>CM074724.1:1377556-1517556 GCA_037306005.1 Rhinophrynus dorsalis | reverse complement strand
GCGCTGTAAACGGGCAGCCGCAGTTGCTGAAATACCCTTTTTAGGGTTAAAAATAGCCAGGAGCGGCTTATGATCCGTAATGAGAGTAAAGGTCCGCCTGTAGAGGTACAATGTAAACTTTTGCAGCGCCCACACTATGGCCAAAGCTTCCTTATCAATTTGCGCATAGTTGCGCTCCGCTGGCGTCAAGGACCTGGAAGCAAACGCGACGGGCTGCTCAGACCCATCTGGCATAATATGTGAGATCACAGCTCCGAGGCCATATGGTGAGGCGTCACAGGCGACTGTCACAGGTTTATGCAGGTCATAGTGGACCAAAACCTTGGAAGACAAAATCATCTCTTTGGTATTCCTGAAGGCTTGCTGACAAGTAACATTCCAGTCCCAAGGGGTATTGGACTCCAGCAACTGGTGTAAAGGATGCAAGACATGTGCCAAATTCGGCAAAAACCTGTGGTAGTAATTTAACAACCCCAAATATGAGCGTAATTGGGAGACACCCTTTGGAGCTGGAGCATTTACAAGAGCCTGCACCTTCTCACTGGAAGTATGTAAACCGTCCTTGTTAATCACATGACCACAGAAGGTCAAAGTAGGTTGAAAGAATTTAGACTTCTCCAAATTTGCTTTTAATCCAAATTCTTGCAGCCTTTGGAGAACAGCTATGACATTGTTGCGATGGTCTTCATGCGTTTTCCCCGTTATTAGCATGTCATCTAATAAACATTTAGTATTAGGAATCCCTTCCAGGATAGTGTCCATTGTTCTCTGCCAGATGGCTGGGGCAGAGGCTACGCCAAAGACCATCCTTTGGTACTGGTATAACCCTTTATGGGTATTGATCGTTAAATACTGACGACTATCCGGGTGCAGTTCTAATTGCAGGTACGCCTGTCGTAACTACAGTTTTGTAAACGTCTGGCCACCCGCCAGAGATGCGAACAACTCTTCAAGTCGTGGCAGGGGATACTGTTCGATATCCAGTTGGCTATTGATGGCCATTCTAAAATCTCCACACAGGCGAATTTCCCCTGTCTTTTTAATCACAGGAACAATCGGAGATGCCCAGTCACTGCAGGGTACTTTTTTTATGACGCCTTGATCTTCCAAACGGAGCAACTCTCTTTCCACTCGAGCTCTGATAGCAAATGGCACAGTGCGGGCCTTGCAGAAGCGCGGAATGGCTCCAGGCTTCATCTGTAACTGTGCCTGCATGCCTTTAACAGTCCCCAGAGTAGGGGCAAACACGTCAGCAAAAGTCTGTTGGAGCTCGGATACCCAATCCTGAGGGCAAGAAGCATGAACAGCCGGAACAGAGGAACTGCTACGCACAGTATCTGGCATTCCAATTGCTTGAATCCACGCTCTCCCAAATAGTGGAGGGCCACCCTCCTCCACAACATACAGCTGTACCCTATAGGTAGAGTCTCGGTAAGTCACTTTCACCCAAGCAAAACCTAATGGATGAACAATATGGCCACTGTAGGTACGAAGACTCATAGTAGTAGACTCCAGGGATAGGGTAATGTGCGCTTCTTGTAGTTGTCTGCGGGTCATTAAGGACACTGCGGACCCAGTGTCCACATCCATAAGTACCTCCTTATCGTTAACCTTTACAGTCACTTGCATATTAACATCAGGACAATCCAAATTGTTGACAGTAAGATGAGCCAACCAATCTCCATCCTCAAAAGGTTCCTCCGTGTCAACTGTCTGACGTAACATATTAGTCTCAGTGCGCCTATTGCCCTTATCTGCGCCTCGTGGTGCGCGGGCACTCCTGCAAACCTTGCTCAAATGTCCTTTCTTGGAACAGTGAAAACAAACTGTCTCTTTAAACCTACATTGATTGGCATCATGGCCACTGGCGCCACAGCGAAAACATTTTCTCAGTGCTTGAGCATGCGGAGTAGTTGGTTTACATGGAGTTAGCTTCAAAACAGCGGTGGCCCCTTCCAGGGTAGGTGACACATGTTGAGCTTGTAAATGGGTTGCGTCACGGTCTGCCATCTCCATACCCACTGCAATATCTAGGGCAGATTGATCTGTTAACGTTTTCTCTGACAGAAGACGCTTTTGGATGCTTTTATTTAATAGCCCACAAACGAACTGATCTCTTAAAGCTCTCGGGAGATGAAGTCCAAAATTGCACGTGACTGCCAACCGTCGCAGTTCCACCATATATGCCTGCACAGATTCACCCTGATGCTGTTTCCGTGAGTAGAAGCGAAAACTCTCAGCAATTTCTAAAGGAGGAGGTTGATAATAATTGGTAAGCATGTCCAGCAACTCTTTCAGATGTTTATCACCAGGCTTCAGTGGTGCTAAGAGATTCTGTAAAACTGCGTATGGTTTCCTCCCCACCACAGTGATAAACACAGCAGTCTGTTTCTAGGCAGGGATATCATTTGCCTGCATAAACTGGTCCAGCCTGTCAGCATAGGAGGACCACGTTTCCACCTCCTCATTAAACTCCTGCAAGGCGCCAAACACATGCGCCATCATGGTAGCGCTTCAGAACACAGCAAAACAGGAAAATAAGGAAAGCCCCAGGAATGTAGTAATAGGCAGCAACCAAAGGTAATCCCCCCCACACAGAAACAGAGGGTGTTGGATCCAGGAAGTTGTAATCCCCAAACAGGAATCTGCAGCAATGTAAATGCAATTGTAGTCCACCAACAGCAACAGGAGCAGGGATCCAGGAAATTGTAATCCCCAAACAGGAATCTGCAGCAATGTAAATGCAATTGTAATCCACCAACAGCAACAGAAGCAGGGATCCAGGAAATTGTAATCCACAAAGAGGAATCTGCAGCAATGTAAATGCAATTGTAATCCACCAACAGCAACAGGAGCAGGGATCCAGGAAGTTGTAATCCACAAAGAGGAATCTTCTTGCAGGCAGGAGAGATTCAGGTGAGTCCAGGTATTATAATCCTCGTTGCCACTGTTGTGTACCCTTGTTATGCCAGAGATCAGTAAGGAATGTCCACAAATATGTGAGGTCAATGGAGCAGCAACATGCTGGCTCTGTTTATTAAGGAGTACACAAAAACTGTTTGCTAACTGTTATACCTCCGGATGACCACCGGAGGCTTAGTGAGTCCTTGATAGTTAAGTAGCTAGCCTTAACTGCAGAGTGGCAGCGGGGGATCCTTCTGGAGCGGAGACTCGCGCCCAACTGAGACTTCCGGGTAAAGCATCTGCTTTATGACGCGCCGGCTGCTGACGTCATCAACCGGCGCCTGCACTCCCGCATCAGCAACAGATCTGGATCACTCCACAACAGTCTGTGTATCTGTGTGTATGTGTATCTGTGTGTATGTCTGTGTATCTGTGTGTATGTATGTATATCTGTGTATGTATGTGTATCTGTGTGTCTATCTGTGTGTGTCTGTGTATCTGTGTGTATGTCTGCGTATCTGTGTATATGTGTGTGTATCTGTGTGTATGTCTGTGTATCTGTGTGTGTCTGTGTGTATGTGTGTGTGTGTGTATGTCTGTGTATCTGTGTGTGTCTGTGTGTATGTGTGTGTGTGTGTATGTCTGTGTATCTGTGTGTGTGTGTGTGTGTGTGTGTATCTGTGTGTCTGTGTATCTGTGTATGTATGTGTATGTGTGTGTGTGTGTATCTGTGTGTATGTGTATCTGTGTGTATGTCTGTGTATCTGTGTGTATGTCTGTGTATCTGTGTGTCTGTCTATGTATCTGTGTGTCTGTCTATGTATCTGTGTGTATGTCTATGTATCTGTGTGTATCTGTGTATGTCTGTGTATGTCTGTGTATCTGTGTGTATATCTGTGTATGTTGTGGAGCGATTTCCCCCAGTGGAGGCCTGGAAGATTGCGGGACGATGCAGTAATGTGGGCTCCGGTTGATGACGGAATGCGTATCTGGAAGTAGGCAGTTGAGCGCGAGTCACCACGATAGTAACATCATCCCGCTGCCACTCTTCACATATACCAATCCAGCTGCTTATCATAAAATTCCTGTTGTGTGGATTACAAATACGTTTATGCCACTAGATTCCTGTTGTGTGGATTACAAATACTGTTACGTCTTGACAGATTCCTGTTGTGTGGATTACAAATTCAGCTACAAATCACAACTCTTCTCTTTCCTCTCTGGATTTGTCAGTGAGGTCACCATGATGTCAAATGTGTTTGGTGCGTTACAAGAATTTAATGAGGAGGTGGAAACGTGGTCCTCCTATGCGGACAGACTGGATCAATTTATGCAGGTGAGTGATATCCCTGCCGCCAAACAAACTTCTGTGTTCATCACTACGGTGGGGAGGAAACCATATGCGATTCTACAGAATTTCTTGGCTCCAATAAAACCAGGAGACAAACCCCTGAAAGACTTGCTCGACATCCTGACCAATTATTACCAACCACTTGAAATTGATGAGAGTTTTAGATTTTACTCCTGTAAGCAGCATCAAGGAGAATCAGTACAGGCGTACATGATGGAATTGAGGCTCTTGGCTGTCACATGCAATTTTGCTGCCCATCTCCTAGGGCTTTGAGAGACCAGTTTGTTTGTGGACTGTTAAATAAGAGTATCCAAAAGCGCTTACTCTCTGAAAAAACTATGACAGATCAATCTGCAGTGGATATTTGGGTTCTCTATAAATGGATTTTGAAACTTACCTACAAGGAGAGCATGATTGTATCCTTGAAAAGGCCTCCTTCGTGCCTTGAACAAGAATTCTATTTATTGTAGTAGTGAACTGCACCTGTGTTTCTGTGTAGGAAGATGTTAGTTTCAAATTCCTGGGAGAGGCCACTTACCCAATTATTTTCTTATCTAATGCTTTTTAGTGTGATTGATGGTCTTCCATGTAAATTTCTGACAGTAGACTGACATCTGGTGGCATGAAAGTTATTTCCTTCAAGTTTATGTGCAGATTTGGTTATATGCTATTTACTAATCAGAAAGCTTGATGGAAATAAAAAGATAACCTAATATTCTAATTCGCTAAGGAGTGACTTGTGAGAGAAGAATGGGTGTACCTTTCTGTTACGGGAGGTTTAGGTAATATAAGCATTGTACAGGGGGAAATAAGGGCTTTTCTTTGGCCGAATTTCCTGGATGCTGTACCAGGTCCAAGCTGAATCTCGTTGAGCCTGAGAGACCACTCCCTGATCTAGGAGTGGTAAAGTCTATTCATTTTCTTTTTATATATGCACTTTAATGCTCCTAAAATTAGTATAAACCAGCTTATTCTGGGATAGCCTCCTTTGTATACTCCCCAGTAGACTTGGCCTCTCTACTGAAAACTATTACATAGTAGCCATTTGGCTGTAAAGTTAAAATAATTTTTAGACGTTACACAGTCCAATCATAGACATAATAGGGTGAGATCAGATTGATAGCAATTTAGATCATTGAGAGTTACTTAGCTAGTATTAGGGACACCTGTAGAGCCACTTGTTTATCATGTGTGTAAGTCTGCATATGAATGCTGTGAATATGAATATGACATGATGATTGCAGCGTGCAGCCACACGATATTGCAAATGTGACCTTTTAAACGTGAATCTTCTGCTGGTAGGCTGTTCCACTGTTATACTTACCTACCACCCTAGATGAAGTAAAACTTTATTATATTATATCTAAGCCCCTGACCCTCTAGTTTCAGACTATGAACTCTTTCTTGTCCTAACAATTCTACTCTTGAAATGTACTTCTCTCCTGCACTTTCCTGAACACCTTCATGTATTTTCATGTTTGTCACTTTCTCTTTCTCATACCATTTTAGTAGCCTTTCTCTGAATTCTCTCTATAGTATCTATATCCTTCTGGAGATGGGGTCTCCGGTACTGTACACAATACTCTATAGTATCTATATCCTTCTGGAGATGGGGTCTCTAGTACTGTACACAATACTCTAGTGTATCTATATCCTTCTGGAGATGGGGTCTCCGGTACTGTACACAATACTCTAGAGTATCTATATCCTTCTGGAGATGGGGTCTCCAGCACTGTACACAATACTCTAGAGTATCTATATCCTTCTGGAGATGGGGTCTCCTGTACTGTACACAATACTCTAGAATATCTATATCTTTATGGAGATGGGGTCTCCAGTACTGTACACAATACTCTAGGTGAGGTCTAACTAGATATCTGTAGAGTGACATGACCACTTCCCACTATTACTAATGCCCCTAGCTATACAACCCAGCACCCTGCTTGCATTCCCCACCACTTTGTTACATTGCCTGCCTACCTTTGTCTTCAGAAATAATTACTCCTAAATCCCTTTCCTTGTTCTCTGACAGCACAGTACCCTTAAAGGGTTAGTAATGTTTATATATTAAACAAAGGTTGATTTTTTTCTATACTTTTTTTTTTTTTTTTTTTTTTTTAGAACAAAGTGTTCCTCTATCTGTCCATACAGTCGTCTTATTGTTTTATTTTAAAGTGTCCCCCTACTGCCCCTTTCCCATATTTAATGCTGACTCCCTGCAGGGCTGAAATCCGGTCGCTTGACTAAACATTACTGTCTCTCTAATCTTATATTCTGCCTTCGGATTTTTATGTCCCAAGTGCATTATTTTACATTTATCAACGTTAAACTGCATCTGCCACACTCTCGTCCATTCCTCCAACCTACCCAAATCATTCGCCATTTGGCTTTTTCCCCCTGGAATGTCTACCCTATTGCAGATCTTGGTATCATCTGCAAAAAAGGCATACCTTTCCTTGAAGACCTTTTACAATATCATTAATAAAAATATTAAAAAGAATGGGCCCCAGTACAGATCCCTGAGGTACCCCACTAGTAACACTCCCTTCATTTGAATAGTCTCCATTGTCTACCACCCTCTGCCTCCTGTCACTCAGCCATTGCCTTATCCATTTAACTGTTTTTACATCCAGACCCAAACACTGCAGTTTATTCCTGAGTCTTCTATGAGGGACAGTGTCAAATGTCTTACTGAAATCTAGATAATCTGTATCTATTGATCATTCTCATCTCATTTTAGTTACCTAGTACAAATAAATCAGAGTTTTTTTGACAGGATCTCCCTGCTATAAACCCATACTGTTTGGGATCTTCACTTAGTAGACAAAAAGAGAAAAGAAGGGAGCTTCCTAGGACAATATCAATGATAAACACCAACACACTGTGATACTCCCAATATTTCAGACCACTAGAAGTGGTCAGTAAGGTAAATGAGGGGTTCTGACAGCCCCCACTCAGCCACTCCATATACAATCTGCAGATATAGCTTCCCAAGAAAAACCAAGTAGACCTCCAGGACCCTTGGAAAACAAAGAGACAAAAGACCAGAAGGGGCACCAATCACCAGTATGTTCAATCTTGATCACAAATCCTTGATTTGGTACTCATACTTGGCCAAGCAAGAGCCGGTTGTAAGTACAACCAGCAATGATCCAACAGCGTAATAGCACCGCCCTGATATAGTCAATAGGGTCTCCCACAGGAAATAAAAAATATATTGAATCCACCAATGGTATCAAAAAATATACTTTATTTTAAAATTATGCCAAGAAATAAAAACATCAATTCTGGCCTATCTGACATGTTTTGAAGTATTCAACTTCTTTCTTAAAAATACTTAGGCATAGTATAAAAACAAATGTAACATACAATGGTAAATCTAGTTTTGGTAATCACTCACCCACTGTCTGGGGGAACCTTTTAAACTCCACATCTTCCTTGACAAGGAAACCAGAGATCCCATCAGTCAGGTATCCAGCCCAGAAATGGAACACTACCGCGTTCCACACTGGAATGCTAACGTCCCACAAGTGTGGGGCGTCTTCTAAGGGAACGCTGTGTTCCAAAGCGGAACGCGATGTATCAAGTACCAAAGTAAGTCCATGTCTTGACTGTGTCAAATCTCCCATCTAAAAGAAATGGAAAGCAGGGACACCGGATACCAAATGTGGATAAAACACATATAACAGCTATTAGATAATAAACATATGTATATGTAGAGGTAATGCAGATCCCCCAGAGAGCTAGTGCAGACCACCGCAAGGCTAACAATAAACATTCCTATACATGATAATGGATTCAAAATATACATTGAAGTATACCAATATCATAAAAAGTGAAAATCCCAAAAGAGTGAAAAACAAAAATGAAAAACAAAAAAATAATCATATTAATGGGAAAAAAAGGAAAACTAATAAAATAAAAATTATGTTGTTTTAGAACAAGAACATACCATGGTGCCCGTGGTGAAAGAACGGAAGAAAAATTAATATTGTACAATTACCATACGGTAATATAAATATATGCTAACCACACAGTGCCTATATTAACAAAAATATATTATATGTATACAACCCGATAATGACCAATGATTATAATATAATCATATAAACCCTAATGAATATTCTTGGTACTTTTGTTTGAACCACAGGGCACCATAGTTTGTATTATATACATCCAATAAGCTTCCCTAGGATTCATCTTGCCCAGACCCTCACTTCTATCCACTCGTTCTATGGGTGTCACTTTCACCCAGAAGGGTCCTTATTGTGCACGCGGGTACAGTGATGAGACACACTATGGTCAAGATAACCACGCTCAGCATTGCACTGGTGTTGGCGGTCTGCGTGGTTCTGCCCACATGCTGTAAGCAGCACGAGTAATCGATTAAATAAATCACATTGCTTGAGCCGCAATTCAGAAAAGTTTGGATTCTAAATTTGAGGATTTTTTTTTTAAGTATGTGAAGGAAAGTCAGGATTTTATTAAAGACAAGGAGGCGAATATTATGCTTTATCTTTTTTTACTAACTCCAACAACAGCAAAGTAACCGTTATACATGTTGCAAGAAAAAAAATGTTTAGAATTCAAACAAGTAACCCCACCCCTTAATGTGCAGTCCACCAATCCCCTTACAGTGCCCCCTGTGTCACTCTGTAGTACTTTCTTCCTCTTTCATTGATGGTCTTTACAACTGGAACTCAAATTCAACTTGTATAACAAATCTTATGGACTATTTCTTTCTTCATCAGAACTTTAGGTTTTCTCCAACATATCGATCTTCATGGTCCATAAGATTCATCCTAAAATGATACAGAAACAAAGTGATAGGGTGGGTATATTAGGGAGAGATAATATTCGCCTCCTTGTCTTTAATAAAATCCTGACTTTCATTCAGGTACTTAGGAAAATCCTCTTATTTTATTACAAGACAGGAGGCTCCTATTATGCTAGTTTAAAGCTGATTAATAACATTAAGAGCTATATGAGAAATTGGTTTAAAATAAAAGGTTTTAAAGGTAGATTCCCTAGACCAATCTGCAGTCTTGAGAATATCAGCTAGACTACCTCCTGCAAGAAAAGGTTTTGATGCCATAGCACCTCTGGAAGAATGAGCGCCGAATAAAGAGACATCAATACCAGATAACTGCATGATCCATCTAACCCAACGCGCTAACATCTCAGAAGATCCCGGAAGGTGAAGTTTGTGAAAAGAGATGAGAAGTTGATGAAGATTCTAATAGAAGTAGTAACTGATTCATAAGTTTGTAAACATCGCACTACACAAAGTAATGGATTTTGGTTAAAAGATGGATAAAATATTTCTTTGGATAAAGTTTTAGTTCTTCTATAGGTAGAGAATCTAACACCACCTGGAACAAAAGATCTGCCTCTGATGTCTAAAGCCCGGACATCTGAAACCCGTAGACACAATACTAAACATAAAAGCATAGTAAACTTAGCTGAAAGTTGTTCCAAAGACAAATTATCGTTATCTGGCCAAGATTCTAAAAAAACGAAGAACGTTGTTAACATCCCAGAGAGAAGAATATCTAGTTATAGTGGGTTTAACTAATCTGATGCCTTTCATCAATTTGCATACTAAAAGGATGTTGACCAATAGGTAAGCCTTCTACATATGAATGGCCTGCTGAAATGGCTGATCTGTAACAATTTATCGTTCTATATGCCTTCCCCAATTGAAAGCATGTAGAAAGAAAATTGAGAATGTTAGTTACAGTGGTTGAAACAGGATTCAAACTCCGTTCCAAGCACCAGCATGACCATATTGAACAGGACTTATAGCATGCTCGGGTTCCTGGAGCCCAAGCCTCTGAGATGAGAGTTTAAGCTGATTCCGAAAGTTTCTCAATAAACCAGGGACTCCTGAAATCAACCAGGCCATTAGATGTAATTGGTTCGTTTGGGGATTCCTTAGTGGATCCATCAATAGGGTTGGAAATGGTTAGATACCTTGGATAATCTATCAACATTCCCAGAAGTGGAAGGAACCATGTTTGAGAAGTCCAGAATGGAGTGATCAGTACTATGGTGACCTGTTGTGTCCTGACTTGTAAGAGTACTCTGAGGATCATCGCAAAGGGATTAAACGCATCATTTATGTTTCCATCCCAAGATTGTAGGGACGCATCCACAGCTAGGGTTTCTGGATCCGGTCTCCAGCTGAAGAATTTGGAAGGATGTTTGTTCAATCTGGAAGCAAAAAGGTCTATATCTAGGGGACCCCATAAACGATAAATCTTTTTGAATACTGATTTGTGAATTTTTCAATCTCTGGAGTCTCTCAGAGATGTTCCTGTCCAGGAAAAAATTCCAGAACTCTTTGGCCAGGTTGGCTAAGATCTTGGACTTGGTTCCTCCTAGATGGCTGATGTATCTTACTGTCGATACATTGTCCATCTTGAGAAGAATACAACAATTTGAAGTGTCTTTTATCAAGCTTCGAATTGCAAACGAGCCTGCCAGCAATTCTAAGCAAGTGATATTCAGGTCTTGTTCTGAATTGGACCATTTTTGTCTCCTGTGGTGATCTCTCTGCATCGGGCTTCCCAACCTGTCTTGCTGGTATCTGAGTCTATAATCGGGTCTGGATTTGATCCAAAGATCACTCTGCCATTCTAGGCTTCCATGTGATCCAACCACCATACCAGTTCTTCTCTTGCTTCTATGGAAAGGGGAACAAAATCTGGGTCTTTTCCTAACTTGAATAGATATTGCACAATGCAAGGATCTAAATTAGGAGTATCACAAATTTTACTGATACTAGGTTGGGTACATTCAGCCCGTAGCTTATTTTTAGTAGTGGTCTCTAATGATCTTCTAACCCAAAGTTCAATGAACTTCGATACATGCTCCCTCGGGACCCATTCTGAGGATCTATGGTGTTTAATTTCCTCTGGGTCAAATAAGGGTTTGCCCATTTCATCGAGAATAGTATTGGAATTTTCCTTATAAGACAAGATATCTTTATCACCCTTTTTTCTAATAGGGTTATCATTAGAGTCAACCTCTGAGGTGTCATAATAATCATCCTCCGATTCCTAAACATTATCTTCATTACAGGAAAAAGAGAAGTCAGATCCGTTATGGAAGTTCTGTATCTTTCTCAGTAGTTCCACCTCCCGAGATTGGGTCTTTTTTGTGGTTTTGAGCCACATTCATCATATTTAGAGTTCTTGTCTTTAATAAATTGTGATTTACTAGAATCTTTAAAATTTTTATCACAGGGTTTCATCTTTCATTTTCTTTTCCCACTAGAAGTTTGTGGTGCAGAATCATCAGAGGAAAGCTCACATTCATTAATTTTCTGTAAATTATGAAAAGCTTTGTTATGTTTAGTAGCAAAATTCTTAGATTTAAAGGAAAAAAACACCAGCAAGAGATTTAAAGCGGAACTACCACCAGAAGAAAGTCACCCTGCAATAATTAGGTAGGATGAGACTAGCTAAATAATAGTTATTATTACCTCTCAGCGCTACACCAGTCCACAGAAATCCTTCATCTTCCGAGACCGGAAGCGAGGCATCAGCACAGACATCTTGTCTGCACGGTCAGTGCCGGTCTCCCTTCAGAAGCATTGCACTGGCCCAAATGGCACCGAAAGGGACTGACAGCGCAGACACACAGACTGCACTAACCTGGCCGCTAGTCTCAGAAGAGTAAGGATTTCTGTAGAATGGTGTAGTGCTGAGAGGTAATATAACTTATTAAGCTAGTCTCATCCTGCCTAATTACTGCAGAGCGACCTTACTAATGGTGGTAGTTCCGCTTTAACTAAATTCTCTGACATGGCATTCGCGCATGAAGAAATAGCAGATGTAACAGACTTGTTGACAGTCGCATTCATCAAGGCCTGAATATGGGTAACCATTTTCTACAGGGTCAGTAGATATGTCTTGAATTTCAGGACTACTACGATGTCCTGAGTAAAATGAGGAAATCTTTTTGGTGTAACTGAGGGAGGTGTAGAGCGAGACCTGTTCTTAGAAGACATACTTCTCTAGAATAGGCTTTCTCAAAGGATATTAATAAATTGAAAATAATGAATAAATTAACTAAAACTAGTTAATAAAATCAATCATTATTCACTAAGAGCAACAATTGAAATGAGGATAAAATAGAATACTGTATATAAATATTCTTTAAAAACGACAAAAAAACACACTGTGCACTGCTGTGACTGAGAGTTTTCTCACAGAACTGAAGGTTAAATGTCACGCCGCTTCTCTGCGAGCGCTCAGAACAAAGAAATGGACTAGATCCTACACAAAGATGGCTGCCATAACGTCATTCTAACATAGAATGGAGCGAAGAGAGCATGCATGATACCTCCTTTGGCTCAGAGCACACTGACGGAGAGACTCTAGCTATTAAAACGAACACAGGCTGAACATATAAATAGAAACGGAAAAGAAGGAAAAAATATCAATGTCAGGGATAACAAGGAACAATACATAGACACATAAAAGGAAAAGGGGATTTTAACAAAGTGAAGACTCAAAAGAGGGAATAACAAACGGCAGAGGGGAAAAACAAGACAAGACTTATGAACAAAAGACCAAGGTAATGAAAGGGTTAATTACATTATAAAAATTCAACAGATAAACACAATAATATTTTATTATTTAACACTGAAATGAGTACTTATCCTCTACTGGAGCAGCAAAGAAAGAGGAAGAAAGTACTACAGAGTGACAGTTTATGGGGGGCACTGTAAGGGGATTGGTGGACTGAACACTAAGGGGTGGGGTTACTTGTTTGAATTCTAAATGTTTTTTTCTTGAAACGTGTGCACCTTTTACTTTGCTGCTATTGGTGTTAGTAAAGAAAGTAAAGCATAATAGAAGCCTCCTGACTTGTAATAAAATTATTTCCCTTTGAGTAAGATTTAAACATTTGTACTTTATTTGAAATATATGAACAGGTGCCATAACGTGTACTGCCACATTTAAAAATCCCCTTGTAACTCAAAAAGGGTGGTAGTTGGGCAGATCTTTTGTTCTTATTAGTTAGCCTGCCGGGTGCGAAGGTATTATTTATTGTTTTCCCCCTCCTATGGGTAAAACAACGACTTAATCCCACAATTCCTTTTAGAACTGGGTCCAATCTTAAAACATACGAGTATTTGAAAAAAATGTTTCAATCATTGTATGGGCTACATTAAATCTAGTAATGAACCTCAACTTCCCTGTATGTGGTCCTTCCTTAGTCCTTATATGCAAATGTAGTAGTTCTAGGACATTCCCGAGCCCGCACGTAGTCCCTATCGATCAGTTCAGGAGGATAATGCTTGTCCAAAAATCTCTGCTTCAAAAGCAGAAACTGTTGGTCAAATTCCACTAGATTTCTACAATTGCGTCTAATCCTCCTGAACTGACTATATGGGACGTTGATAACCAAGGTCTATAGTGACTACTTTTAAAGTCCAAAAGACTATTACGTTCTACCTCTTTAAAGTATGTCCGTGACCGTATAAGGCCATTATCCTCCACAAAAAGTCGCACATTGAGAAATTGTATAGTATTTTGTTGGATATTGGATGTGAACTTGACACTCAATTGGTTCTCATTCACATGCTCAACAAAATCAAGGAGGATTTTTGACATTGTTTTTCCATATAAAGAAGACAATCTATATAGCGGAGATAGAGGACTAGATTCACCCCAAAAGGATTGTTTCGCCAAATGTACTGTTCTTCAAATAGACCCATGAACAAATTGGTGAAACTGGGGGCGAACCTGGTCCCCATCGCCGTACCCCTCGTTTGTAAATAGAATTTACCCTCAAAGGTAAAAAAGTTGTGTGTGACTATGTACCTAATGGAATCAAGAAAAAGAGGATTTTAGTCTTACCTGTTAAATCCTTTTCTCTTAGTACATATAGGTTACTGGTAACTTTGGGTAGGCACTCCACCCCATTAAATAGGCAGGAACAATTCTGAGAAGTGAGTTCTGGAGTGGAGCCTACCCTCTAACCTTAGCTGCAGCTTCCTGTTAGCTTCAGTAAGTTTTGGAACAAACTACAACAAGTAGCCCACAAGGAAACAGAAGACTCCTGTGAGCATGAACCCAAGCATGGTCCTTTGACAGGGTGGGAGACCAGTAACCTATATGGACTAAGAGAAAAGAATTTAACAGGCAAGACTAAAATCCTCTTTTCTCTGTCGCCCAATATAGGTTACTGGTAACTTTGGGATGTTCAACCATTAAGTGCCAGGACGGGAAGAAAAGACAAGAACCAGGTGCAGGCCCCCCAAAGCCACCAGAGCACCAATGAACCAACAGATCATGATTAGCTCAACAATAACTACAAAGTGTCGACAGACACTGAACAGGGGTAAAACGAACCCCAGGAACCGTTACACAGCACACTGAACTAGAGTCAACTGGGCTCAAATGTGAAAGAGCATGGAAGGAATAAAGGAGATCCTAGACAGGCAAGGCTGCACGTAGGATCTTCCTTCCAAAACTGGCATTGGATGATGCCAGCACATCAACACGGTAGTGTTTGGAAAAAGTGTGCACAGACGACCAAGTGACCACCTTGCACAACTGCTCAGCTGAGGCCTGATTCTTGAAGGCCCAAGATGCCCCAATGGAGCGAGTGGAATGAGCCGTAACCCTGAAGGTCACGGGCTTCTTCCTCAGTTCATAAGCCTTACGAATAGTGAACTCAATCCAAGAAGCAATGGTCACCTTAGATGCAGGCTTCTCTGCCCTGGGGCCCTCCAGAATGATTAAAAGAGCGTCAGACTGACGCAAGAACTCAGTACGGTGCACATAGAACCTTTTGCAGCGCACAACATCCAACAAGTGAAGATCCCTTTCTTTGTCAGAAGAGGGGTCAGGGCAGAGGGAAGGAACCACAAACTCCTGATTGATATGGAACTCCAATACAACCTTAGGAAGAAAAGCTTGCGAGGTGCGAAGCACGGCTTTATCCTCGTGAAACACCAAAAAGGGTGGTTCACAAGACAAGGCCTGGAGCTCCGCTACACGGTGAACAGACACTATCGGCAGAAGAAAAGCCATTTTCTACGTCAACAGGCGTAAATAAATAGTAGCCAAAGACTCAAAAGGAGGGTGCTGAAGGACTCCCAAAACCAAGTTAAGGTCCCACTGAGGAGCAGGGGACTTAAAGACAGGGTATGAGCAACACCCTGGAAGAACACTTTGACATCAGAAAGAATGGCAATGCACCTCTGGAAGAAAACAGAGAGAGCAGAAGTCTGAACCTTAAGGGAACTCAAACTGAGACCCTTATCCACACCATCCTGAAGGAAGGAAAGGACTGTAGTGAGATTAAACTCCTGAGAAAGATCCATATCAGCACACCAAGAGAGAAATGTAGACCAGACTCTATGGTAGGCCTTGGAGGACACAGGCTTACAGGCACTAAGCATAGTAGCCACTACACCAGATGAAAAACCTTTCTTCCTCAAAAGTGAGGATTCAACTTCAATGCCGTCAAAGCCATCCTCCTTCCACAGGTATCCCTTCCACAACCTCCTTCCACAGGTATCCCTGTAAGAGAAGATCCAGATGAGGAGGAAGCCTGAAGGGGTCAGACACTGACAGATCCAGAAGTTCTGGGAACCAGGATTGGCGAGGCCAAAACGGAGCAATCAGAATGACTGGACAGCACTCCAGACGTAACTTTCGCAGAACCCCGTGCAGTATTGGAACAGGAGGGAAGATGTATGCCAGGGGAAAGATCCATGGTATCGACAGATCATCCACAGCTAGAGCTAGAGGGTCCATCCAGCAAGAGCAGAACACCGGAACCTTCCTGTTGTGTCTTGTTGCCATCAGATCGATGCATGGGAGACCCATCTTCTGAACAACCAGATTGAACACTTCTGGGTGAAGTTCCCACTCTCCGCTGTCTACTGTATGAAAGCTGAGGAAGTCTGCCAAGACATTGTCGATGCCTGGAATATGAACCACGGAGATGGCAGGGAAATGGTCCTCTGGCTAGGACAAAATAGTGTTGACCTCTAACCAAGCTGCGAGACTTCTTGTGCCGCTTTGCTTGTTGATGTAAGTCACCCCTGTGTCGTTGTCTGACTGGGCAATCCTCCAGCTGGAATGTCCAATGGTGCAGGGCATGGAATATCGTCCGAAGCTCCAGGATGTTGATGTGAAGGTGAGATTCTTCCTGAGACCACCGACCCTGAGCATTCAGGTGCCCCAGAACAGCTCGCCATCTGGATAGGCTGGCGTTTGTTGTCACCGTTGTCCAGAACCGAATCAGGAAGGGCTTGCCCTTCAGAAGATTGTCCAGGTTGAGCCACTATGAGAGACACAACTCCACATGAAGAGGAAGGGACAGAGATTTCTCCAGACGATCCGGTCAACCCTTGCATGCCAGAATCAGAAACCTCCGAAGTTCCCTGGCATGAGCCATGGCGAACGGATCTGCTTCTATTGTGGAAATGAGCTTCCCCATGAGAGAGGACAATTTCTTGCGAGGATTAGATCCTGGCTGAGGACCGTAGAGACCCTCAGAGACAGCCGATGAGCCACCTTGTCCATGAGAAAGACCATCCCTCTCTGAGTGTCAAAGAGAATGCCCAGGAAAACCATCTTATGGGAAGGAACAAGGTCTGACTTGTCTAGGTTGATGATCCACCCGTGAGTGGATAGGGTCTGAATGCAGGTCTCAACCTGTTGGTGAAGAAGGTCTGGAGATGATGCCTTCAGAAGATCGTCCATATATGGAGTGACCCTGATGCCACCTTGATGGAGAACAGAGTAAGAGACTCCCAGGACTCGATTGAAGACCTGAGGAGCAGTGGTCAGGCCAAACGGCAGGGCAGAAAACTGAAAATGACCCCTGTCGCAGGAAAACCAGAGATACTGTCTGCTTTCTGGATGGATATGTGCAAACACACATCCTGAAGATCCAGGGAGGCTAGGAACTCCCCAGGAGACATGGCTGCAATCACCGTTTGCAAGGACTCGACAATAGTGAGACTTGACCACAAACTGGTTGAGATTCCTCAGATTCAGAATAGGATGACAAGCTTTTTTTTTGAGACCACAAAGAGGTTGGAATAAAACCCTGAACCCTGTCTCCCGAAAAGGAACTGGTTCCAAGACCCTTTTGTTCAGAAGGGCTTGGATAGCAGCCTCAAAAAGGCAATGCTTTTCTGCGCCCAGCGGAGTGTGAGAAGAAAAGGTGCGAGGAGGAGGAAGAGAGGTAAAGGGAATCCTGTACCCTTCTGCCACCACCTGTAAAACCAATGGGTCCTCCACAGATTTTTCCCCGATGGAAAGGTAGTGGCTCAAGCGCGCCCCCCCCCCCCCACACACACACACACAACCTGAGGATAGGGACCCGGATTTGGCGAGTCACTCCGAAGGAGGTTTGGAAGCCTTGGGCTTGGTGGAGGACTTGGGCCTCCATTGCTGTTTGGGCATTGAGGAGGAGTGCGGAGCCTGGGGGACCGCTTGGATCGCCAGCCGAGCCATCTGGTAGGAACGAAAAAGACATTTCCTTTCATAGGCACCTTCCTCTTGTTGACCACTGGAAGCAGAGTACTCTTACCTCCAGTGACCTCACTGATGAGATCCTTAAGATCATGCCCAAATAGGGAAGAACCCTGATAAAGATAAAAGAGCTTTTTTAGATGTGGTATCAGCAGCCCAGATCTTGAGCGAAAGAGCTTGCTTGGCAACCACAGACATAGTAGAAGTCCTAGCAATCATACGGACTGAATCAAACAGAGCAGCAGAGACAATGTTGTGCTTCAGTAATGTTGGTGACAAGTCTCAGCATTTCAGAAACTCCCTGACGAATAGCCAAAGTAAGCTGTTCAGTCCAGACAGCAACAGCCCTATTCACCTACACAGCAGCAAACACCGGGCGTAAGGCAGAACCCGCTGAGGCAAAAATAGCTTTGAGAGAGGTCTCAAGCTTCCTATCAGTCAGTCCTTCATAGTAGAAGGATCTGCTACAGGTAAAGCAGTAGACTTGGACAACCTGGACACAGGAGCGTCCACCTTAGGTGGTTGGACCCATTGAACTAACGCTGCTTCAGAAAATGGGTAAAGCTTAGCACATTTCCTAGAGACAGATGGCTTCTTGTCTGGAAACTTCCAATCATCAGAGACCAAGCGGTCAAGAGTGGGATTAGGTGGAAAACATGTATAAGGGTGCTGAGGCTTCTGAAACACATCAGAGGGGTCCGAAGAGGTCTCTTGCACCAAGGGAATATTCAGGGTGATTAAAATAGCCCTGACCAGGCCCACAGCAGAAGGGACAGGGTCAGCTTCAAAGGGATCCCCATAAAACTAAGAGGAATGCACTGCAGAACAGTATTCATCATCATCAGAATCCACCAATAGTTCCTCCTCAGAGGAATCAGACACATCGGGGACACCCGGCGGTTTTGGCAGGGAAGACCTGATGGGAGCGGGGGCTTGGCATGAGCGAAAGACCCCCTGTAAAGTGGATGGAAGGAGTTGTAAGGTGGAGGTCCCTTAAACACCTGCACCCAGACTGGCTCTAGTGCATGGCTGGAGATCCCTGCAGGAGATTCAGGGGCAGCAGCTCATGCTGGGCAAATATGACCTGAGAGTTCTCTAGGTATCCCTGCATGACATGAGGAGCAATGAGCTATGGGGGAGACAGACACCCCAGATTCGTTAGTCTTAAGTCTAGCCCCAGTCTCAAGTGGAATAAACATTCTCACAGAAGTCAACTGGTCAATAAATACACTGATCAACCAAAAAGTGGTAAAATAGCTCAGAAAATGTTATAATAAACTTATCTGGCAAAGAAAGGGTTAAACAGCTGAGAACAGAGGAAGAGTCCAGGCCATGCACAGGATACTTGTTCTCAGAAAAGCACAAAATGGCTGCCACGACGGGAGCCAATCAAAAACGAGCTTGCGAAGCAAGCACTCATGGGATTTGTAGTTTTTCTGACAAAAGTACCCCAACAGTGCCCAAAGCCCCCCAACATGTTCAGAATATTGACCGGATGACAGAGCAAGGGCAGACAAGAAAAATGAGCCGTCACTGACCTCACTGTGATAAGCGGTTGCAGAAATATGTCCCAACTGTACAGTCCCATTGAAGTGAATGGAGCAATGGTGTCTGTGTGATAAAGTGCGGTCTTAAAGGTGCGGTACACAATTTCAACAAAAAAAATGAAAGAAAGTAAATTTTAAGCTAAAATTATACCAGAACATGTAATTAAAGCATAAAAACACTAAACCCAGTAGGGAACGTGCTCTCAACCCCCTACAACATGCCAAACCAGCAGTAAAAGGGTTAAAGTACCTCACAAACCTGCTCCAAACATCCAGACAGACATACAGATAGACCCAATGAGTGCTAGAGTATGCAATAGGAACTCAAATGATAAATACCCCTGTGCGGAGGGGTTCCACGGGACATGTGGACCTCAGTACTCAAAGGGTGCTCACCTTTTTCAGCAGGTCTTCTGTCTTCAGATGACCATATATCAAGAAGAAGCCTCAGTGGGCAACTCCTGGGCAAAGAACATGCAGCCAAGATTTTCCCCCTCAGGGCTTAAGGTCCACAAAAGCACCTGGTAAACTGAGCTATCCACATTTGAGTGATGGGAATTGTCAGTGGTGGTAATCCGCCTGATGGTGGTATTCCATATCTAGCAGAAAATAATAAAAATCTGAAACAGAACTGTTCTCTTGCCTTGTTGCTTGCAAAGAGGAACAAAACTTACTGAAGTTAAAACAGGAAGCTGCAGCTAAGGTTAGAGGGTAGGCTCCACCCCTGCACTCACTTCTCAGAATTGTTCCTGCCTACTTAAAGGGTCGGAGCACCTACCCAAAGTTACCAGTAACCTATATTGGACAGAGAAAAAAAAACTTTTTTGAATAGAAGGCATCAGCGGATGCAAATTAAGATAAAATTCCACCGCCTTGAGACCATCAATATGTCTAATATTGGAATATAATTCAATAACTGGGTTGTGTCCTTAAGGTACGATTTCAGTCCCACAAAAAGAAGATTTTAGTCTTACCTGTTAAATCCTTTTCTCTAAGTCCATATAGGTTACAGGTAACTTCTGGGAAGGCAACCGCCCCTTTAAGTAGGCAGGAACAATTCTTGAAAAGAAGTACAGGGTGGAGCCTTCGTTCTCTCCTTAGCTGTGCACCAGCCAATCCCTATCCAGTTAGATTTGAGACACTAACTATTGGCTAAGTAGCAAGAAGGGAAAAGAAGACTCCTTTGAGCATGATCCCGAAAGGACTCCCATGTTAGGTCACAGGAGAGCCAAGCATGGTCCCTTGACAGGGTGGGAGACCATTAACCTGTATGGACTAAGAGAAAAGGATTTAACAGGTAAGACTAAGATCCTATTTTCTCTGTTGTCCAATACATTTCACTGGTAACTTTGGGATGTACCAACACTGAGTTTCCCAGAGGCGGGAATGAAGACAAGGACCGAGCGCCAGTCCACAAAGTCACCAGATCCTATATGAACCAATCAGATCATAGGATGGCCCTTAAAAGAAAAAGGAACCAGGAACCGTTACACAGCACACAAAACTACAGCCAACCAGGCTCAACAGTGACGGATACTAGAAAGAAAGAAGAAACCCTATACAGGGTCTCTAGGACCTTCCTACCAAGGCTGGTATCAGCCGATGACAGGACATCAACACGGTAGTGTTTGGAGACGGTGCGCACAAATGGCCAAGTGGCCGCCTTACACAACTGATCAGCAGAGGCCCGATTCTTATAGACATAATGAACAGAAGTGAAAGAAGAAAAGAAAAAAACAAGAAAAACCCGTTCAATACTGTCTTAAAGTGACCTAATAAAAAGCCAACACTCACAAAATTGTACTTAATTAGTATAATACAAGTTGAAAGGCCCGTTTACATGGGCCACAGTTCCACTGCTGTAGTCATGACCAGTAGCGACTGCCCGCGCCGCGGCTGATACTGAGCGGAGTGCTCCGAATTCAGCCCGGAGTCCTCTCTGCATTCACTCCGTTAGAATGAACGTATGTTTCAGACTCTTTGATTGGATAAACTCAAACCAATCGGTTCAGAGGAGGATATCTGTTATTATTAGGGTATACCTTTTGGTCCCCATTAAAAGGAGGATCTGTTAGTATTAGGATACTATTTTGAGAATGTGTGGCAACCACTAAGGTATCTCCTTTTAAAAACATAGTATAAGAGTTTTGGACTACAAGTCTGTGTCATACAATTGTATTGTGAGAACTCCGAACCGACAAATGGGGATCCCTCTCCTCGTCAGAAGTAGGATCAGGACAGAAAGAAGGCACTACGATTTCCTGATTGATGTGGAACTCACAGACCACCTTCGGAAGAAATTCCTGGGAAGTGTGAAGGACCGCCTTGTTCTTGTGTAACACCAGAAAGGGTGGTTTACAGGACAAAGCGTGCAGTTTGGTGACTCTGCGAACTGAAACAAAGGCCATCTTCCAAGTCAAAAGAAAAAGAGGAATAGTAGCCAAAGACATGAAGAGAGGGAGCTGAAGGACACCCAGAACAAAGTTAAGATCCCGCGGAGAAGCGGGATTCTTGAACGCAGGGCAAACACGAGCAACGTCCTGAAAGACTTTGACGTCTGGGAGAAAGGCAATACTTCTCTGGAAGAAATAAAGTCCCTTGTCTACACCATCCTATAAAATGACAGGATAGTAGGAAGATCAAAGTCTTCAGAGGAAAGATCCTTATCCACACACCAAGAATGAAAAGTAGACCAGACTCTGTGGTACGCCTTAGAGGAAACAGGCTTCTGAGCACAAAGCATAGTTGCCACTACACCCGAAGAGAAACCCTTCTTCCTCAATTTTGAGGATTCAACCCCCATGTTGTCAAACCCAGGCGATCCACATCCTCTTTCCACAGGTAACCTTGTAGGAGGAGGTCTGCTCTGCAGGGGAGCCTAAAGGGTTCCACCACAGATAGGTCCAGGAGCTCCGGAAACCAGGCCTGAGGAGGCTGGTACGGAGCAATCAGAATGACAGGAGATCCCTTCAGGTGTAATTTCCTCAAAACCCTGTGAAGCAGGGGAATGGGAGGGAAGACTTACACCAGAGGAAAGTGCCATGAATCGAGATGGCATCCACCGCTACAGCCAGAGGGTCCTTCCAGCAGGAACAAAAAACAATGGAACCTTCCGGTTGTGTCTTGTCGCCATCAGATCGACGTGGGGAAGTCCCCATCTCTGAACAATGAGGTTGAAGAGGTCTTGGTGGAGTTCCCACTCTCCGCTGTCTATGGTGTATCGACTTAAGAAGTCGGACAGAATGCTTTCTACGCTAGGAATACAAATAGCGGATATGGCAGGAACATGTTCCTCTGCCCAAGATAAAATGGACTTGACCTCCAACCAAGCCGCGAGACTTTTTGTACCACCATTTTTGTTGATGTACGACATGGCCGTGGGTTGCCGGGCTGGACTCGAACTGGGCAGCCCCCTAGGTGAGATGTCCAGTACCTGAGAGAGTGTGAAATATCGCCTGAAGCTCCAGGATGTTGTTGGGAAGGAGAGAGTCCTCCGTTGACCACCAACTTTGGGCTTTCATGATCGCTCCCCAGCCAGATAGTCTGGCATCCTTAGTCACCATGGTCCAGAATGGTATCAGGAAGGGCAAGCCCTTCATCAGATTGGAGATGTCTAGCCACCATGACAGAATCAGCTCCACGTGAAGTGGTAGAGACACCAACTTCTTCAGAACATCCATGTTGCCCTTGCAGACCTGGATCACAACCCTCTGAAGCTCCCTCATGTGAGCCATAGCAAATGGTACCACCTCTATGGTGGATATCAACTTCTCCACTAGGGATGTTAACTTCTTGGCAAGGAATTAGATCGGTTGCCAAGACTGCCGAGACCTTGTGGGTGATCGGGTGAATCACATCATCCGTGAGGAATACCATATCCCTCAGGGTGTCCAACAGAAGGCCCAGAAAAAACACCCTCTGGGATGGAGTGACATTTGACTTGTCCATATTTATGATCCATCTGTGATGGATGAGAGTGTGTATACAGGCTTGAACCTGATGCTGAAGGAGTTATGAAGAGGGAGCCTTCAGGAGCAAGTCGTCCATGTACTGAGTAACTGTGATGCCCTCTCTGTGCATGCCGGAAACCAGTGCCTCTAGGACACGAGTGAAGACTTGTGGGGCCATAGTCAAATCAAAAGGAAGAGCTGAAAACTGGAAGTGCCCTTGGTCGCAAGCAAACCAGAGGTACTAACAAGTCTCCTGAAGGATAGCTATGTGCAGATAGGCATCCTGAAGGTCGAGAGAAGCGAAAAACTCCCCAGGATACATGGCCACGATCACCACGCTCAAAGATTCCTGGTGATAATGAGACTTGACTATGAAGGAATTGAGATCCTTGAGATCCAATATTGGATGGAAGCTACCACCCTTCTTGGGAACTACAAATAGGTTGGAATAGAAACCTGAATCCTGAAGCCAATTCCAATGGATGGTGGCACTGAAGAGGCAACACTTCTCCACTCCCTGAGGAGTGTGAGAGGTGAAGAACCTGAATGGAGGAAGAGAGGTGAAAGGGATCCTGTACCCCTCTGAAACTACCTGTAAAACCCACGGATCCCCCACGGTGTCTGTCCAGACACTGAGGAATTGGCACAGTCCACCTCCCACTGGAGCGCGGGGTCCAGGGTTCGGCAAGTCATGCCGAAGCAGATTTGGAGGACCTGGGTTTGGTGGAGGACTGCTTGGGTCTCCACTGTTGTTTGGGCTTGGAGGAGGAGCGTGAAGCCTGGGGTACCGCCTGGGATGTGGTACGCGTTTCAGTCTGAAAGGTAGGAAAAAGATTATGCAGTCTGACCCGAGGTTTCTTCTTGGGAACCAAAGGCAAAAGTGTGCCCTTTCCCCCAGTTGCCTCACTAATGAGGCTCTTCAGCTCTGGCCCAAATTAGGAAGTTCCCAAAAATAGTGAAAGCAGGGATTTCCTAGACGTGGTATCTGCAGACCAGATCTTAAGCCATATTGCAACCACAGACATGGATGAACCCCTAGTAATCAAGAGAACAGAGTCAAAAATAACTGCAGACACACAATGCTGAGCTTCAGAAATGTTGGCCAAAAGTTGCAGCAAATCAGCTGTGGGTGCACCTTGACAGACAGCAATAGTAAGCTGTTCAGTCCAGACAGAAATAGCTAAAGAGAGAAGGAAGGCTCCACCCTGCACTTCTTTTCAAGAATTGTTCCTGCCTACTTAAAGGGGCGGTCACCTTCTCCGAAGTTACCTGTAATACTTCAAAACGCGTCAAATAGGCATGAAATGATGTTTTTTATTATTTTAAAATAAAATATATTTTTGATACCATTTGTGGATTCAATATATTTTTTATTACTTGTGGGAGATCCTATCGACTGTATCGGGGCGGTGCTATTACCCTGTTGGATCATTGCCGGTTGTACTTACAACTGGCTCTTGCCTGGTCAAGTGTGAGTAACAGAGTAAATCAGGTTGAATAAAGACACAAGTCCATCAAGTTCAACCTTTGCCTCATACCCTAGTGACATGAGAACTGTATAGCTCTCCTGCTACCAATTAAGTTAGTCTTTATAAGACCTTTCTGATTTGCCTACTAATAAACAGTATAACTCTATGTTCACTTTTGAAAGAAATGTATCTAATCTTCTCTTAAATGTATCCATTGTATCTGCCATAACCACATCCTTGGGCAAAGAATTCCACAATTTAACAGACCTTACCGTAAAAAAACCCTTCCTCTGCTGAAGTTTAAACCTCCTTTCCCCTAATCTCAAGGGGTGTCCCCTGGTCACCTGATCAGGCCTTGGAATAAATAGCTCACCGCACAGATCCTTGTATTGACATCTCATATACTTGTACAATGTGATAAGGTCTCCTCTTAGTCGTCTTTTCTCTAGAGTAAATAAACCAAGTTTGTCTAGTCGTTCCTCATATGTCATGTCCTCCATTCCCTTAATTAATTTTGTTGCTCTCCGCTGTACCCTCTCTAGTTCTAGTATATCCTTTTTCAGAACTGGGAGCACCAAATTAAGGATTTGTGATTTGAATATAGTGCTATCAAGACTGAACATACTGGTGGTTTGCGCCCCTTCTGGTTTTTTGTCTCCTTGTTTGGATCTTGCAAGCCATTTAAATTCA
This sequence comes from Rhinophrynus dorsalis, assembly GCA_037306005.1. Classification (NCBI taxonomy): domain Eukaryota; kingdom Metazoa; phylum Chordata; class Amphibia; order Anura; family Rhinophrynidae; genus Rhinophrynus; species Rhinophrynus dorsalis. The sequence goes on along the minus strand of CM074724.1, from coordinate 1,492,134 downwards.
GCAGAAACAAAAATAGGAAGAGAACAAGGGAGCGCCCTAGTGCAAACAAAACTATGAGGTACGTATGCACCACCAAAATTCACCCCACGTGTCGGTACTCTCAAGGAAAGTGGCTGTTAAATCATATACATGAACAGCAGCTAGTGCGCTTGCTGAGTAGATTTCCTGACCCAGCTCAGGAGGTGACTAAGCTCCAAACTGTAGTTGTTTCTGTCTGGCAGTTTTTCTCACACTCTCTTCCAGTGGTAATAAATCTCCAAAAGAACAAATGAAAAGTGCCCAATAGTGTAAAAGGCTTCACAGATATCTCTCAAACTATAAATAATCAGTGTATCTACTCACATTTAAGTGCGGTCAACACTGGGGATAACCAAGGCTGACAGTCAGGCAGGTGGAGATCTTACACCATGATCCCAATGGCTGCTCCGTGCACACACACACAGACAAGTCCAACACAGGTTTCTTCTTTCGTAGATTTACTATAAAGCTCAAATAGTAGCTCCAAGTACTATCAAAGTATAAAAACAAAAAAAGTACAAATAGTTCATGGCTACGCATTTCACAGTTGAAACACAGCTTTATCAAGCTATTTGTTCTTTTGGACATTTAAGTTCAGGTATTTAACAATTCTTTCCTTTAACATGATTTCCATTAATGTTCCCACTACTGACACACAGAACAGCTCTAAATAAAATCAAGATATTTTGGTGTAAGACCTGCTGCCTTCTGCCAGAAATCAGCAGTTAATGAAGAATGTCACCTTTCAACATGACAACGATCTGAATTGCACCAACCAACCAAGAAATAAAAAGGAAGATTGATGCCCTGGAATAGCCCAGTCAGAGCCCGGACCACAGTCCTATACCAAATATGTGGCCTGACCTAAAGAGCCGAGAGATCCCCTCACAATATGACTGGACTCTTCTACAAAGAAAAGTGGGATAAAATTACACAATCCACGTGTGCTGGGCTAATAGAGACCAGACAGACAGACAGCAACATGGGCCTTGCACACAGGATTAGATAAAGGGTGTGAACAAGTGTACAGCCGAGGCACGGACAGGTTTTCTTGTTTTATTTTCCAAGACATAATCCATTTGTTTTTCACTTCAATATTGTTGGTTACAAATCTTATTAAAGGTGAAAAAAGGTCTGACATGATTTGTCTTTATTTCTACCTTCGCATGAACAAAAGCTGCAGTGTCAGTAAAGGTGTGATACTCACTGTATATGACTAACACCTTACATACCGAGGAGGAAAGATATCCCATTCTATCCACTCGTGTGTATGACTAACATTTATATACCAAGGAGGAATGATATCCCATTCTATCCACTCTGGTATATGACTAACACCTTATATACCAAGAAGGAACGAGATCCCATTCTATCCACTCTGGTATATGACTAACACCTTATATACCAAGGAGGAACGAGATCCCATTCTATCACCTCTGGTATACGACTATCACCTTATATACCAATGAGGAACGAGATCCCATTCTATCCACTCTGGTATATGACTAACACCTTATATACAAAGGAGGAACGATATCCCATTCTGTCCGCTCTAGTATATGACTAACGCTTATATACCAATGAGGAACGAGTTCCCATTCTATCCACTCTGGTATATGACTATCACCTTATATACCAATGAGGAACGAGATCCCATTCTATCCACTCTGGTATATGACTAACGCCTTATATACCAAGGAGGAACGAGATCCCATTCTATCCACTCTTGTATACGACTAATACCTTGCATACCAAGGAGGAACGATATTGCATTCTATCCACTTTGGTATATGGCGTTAGTCATACATCCGAGCTGATAGAATGGGATATCTAACGCCATATACCAAAGTGGATAGAATGGGATATCATTCCTCCTTGGTATGTAAGGCGTTAGTCATAAACCCGAGCGGATAGAATGGAATCTCATGGGATATCCCATTCTATCCGCTCGGCTGTATGACTAACGCCTTATATACCTAGGAGGAAAGATATACCATTCTATCAGCTCGGATGTATGACTAACGCCATATACCAAAGTGGATAGAATGGGATATCATTCCTCCTTGGTATATAACGTTAGTCATATACAAGAGCGGATAGAATGAGATAGCATTCCTCCTTGGTATATAAGCATTAGTCGTATACCAAAGTGGATAGAATGGGATATCATTCCTCTTTGGTATATAAGGCGTTAGTCATACACCAGAGCGGATAGAATGGGATACCATTCCTCCTTGGTATATAACATTAGTCATATACCCGAGCGGATAGAATGGGATATCATTCCTCTTTGGTATATAAGGCGTTAGTCATACACCAGAGCGGATAGAATGGGATACCATTCCTCCTTGGTATATAACATTAGTCATATACCCGAGCGGATAGAATGGGATAGCATTCCTCCTTGGTATATAAGCATTAGTCGTATACCAAAGCGGATAGAATGGGATATCTTCCTCTTTGGGTCATATACCAGAGCGGATAGAATGGGATACCATTTCTCTTTGCTATTTAAGGCGTTAGTCATACACCAAAGTAGATAGAATGGGATAACATTCCTCCTTGGTATATAAGCATTAGTCATATACCAGAGGTGATAGAATGGGATATCATTCCTCCTTGGTACGTAAGGCGTTAGTCATAAACCCGAGCGGATAGAATGGAATCTCGTGGGATATCCCATTCTATCCGCTCGGATGTATGACTAACGCCTTACATACCAAGGAGGAAAGATATCCCATTCTATCCGCTCGGGTATATGACTAATACCTTATATACCAAGGAGGAAAGATATCCCATTCTATCCGCTCGGGTATATGACTAACGCCTTATATACCAAGGAGGAAAGAGATCCCATTCTATCCGTTCGGGTATATGACTAATACCTTATATACCAAGGAGGAAAGATATCCCATTCTATCGGTTCGGGTATATGACTAACGGCTTATATACCAAGGAGGAAAGATATCCCATTCTATCAGCTCAGATGTATGATTAACGCTTATATAACAAGGAGGAAAGATATTGCATTCTATCCGATCGGGTATATGACTGACACCTTATAAACCAAGGAGGAAAGAGATCCCATTCTATCCCATCGGGTGTTCTTCAGGTATCCTGTAAGACAAGGTTATGGTATCTGAATTGTGCCTGTCCCACATCCATGGGGCGTGTGCTTTGCTACGTGACTAATTTAGCATTGATCCCTTTGGGGCCCGTCAGATGGAGAAACGGGGTTTAAAATGTAGAAAAAATGCTGTTTGCCTCTTTTTAGCCAGAACCCAGAAGAAAAATATGCCTAGAAATGATTTGGGGTTTTTTATTTAGATGTTTTATGTTTCATTGCTTTTAAATCTATTATTTATATGTGTTTTCATCGAACAGTGCCAGTGGATGGATCTTTTTACACACCCGTGGGTGTACAACCGTGCAGGGGGCAATTACATACAGGCAGCTAGTATTACCGGTAACCTCCAGGAGGATGTAAATGTGAGTGAAACCTGAATTTCTGTTAGGTGTTTTATAACATAAACTCATTCTGAGTAGTGTCCCCTAAAACTATACCGTACATTGTGCCAAAACAACCAGGCAACCTCACTTCCCCCACCTCCAATCTCGCTCCCCAACCAGGCAACCTCACTTCCCTCCCCCCACCTAATCTCGCTCCCCAACCAGGCAACCTCACTTCACTCCCCCCACCTAATCTCGCTCCCCAACCAGGCAATCTCATCCCCCCCCCCCCCGATCTCGCTCCCCTACCAGGCAACCTCGCTTCCCTCCCCCACCCCCAGTCTCTCCCCCCAACCAGGCAACCCCCCCCCCCCCAACTTGTTCCCCACAACCAGGCAACCGCGCTTCACTCCCCCTGATTGAGCTCTGAGGAACCTCGATTCCCACTTGTTGAAACAAACACCACTTTGCTTGATATCCAGTTTATCATAAAAACAGCAGAAAGGTGCGGACAAGGACTGAACGCTCTCCATAAAAACCAATGACCCTGTTGTGTCTTTAGCGGTTTGCTCATCCATTGAGGCGGCAGAGCAATGTGACAAGTCCCAGCCCTGGCGGGGAGGACAATGGTATAAAAAAGGACAGGGGAAAAGTCACAAATTTATTGTTTCTTCTTTCCTTTCACCATCTTTTTCTTCTTTGAGGCAACTTTTGGATTCTTCTTTGTTTTTTCCCCCTTTGGAGTTGTCCCTTCACTCTGCTGACCCTGGGTGGAATTGTCTGCTGCTCCCCCTGGAAAACAAAAAGGTATAAAATGGGATTCTGTTGGCTCCTGCAGAGCATATGAGATGGCTTCTGTAAAATGTAATGAGGGACTCCTCTACGTGCGCCGCCCAGCGCGGGGGACTCCCTGTAACGAGCAGGGGACTCTCTGTAACGAGCCAAGGGCGGGGGACTCTCTGTAACGAGCCAAGGGCGGGGGACTCTCTGTAACGAGCCAAGGGCGGGGGACTCTCTGTAACGAGCCAAGGGCGGGGGACTTCTCCAAGTACAGAGCCAAATATAGGTCAATCTCTGTACAGCTCCAAGTACAACACAGAGTACAGAGGAATTTCTGGGCAGTACACAGTATAGCGGAATACATAGTAAAGTGGTATAGGGGAATTTCTGGGAGGTACATAGTATAGCGGAATACACAGTAAAGTAGGATAAGGGAATTTCTGTACTATACATAGTATAGCGGAATACACAGTAAAGTGGTATAGGGGAATTTCTGGGAGGTACATAGTATAGCGGAATACACAGTAAAGTGGTATAGGGGAATTTCTGGGAGGTACATAGTATAGTGGGATACACAGTAAAGAGGTATAGGGGAATTTCTGGGAGGTACATAGTATAGCGGAATACTCAGTAAAGTGGTATAGGGGAATTTCTGGGCAGTACATAGTATAGCGGGATACATAGTAAAGTGGTATAGAGGAATTTCTGGGAGGTACATAGTATAGCGGAATACACAGTAAAGTAGGATAAGGGAATTTCTGTACTATACATAGTATAGCGGGATACACAGTAAAGTGGTATAGGGGAATTTCTGGGAGGTACATAGTATAGTGGGATACACAGTAAAGAGGTATAGGGGAATTTCTGTACAGTACATAGTATAGCGGTATACACAGTAAAGTGTTATAGGGGGAATTTCGGTACTGTACATAGTATAGCGGAACAGTAAAGTGTTATAGGGGGAATTTCGGTACTGTACATAGTATAGCGGAATAAACAGTAAAGTGTTATAGGGGGAATTTCGGTACTGTACATAGTATAGCGGAATAAACAGTAAAGTGTTATAGGGGGAATTTCGGTACTGTACATAGTATAGCGGAACAAACAGTAAAGTGTTATAGGGGGAATTTCGGTACTGTACATAGTATAGCGGAATAAACAGTAAAGTGTTATAGGGGGAATTTCGGTACTGTACATAGTATAGCGGAATACACAGTAAAGTGGTATAGGGGAATTTTGGTACTGTACATAGTATAGCGGAATACACAGTAAAGTGGTATAGGGGAATTTTGGTACTGTACGCAGTATAGCGGTATATACAGTAAAGTGGTATAAGGGAATTTCCGCACTGTACATAGTACAGCGGAATACACAGTAAAGTGGTATAGGGGAAGTTCCGCACTGTACACAGTATAGCGGTATTTATATAATAAAGTGGTATAAGGGAATTTATGTACAGTACATAGTACAGCGGAATACACAGTAAGTGGTATAGGGGAATTTCGGTACTGTACACAGTATAGCGGAATACACAGTAAAGTGGTATAGGGGAATTTCGGTACTGTACATAGTATAGCGGAATACACAGTAAAGTGGTATAGGGGAATTTCGGTACTGTACACAGTATAGCGGTATATACAGTAAAGTGGTATAGGGGAATTTCGGTACTGTACATAGTATAGCGGAATACACAGTAAAGTGGTATAGGGGAATTTCGGTACTGTACACAGTATAGCGGAATACACAGTTAAGTGGTATAGGGGAATTTCGGTACTGTACATAGTATAGCGGAATACACAGTAAAGTGGTATAGGGGAATTTTGGTACTGTACTTAGTATAGCGGAATACACAGTAAAGTGGTATAGGGGAATTTCGGTACTGTACACAGTATAGCGGAATACACAGTAAAGTGGTATAGGGGAATTTCGGTACTGTACATAGTATAGCGGAATACACAGTAAAGTGGTATAGGGGAATTTTGGTACTGTACTTAGTATAGCGGAATACACAGTAAAGTGGTATAGGGGAATTTCGGTACTGTACATAGTATAGCGGAATACACAGTAAAGTGGTATAGGGGAATTTCGGTACAGTACATAGTACAGCGGAATACACAGTAAAGTGGTATAGGGGAATTTCGGTACAGTACATAGTATAGCGGAATACACAGTAAAGTGGTATAGGGGAATTTCGGTACAGTACATAGTACAGCGGAATACACAGTAAAGTGGTATAGGGGAATTTCGGTACTGTACACAGTATAGCGGTATATATAGTAAAGTGGTATAGGGAATTTCGGTACTGTACACAGTATAGCGGAATACACAGTAAAGTGGTATAGGGGAATTTCCGCACTGTACATAGTATAGCGGAATACACAGTAAAGTGGTATAGGGGAATTTCGGTACTGTACACAGTATAGCGGAATACACAGTAAAGTGGTATAGGGGAATTTCCGCACTGTACATAGTATAGCGGTGTATATATATAGTAAAGTGGTATAGGGGAATTTCCGCACTGTACATAGTATAGCGGTATATATACAGTAAAGTGGTATAGGGGAATTTCTGTACTGTACACAGTATAGCGGTATATACAGTAAAGTGGTATAAGGGAATTTCCGCACTGTACACAGTATAGCGGTGTATATATATAGTAAAGTGGTATAGGGGAATTTCCACACTGTACATAGTATAGCGGTGTATATATATAGTAAAGTGGTATAAGGGAATTTCCGCACTGTACACAGTATAGCGGTGTATATATATAGTAAAGTGGTATAAGGGAATTTCCGCACTGTACACAGTATAGCGGTGTATATATATAGTAAAGTGGTATAAGGGAATTTCCGCACTGTACACAGTATAGCGGTGTATATATATAGTAAAGTGGTATAAGGGAATTTCCGCACTGTACACAGTATAGCGGTGTATATATATAGTAAAGTGGTATAAGGGAATTTCCGCACTGTACACAGTATAGCGGTGTATATATATAGTAAAGTGGTATAAGGGAATTTCCGCACTGTACACAGTATAGCGGTGTATATATATAGTAAAGTGGTATAAGGGAATTTCGGTACAGTACATAGTATAGCGGAATACACAGTAAAGTGGTATAAGGGAATTTCCGCACTGTACACAGTATAGCGGTGTATATATATAGTAAAGTGGTATAAGGGAATTTCCGCACTGTACACAGTATAGCGGTGTATATATATAGTAAAGTGGTATAAGGGAATTTCCGCACTGTACACAGTATAGCGGTATATATATAGTAAAGTGGTATAAGGGAATTTACGCACTGTACACAGTATAGCGGTATATATATATAGTAAAGTGGTATAGGGGAATTTCTGCACTGTACACAGTATAGCGGTATATATATATAGTAAAGTGGTATAGGGGAATTTCTGCACTGTACACAGTATAGCGGTATATACAGTAAAGAGGTATAAGGGAATTTCTGTAGGGTGCTGCAGAGAGCAGTGCGAGAGGAAAGTGAATGCGGGTGGAACAGAAATGCATGTGTCACCACAGAGCCACTTCTCACCTGCGGTGGTGGCTGGGATCGAATTGGAGAACTTGCGAAGCTTTGCAATAAAGAATCCATCCATGTTGTGAGTGTGTGGGTAAAACCTGCGGGCCTGGCGTAGGGATGGATGAAATCGACGTTCCTTATACCTGTGGGAAGGTAAGAGGGTGATTCACAGGTTTACACATGACAATCTCGGATCAACACATACATGTCAACTGAACACTGGCACCTATAGCTGCCAATAAAAGCACATTTACCCACACCTGCCCACCATATAGCAAGAGCCTGGCACATGCACAACACCCCCTACATACATGAGGGAACTGGCCGGGCATCTCACAACCGGCTGCACTCCACTGAAAAATCACACCAAAGGATCTACACACACTGACCAAACCCCATCCAGAATGGCACAGACTATCCCACAACTCTACACTGACCAGACCACACTGACCTGTACCTCTACACACAGACCAGACCACACTGTCCTGTACCTCTACACACACAGACCAGATCACACTGACCTGCACCTCTACACACACAGACCAGATCACACTGACCTGTACCTCTACACACACACACAGACCAGATCACACTGACCTGTACCTCTACACACACAGACCAGACCACACTGACCTGTACCTCTACACACACACAGACCAGATCACACTGACCTGTACCTCTACACACACAGACCAGATCACACTGACCTGTACCTCTACACACACAGACCAGACCACACTGACCTGTACCTCTACACACACAGACCAGACCACACTGACCTGTACCTCTACACACACACAGACCAGATCACACTGACCTGTACCTCTACACACACAGACCAGATCACACTGACCTGTACCTCTACACACACAGACCAGATCACACTGACCTGTACCTCTACACACACAGACCAGATCACACTGACCTGTACCTCTACACACACAGACCAGATCATACTGACCTGTACCTCTACACACACAGACCAGATCACACTGACCTGTACCTCTACACAGACCAGATCACACTGACCTGTACCTCTACACACACACAGACCAGATCACACTGACCTGTACCTCTACACACAGACCAGATCATACTGACCTGTACCTCTACACACACAGACCAGATCACACTGACCTGTACCTCTACACACACACAGACCAGATCACACTGACCTGTACCTCTACACACAGACCAGATCATACTGACCTGTACCTCTACACACACACAGACCAGATCACACTGACCTGCACCTCTACACACACAGACCAGATCACACTGACCTGCACCTCTACACACACAGACCAGACCACACTGACCTGTACCTCTACACACACACAGACCAGACCACACTGACCTGTACCTCTACACACACAGACCAGATCACACTGACCTGTACCTCTACACACACAGACCAGATCACACTGACCTGTACCTCTACACACACAGACCAGATCATACTGACCTGTACCTCTACACACACAGACCAGATCACACTGACCTGTACCTCTACACACACAGACCAGACCACACTGACCTGTACCTCTACACACACAGACCAGATCACACTGACCTGTACCTCTACACACACAGACCAGATCACACTGACCTGTACCTCTACACACACAGACCAGATCACACTGACCTGCACCTCTACACACACACAGACCAGACCACACTGACCTGTACCTCTACACACACAGACCAGATAACACTGACCTGTACCTCTACACACACAGACCAGATCACACTGACCTGTACCTCTACACACACACAGACCAGACCACACTGACCTGTACCTCTACACACACAGACCAGATCACACTGACCTGTACCTCTACACACACAGACCAGACCACACTGACCTGTACCTCTACACACACACAGACCAGATCACACTGACCTGTACCTCTACACACACAGACCAGATCACACTGACCTGTACCTCTACACACACAGACCAGACCACACTGACCTGTACCTCTACACACACAGACCAGACCACACTGACCTGTACCTCTACACACACAGACCAGATCACACTGACCTGTACCTCTACACACACAGACCAGACCTCACTGACCTGTACCTCTACACACACAGACCAGATCACACTGACCTGTACCTCTACACACACAGACCAGACCACACTGACCTGTACCTCTACACACAGACCAGATCACACTGACCTGCACCTCTACACACACAGACCAGATCATACTGACCTGTACCTCTACACACACAGACCAGATCACACTGACCTGTACCTCTACACACACAGACCAGACCAGATCACACTGACCTGTACCTCTACACACACAGACCAGATCACACTGACCTGTACCTCTACACACACAGACCAGACCACACTGACCTGTACCTCTACACACACACAGACCAGATCGCACTGACCTGTACCTCTACACACACAGACCAGACCACACTGACCTGTACCTCTACACACAGACCAGATCACACTGACCTGTACCTCTACACACACAGACCAGATCACACTGACCTGTACCTCTACACACACAGACCAGACCACACTGACCTGTACCTCTACACACACAGACCATATCACACTGACCTGTACCTCTACACACACAGACCAGATCGCACTGACCTGTACCTCTACACACACAGACCAGACCACACTGACCTGTACCTCTACACACACAGACCAGATCACACTGACCTGTACCTCTACACACACAGACCAGACCACACTGACCTGCACCTCTACACACACAGACCAGATCACACTGACCTGCACCTCTACACACACACACAGACCAGATCACACTGACCTGTACCTCTACACACACAGACCAGATCACACTGACCTGTACCTCTACACACACACAGACCAGACCACACTGACCTGTACCTCTACACACACAGACCAGACCACACTGACCTGTACCTCTACACACACACAGACCAGATCACACTGACCTGTACCTCTACACACACACAGACCAGATCACACTGACCTGTACCTCTACACACACACACAGACCAGATCATACTGACCTGTACCTCTACACACACAGACCAGATCACACTGACCTGTACCTCTACACACAGACCAGATCACACTGACCTGTACCTCTACACACACAGACCAGATCACACTGACCTGTACCTCTACACACACAGACCAGATCATACTGACCTGCACCTCTACACACACAGACCAGATCACACTGACCTGTACCTCTACACACACACAGACCAGATCACACTGACCTGTACCTCTACACACACACAGACCAGATCACACTGACCTGCACCTCTACACACACAGACCAGATCACACTGACCTGCACCTCTACACACACAGACCAGATCACACTGACCTGTACCTCTACACACACAGACCAGATCACACTGACCTGTACCTCTACACACACAGACCAGATCACACTGACCTGCACCTCTACACACACAGACCAGATCATACTGACCTGCACCTCTACACACACAGACCAGATCACACTGACCTGTACCTCTACACACACAGACCAGATCACACTGACCTGTACCTCTACACACACACAGACCAGATCATACTGACCTGTACCTCTACACACACACAGACCAGATCATACTGACCTGTACCTCTACACACACAGACCAGATCACACTGACCTGTACCTCTACACACAGACCAGATCACACTGACCTGTACCTCTACACACACAGACCAGATCACACTGACCTGTACCTCTACACACACAGACCAGACCACACTGACCTGTACCTCTACACACACACAGACCAGATCACACTGACCTGTACCTCTACACACACAGACCAGATCATACTGACCTGTACCTCTACACACACAGACCAGATCACACTGACCTGTACCTCTACACACACACAGACCAGATCACACTGACCTGTACCTCTACACACACAGACCAGACCACACTGACCTGTACCTCTACACACACACAGACCAGATCACACTGACCTGTACCTCTACACACACAGACCAGATCATACTGACCTGTACCTCTACACACAGACCAGACCAGATCACACTGACCTGTACCTCTACACACACAGACCAGATCATACTGACCTGTACCTCTACACACACAGACCAGACCACACTGACCTGTACCTCTACACACACAGACCATATCACACTGACCTGTACCTCTACACACACAGACCAGATCACACTGACCTGTACCTCTACACACACAGACCAAATCACACTGACCTGTACCTCTACACACACAGACCACACTGACCTGTACCTCTACACACACAGACCAGATCACACTGACCTGTACCTCTACACACACAGACCAGACCACACTGACCTGTACCTCTACACACACAGACCAGACCACACTGACCTGTACCTCTACACACACAGACCATATCACACTGACCTGTACCTCTACACACACAGACCAGATCACACTGACCTGTACCTCTACACACACACAGACCAGATCACACTGACCTGTACCTCTACACACACAGACCAGATCACACTGACCTGTACCTCTACACACACAGACCAGACCACACTGACCTGTACCTCTACACACACACAGACCAGATCACACTGACCTGTACCTCTACACACACAGACCAGATCACACTGACCTGTACCTCTACACACACAGACCAGACCACACTGACCTGCACCTCTACACACACAGACCAGATCACACTGACCTGTACCTCTACACACACAGACCAGATCACACTGACCTGCACCTCTACACACACAGACCAGATCACACTGACCTGTACCTCTACACACACACAGACCAGATCACACTGACCTGTACCTCTACACACACACAGACCAGATCACACTGACCTGTACCTCTACACACACAGCCCAGACCACACTGACCTGTACCTCTACACACAGACCAGACCACACTGACCTGCACCTCTATACACACAGACCAGACCACACTGACCAGATCACACTGACCTGCACACTCAGATTGGCTCATATGTCCAGACCAAAGAGGAACCAAGAGAAATCACACAAGCAAACAGATACAGAATTTGGGAGAGATCCAGCAGCCCACACGAAGTGCACTGTAATGACCAGTGGGACTCACCTCACAAAACCTTCCTTCCCAAAGTCCAGTCCTGTTGGTACAATTTTGACGTGTCTCTTGCGCAGAGCATAGTCCACAACGCACTCATTCTCCTCCACCTACAGAATCACCACAAAAGGAATTTGTTAGAAGATAATCACTGTAACTCACACCACTGGCCCTGAGCGTATGAGTGGATAACTGCTTCCCAAACTGACAGATGACTAGCATCTTTTAGTATTATCAGCCATCCAGAAGCAGAGAAATGGCTTCCAGTCCTCAGATGGTTTACATAAAGCCTACACACGGGACAAGACAAACAGACGGTTTTCCTGGACCACGGTCTCAATATGTCAAACTGATGTCACCGTGTATGAAATGGAACATAAGGGACAGCATCAATGGAAGTGATGATCATACCCAAAACCTACAAGTAATCCCTAAGTGATGCACAATGATAAAGACGACTCTGTACCGTATTACTAACCCTGTTGTATGGAAGGAAGGTTCTGCCCTGCAGTGCATCTAAATTTATGCCCAGACACTGGAACTAGGATGGATTTCCTGACATTCAGAATCCAGCCATATACCTGCAACATGTCCATGGATGTGTGCAAATGAGGATGCAGAAACTCCACAGATGGTGCTTCATTAAGCAAACTATCCCAGTAAAGCATTATGGCAACACAAAGGGATCTTACTTAACAGAAAAGGGCCACCAATTACCCTTGGTGATGTAGTTAAACCAAAGAGCAGTGCCATAAATTGGAAATGATTATTGAAGACAGCAAATCTGGGCAATTTGTGAAGCCATCTGCATATGGGAATGTGCAAGTAGATATCTTCTATGTCCTCGGATGCCAAAAACTCATCAGGACACACAGCAGTGAAACAAAGGGGATCCATCTTGGACTTGGAAATGGAAAACAAAACTGCACCTTGAAATCCAGTAATGGAGGGAAACCTTTGACACAATGGACAGATTTGGAAAGCCTTGTGAACGGCCATTTTGTGGCACATGGGAAATAATAAAAAGCCTCCTTACAGATCTGACTACCTCTTCTTATGTCCCGGCCAGTAGGAAATCCTCTGCACCCTGGACATGAAGAGCTGAGGTCAATTCCCCTGTTCCTCCTGTGTGGAACACCCAAAAATCTGAAGGCTGACTGAGCTGGGCAGGGGGATAAGCAGCACCAAGAGGGAGAGTCTGACTACTCCAGAGACAACTCTATTTAAGTGACCTTAACCTCTTGGACCCTGGATCTGCCAGTAGACAAAAGAGGAAAAATAATAAATATAATTTCAAACTAATAAACAAAATGAATCTCATTCACTTGATTTGTATGGGAATCAGAGGTCACCAATTAAAAGTAACATCTTCGGCTCCTGTAAACACTCAGAGTCAAACCATTAGAATGGGTCACAGGTCACTGAGAAAGGAGGGCAGGCACTTTTAAGACAGATGACAACTGAGCGGTGAAGGCACCAGAGATGATGGGTGAAAGTGTGGAGAGTTGGGGGATACTGTACTCAATGGCCAGGTTCTGCTGTAATATACACAGCAGTCAGCAGGTCTCCTGTGGTTACTCACAGTGATGGAGCAGGTGCAGTAGAGCAGGAATCCACCGCTGGGTGACTGGGCATCCAATGAGTCGATGGCACTGAGAATCAGTTCCTTCTGAATGTGGGCACAGCGCTGGATGTCTTGAACACTCTGAGTATAAAAACAATTGGTTATGTACATATCTCCACTAAACATAGCACTAAATCCATGTTTATATAAACCTCTCTCAGAGGAGGTCCTCACATACCCCCCAACAGTGTGGTTTGTGGGTTCCTCTATCCAAGTACAAGTGTGTAATAAGTGGATCATTCAGTCGGATTAGTTCCCATCTCTGTATACCCCCCCCCCCCCGTTTCCACTCCTCGCTATACCCCCTTCCCTCCCTCCTGTCTCTCCTTCCCCTCTATACATCCCTCCCTTGTACACCCACTTCCCTCCCCTGTATATTCCCCTTCTCCTCTCTCCCTTACATACCCCCTTCCAATTTCTTCCCTCCCTTGTACACCTCCATTTCCCTCTACCCCCCTCTCCCGAATACCCTCTTTTCCTGTACATGTCCTCCCCTGTATACCCACCTAAACTCCCAGCCCTCCACCGAATACCCACCTTCCCCCATATACCCGCCCTTCCCACTCCTCTCCGTCCCCTGTATACCTGCCCTTCCCACTCCTCTCCGTCCCCTGTATACCCGCCCTTCCCACTCCTCTCCGTCCCCTGTATACCCACCCTTCCCACTCCTCTCCGTCCCCTGTATACCCGCCCTTCCCACTCCTCTCCGTCCCCTGTATACCCGCCCTTCCCACTCCTCGCCGTCCCCTGTATACCTGCCCTTCCCACTCCTCGCCGTCCCCTGTATACCTGCCCTTCCCACTCCTCTCCGTCCCCTGTATACCCGCCCTTCCCACTCCTCTCCGTCCCCTGTATACCCGCCCTTCCCACTCCTCGCCGTCCCCTGTATACCAGCCCTTCCCACTCCTCTCCGTCCCCTGTATACCCGCCCTTCCCACTCCTCTCCGTCCCCTGTATACCCGCCCTTCCCACTCCTCTCCGTCCCCTGTGTACCCGCCCTTCCCACTCCTCGCCGTCCCCTGTGTACCCGCCCTTCCCACTCCTCTCCGTCACCTGTATACCCGCCCTTCCCACTCCTCTCCGTCCCCTGTGTACCGGCCCTTCCCACTCCTCGCCGTCCCCTGTATACCCGCCCTTCCCACTCCTCACCGTCCCCTGTATACCAGCCCTTCCCACTCCTCGCCGTCCCCTGTATACCCACCCTTCCCACTCCTCGCCGTCCCCTGTATACCCGCCCTTCCCACTCCTCGCCGTCCCCTGTATACCAGCCCTTCCCACTCCTCGCCGTCCCCTGTATACCAGCCCTTCCCACTCCTCGCCGTCCCCTGTATACCAGCCCTTCCCACTCCTCGCCGTCCCCTGTATACCCACCCTTCCCACTCCTCTCCGTCCCCTGTATACCCGCCCTTCCCACTCCTCGCCGTCCCCTGTATACCAGCCCTTCCCACTCCTCGCCGTTCCCTGTATACCCGCCCTTCCCACTCCTCGCCGTCCCCTGTATACCCGCCCTTCCCACTCCTCTCCGTCCCCTGTATACCCGCCCTTCCCACTCCTCGCCATCCCCTGTATACCCGCCCTTCCCACTCCTCGCCATCCCCTGTATACCAGCCCTTCCCACTCCTCGCCGTCCCCTGTATACCAGCCCTTCCCACTCCTCGCCGTCCCCTGTATACCCGCCCTTCCCACTTCTCTCCGTCCCCTGTATACCCGCCCTTCCCACTTCTCTCCGTCCCCTGTATACCCGCCCTTCCCACTTCTCTCCGTCCCCTGTATACCCGCCCTTCCCACTGCTGTATATATCCCTTCCCTCTTCCCACCGTCCTCAATATAACCCTTTCCCTGTCCCTGCCCATCCTGGTTGGACCTAGGACACACTTCGGTCTCCTCTCCCGCCATTGTACAACCCTCTTCCCACTTTATACCAACCTTGTTGGTTTTCACGGCTGGATCCTTACTGATAATTCCTGTTCCACTGCAAGGGGCATCCAAGAGCACTCGGTCAAACCCCCCAACGACCTGATAATAAGAAAAAGTGGTGAAGACAGGAGAGGAAAGGACAGGAGAGGAAAGGACAGGAGAGGGAATGACAGACGGGAAGGACAGGAGAGGGAAGGACAGACGGGAAGGACAGGAGAGGGAAGGACAGACGGGAAGGACAGACAGGAAGGACAGACGGGAATTAGCAGGCAGTTCTCACAGTTTTAGAATGTCTTGTGAAAACACTACACATCAATTACACTTACACCAACAACACGCTACCAACTCAACCCAAACAAAAAAACACACGGATACACATCCTCTGCAGAGTGTAATACACCAACACTAGGGAATTACCCTACTAACCTTGGGAATCTGACGTCCATCATAATTGCAGATCACACAGTTTGTGACTCCCAATCTGTGAAGATTCCCCACAACACTCCGGAGACGTTCGGAATTCATATCGTTAGCGACAATCACACCAGTATTCTTCATCAGCTGGGCTGAGGGCAGTATGATAGGAGAACGTCTCAATACAGACCCACACCACCTTGCACTCATTACCCTCCGTTCCCTACTCCCACATAGCCTCTCACCCATGTAGCTGGTTTTGCCCCCCGGTGCACAGCACATGTCTAACACTCTCTCATTCTCCTGAGGAGCCAATGCAATGACGGGTAACAGACTCGATGCCCCCTGCAGCATGTAATGTCCAGCGAGATACTCTGGCGTCGCACCTGAAGAAAGAACATTATTAAAATAAGAAAACTCACCAGAACTCATCGCATCCCCAATTCTTACAAAATGGTTCACCAATCCCCTTAGTAAAAATAACAGTCCCACCAACTCACCAACTGGTACAGAGGAGTCATAAATAACAAGTCCAGTTTTTGACCATTTACCCAATGGATCCAAGTTCACCCCACGATTAATGAGAGCCTGAGGAATGTAAGAGAGAGAGAGAGAGAGAGAGAGAGAGAGAGAGAGAGAAATAAAGGTTGGAAAAATTGTTTAACGTCTGCGGGAATGGGCCTGGATAACGAGAATCAGAATGAGGCAAAGCTGTGGGACAAGGGGATTGGCTGAGAGCAGAATAATGGAGAGGGATCAGACAGTGGTACCATTGCCTGAGGATGGAGTGGAGGACATGGGAGAAAGAGTGAATGACATGGATGGGGGAGGATGGAGTAGAGGACTTGGGGGGGGGGGGATGGAGTGGAGGACTTGGGGGGGATGGAATGGAGGACTTGGAGGGGGGATGGAATGGAGGACTTTGGGGGGGGTGGAATGGAGGACTTGGAGGGGGGGTGGAATGGAGGACTTGGAGGGGGGGTGGAATGGAGGACTTGGGGGGGTGGAATGGAGGACTTTGGGGGGGGTGGAATGGAGGACTTTGGGGGGGGTGGAATGGAGAACTTTGGGGGGGGATGGAATGGAGGACTTGGGGGGATGGAATGGAGGACTTGGAGGGGGGATGGAATGGAGGACTTGGAGGGGGGATGGAATGGAGGACTTGGAGGGGGGATGGAATGGAGGACTTGGGGGGGTGGAATGGAGGACTTGGGGGGGTGGAATGGAGGACTTGGGGGGGTGGAATGGAGGACTTGGGGGGGTGGAATGGAGGACTTGGGGGGGGTTGGGGGGGTGGAATGGAGGACTTTGGGGGGTGGAATGGAGGACTTTGGGGGGGTGGAATGGAGGACTTGGGGGGATGGAATGGAGGACTTGGGGGGGGTGGAATGGAGGACTTGGGGGGGTGGAATGGAGGACTTGGGGGGGGTGGAATGGAGGACTTGGGGGGATGGAATGGAGGACTTGGGGGGGGATGGAATGGAGGACTTGGGGGGGGATGGAATGGAGGACTTGGGGGGGGGATGGAATGGAGGACTTTGGGGGTGGTGGAATGGAGGACTTTGGGGGGGTGGTGGAATGGAGGACTTTGGGGGGGGGTGGAATGGAGGACTTTGGGGGGGGGTGGAATGGAGGACTTTGGGGGGGGGGTGGAATGGAGGACTTTGGGGGGTGTGGAATGGAGGACTTGGGGGGATGGAGGGGGAGGAGCTAGTACCTGCGCCAAGTCGCGTCTCCTTGTCTTTAAGGTGTTGGTTCTGATGGTGACCGGACGATGAACTTCACACGACTCCAAGAAATCAACCAACTGAGAGGGGAGAGCGGGAAAAAACAACAGAGAGAAATGGGGAGGGGGAAGGGAGAGAGAGAAATGGGGAGGGGGAAGGGAGAGAGAGAAATGGGGAGGGGGGAAGGGAGAGAGAGAAATGGGGAGGGGGAAGGGAGAGAGAGAAATGGGGAGAGAGAGAAATGGGGAGAGAGAGAAATGGGGGGAGAGAGAGAAATGGGGGGAGGGAGAGAAATGGGGGAGGGAGAGATAACAGAATCAGAATCATCTTGCTCCTCCGTACCCCCCACACCCCTCATCCTGCTCCTCCGTACCCCCCACACCCCTCATCCTGCTCCTCCGTACCCCCCCCATCCTGCTCCTCCATACCACCCCCCTCATCCTGCTCCTCCGTACCACCCCCCCTCATCCTGCTCCTCCGTACCACCCCCCCTCATCCTGCTCCTCCGTACCCCCCCCATCCTGCTCCTCCGTACCACCCCCCTCATCCTGCTCCTCCGTACCACCCCCCCCCATCCTGCTCCTCCGTACCACCCCCCTCATCCTGCTCCTCCGTACCACCCCCCTCATCCTGCTCCTCCGTACCACCCCCCCTCATCCTGCTCCTCCGTACCACCCCCCTCATCCTGCTCCTCCGTACCACCCCCCTCATCCTGCTCCTCCGTACCACCCCCCCTCATCCTGCTCCTCCGTACCACCCCCCTCATCCTGCTCCTCCGTACCACCCCCCCTCATCCTGCTCCTCCGTACCACCCCCCCTCATCCTGCTCCTCCGTACCACCCCCCTCATCCTGCTCCTCCGTACCCCCCCCATCCTGCTCCTCCGTACCACCCCCCTCATCCTGCTCCTCCGTACCACCCCCCCTCATCCTGCTCCTCCGTACCACCCCCCTCATCCTGCTCCTCCGTACCACCCCCCTCATCCTGCTCCTCCGTACCACCCCCCCTCATCCTGCTCCTCCGTACCCCCCCTCATCCTGCTCCTCCGTACCACCCCCCCTCATCCTGCTCCTCCGTACCCCCCCTCATCCTGCTCCTCCGTACCACCCCCCCTCATCCTGCTCCTCCGTACCACCCCCCCTCATCCTGCTCCTCCGTACCACCCCCCCTCATCCTGCTCCTCCGTACCCCCCCCCTCATCCTGCTCCTCCGTACCACCCCCCCCATCCTGCTCCTCCGTACCACCCCCCCCATCCTGCTCCTCCGTACCACCCCCCTCATCCTGCTCCTCCGTACCACCCCCCTCATCCTGCTCCTCCGTACCACCCCCCTCATCCTGCTCCTCCGTACCACCCCCCTCATCCTGCTCCTCCGTACCACCCCCCTCATCCTGCTCCTCCGTACCACCCCCCCCTCATCCTGCTCCTCCGTACCACCCCCCCTCATCCTGCTCCTCCGTACCACCCCCCCTCATCCTGATCCTCCGTACCACCCCCCTCATCCTGCTCCTCCGTACCACCCCCCTCATCCTGCTCCTCCGTACCACCCCCCTCATCCTGCTCCTCCGTACCCCCCCTCATCCTGCTCCTCCGTACCACCCCCCTCATCCTGCTCCTCCGTACCCCCCCTCATCCTGCTCCTCCGTACCACCCCCCCCTCATCCTGCTCCTCCGTACCCCCCCTCATCCTGCTCCTCCGTACCACCCCCCCTCATCCTGCTCCTCCGTACCACCCCCCCCTCATCCTGCTCCTCCGTACCACCCCCCTCATCCTGCTCCTCCGTACCACCCCCCCTCATCCTGCTCCTCCGTACCACCCCCCTCATCCTGCTCCTCCGTACCACCCCCCTCATCCTGCTCCTCCGTACCACCCCCCCTCATCCTGCTCCTCCGTACCACCCCCCCTCATCCTGCTCCTCCGTACCCCCCCCATCCTGCTCCTCCGTACCACCCCCCTCATCCTGCTCCTCCGTACCACCCCCCCCTCATCCTGCTCCTCCGTACCACCCCCCCTCATCCTGCTCCTCCGTACCACCCCCCTCATCCTGCTCCTCCGTACCACCCCCCCCTCATCCTGCTCCTCCGTACCACCCCCCCCTCATCCTGCTCCTCCGTACCACCCCCCCCTCATCCTGCTCCTCCGTACCACCCCCCTCATCCTGCTCCTCCGTACCACCCCCCCTCATCCTGCTCCTCCGTACCACCCCCCTCATCCTGCTCCTCCGTACCACCCCCTCATCCTGCTCCTCCGTACCACCCCCCTCATCCTGCTCCTCCGTACCACCCCCCCTCATCCTGCTCCTCCGTACCACCCCCCTCATCCTGCTCCTCCGTACCACCCCCCTCATCCTGCTCCTCCGTACCACCCCCCTCATCCTGCTCCTCCGTACCACCCCCCTCATCCTGCTCCTCCGTACCACCCCCCCTCATCCTGCTCCTCCGTACCACCCCCCTCATCCTGCTCCTCCGTACCACCCCCCCCTCATCCTGCTCCTCCGTACCACCCCCCCTCATCCTGCTCCTCCGTACCACCCCCCCTCATCCTGCTCCTCCGTACCACCCCCCCCTCATCCTGCTCCTCCATACCACCCCCCTCATCCTGCTCCTCCGTACCCCCCCCCCTCATCCTGCTCCTCCGTACCACCCCCCTCATCCTGCTCCTCCGTACCACCCCCCCTCATCCTGCTCCTCCGTACCCCCCCCTCATCCTGCTCCTCCGTACCACCCCCCCTCATCCTGCTCCTCCGTACCCCCCCTCATCCTGCTCCTCCGTACCACCCCCCTCATCCTGCTCCTCCGTACCACCCCCCCTCATCCTGCTCCTCCGTACCACCCCCCCTCATCCTGCTCCTCCGTACCACCCCCCTCATCCTGCTCCTCCGTACCACCCCTCATCCTGCTCCTCCGTACCACCCCCCTCATCCTGCTCCTCCGTACCACCCCCCTCATCCTGCTCCTCCGTACCACCCCCCTCATCCTGCTCCTCCGTACCACCCCCCTCATCCTGCTCCTCCGTACCCCCCCCCTCATCCTGCTCCTCCGTACCCACCCCTCATCCTGCTCCTCCGTACCCCCCCACCCCTCATCCTGCTTCTCCGTACCCCCCCCCACCCCTCATCCTGCTCCTCCGTACCCCCCACACACACACATATTCACACAGTCCTGCTCTACTGGACCAAAATTTTCCTATCTCCCCTGTCATGCTCCTCTACAGCCCCCTATGTACCGCCCCATTTCCCACAGAACTCAGGCCTTTACTTCTGACACAGGGAAGAGGTCACTGAGTGTCTGGATCATGTAATCTCCGTAACTGTAGTAAGTGGCCAGATCTTTGTGAAGAACAGAGAGGTAATCCTGCCGCGACCTCTGGCCTCCCCGACGTGCAAAGTCCTGCAGCACCCCCACTACATCCTTAATACGTTCTTGCACCATTGAGAGATCTGGGGGGCCAGAGACTGTACTAAGAGTTAAGGAAACCTACACGGGAAGAAGGACCCCAATGGCTGCAGTCCCGTTAGAGGAGACAGAAAACAAGAGGGAAGACGCCCCACAGACAAGGATACGCTCCTTCTCCAGGTCATCAGCACTGGGGAGAGTAAACAGCTCCTCAGAATCCACATTCAGCTGAATTCCAGGCTCCTCTTCCACCTTCTCACTGAGGGAACAAGAGCCAATCGCATCACAGACTTGGGAGCAGCTTGTGAAAGGACAAATCAGGGGAAGCTTTGTGCAGGGGAGAATATGGCAAAGTGACGCATTGGGTGGGGAAAAAAGGGAGGTACAGTGAGAGGGAGGAGTGTGGGAGCCTTTATGTGGGACAGTAGTAGAAGCAGGGTGACGCAGAGGGCCCAAATAAGGTAAGGCAGTGTGTGCAAGGGAGGAAACAAAAGGGAGGAGCGAGGGAAGTAGCGGGGGGGGGGGGGGGCATCCTCGGGGGGGAGGTGCCCTTGCACAGGGGAGGAGCAGAGCGGGGGGGCAGCCTTTGCGCGGGGAGGGGCAGCCTTTGTGCAGGGGAGGAGCAGATTGGGGGGGGGGACCTTTGCGCAGAGGAGGAGCAGGGAGCGGAAGACTAGTTTTGGAGGAACAGATCAGGAAGGTTTCTCCGTGAAGCAGTACAAGGGAACAATTTCAAATAAGGAGGAGGAGGAGGAGGTAAACTGGTCTTTATGTTCCTTTTACCTTTGTTTCTTCTTCTTCAGTTTGCTAGATGCTCTCTCTATTGGGAGAAGCTACAGAGAGAGAGAGAGAGACATTAGTAGCACATCTGAAGGGTGAGAGGGGAGAAGGAAACGGGCGAGGGGTCCAGCGGACAGTTACATCACCCAGGGCAAGTACTGGCCAGCGGACAGTTACATCACCCAGGGCAAGTACGGGTCAGCGGACAGTTACATCACCCAGGGCAAGTACTGGCCAGCGGACAGTTACATCACCCAGGGCAAGTACTGGCCAGCGGACAGTTACATCACCCAGGGCAAGTACTGGCCAGCGGACAGTTACATCACCCAGGGCAAGTACTGGCCAGCGGACAGTTACATCACCCAGGGCAAGTACTGGCCAGCGGACAGTTACATCACCCAGGCAAGTACTGGCCAGCGGACAGTTACATCACCCAGGCAAGTACTGGCCAGCGGACAGTTACATCACCCAGGGCAAGTACTGGTCAGCGGACAGTTACATCACCCAGGCAAGTACTGGCCAGCGGACAGTTACATCACCCAGGGCAAGTACTGGCCAGCGGACAGTTACATCACCCAGGGCAAGTACTGGCCAGCGGACAGTTACATCACCCAGGGCAAGTACTGGCCAGCGGACAGTTACATCACCCAGGGCAAGTACAGGTCAGCGGACAGTTACATCACCCAGGCAAGTACGGGTCAGCGGACAGTTACATCACCCAGGGCAAGTACAGGTCAGCGGACAGTTACATCACCCAGGGCAAGTACAGGTCAGCGGACAGTTACATCACCCAGGGCAAGTACAGGTCAGCGGACAGTTACATCACCCAGGGCAAGTACAGGTCAGCGGACAGTTACATCACCCAGGGCAAGTACTGGTCAGCGGACAGTTACATCACCCAGGCAAGTACAGGTCAGCGGACAGTTACATTACCCAGGCAAGTACGGGTCAGCGGACAGTTACATCACCCAGGGCAAGTACTGGCCAGCGGACAGTTACATCACCCAGGGCAAGTACTGGCCAGCAGACAGTTACATCACCCAAGTACAGGCCAGCGGACAGTTACAGTACCCAGGGCAAGTACTGGCCAGCGGACAGTTACATCACCCAGGGCAAGTACGGGTCAGCGGACAGTTACATCACCCAGGGCAAGTACTGGCCAGCGGACAGTTACATCACCCAGGGCAAGTACTGGCCAGCGGACAGTTACATCACCCAGGGCAAGTACTGGCCAGCGGACAGTTACATCACCCAGGGCAAGTACTGGCCAGCGGACAGTTACATCACCCAGGGCAAGTACGGGTCAGCGGACAGTTACATCACCCAGGGCAAGTACTGGCCAGCGGACAGTTACATCACCCAGGGCAAGTACTGGCCAGCGGACAGTTACATCACCCAGGGCAAGTACTGGCCAGCGGACAGTTACATCACCCAGGGCAAGTACTGGCCAGCGGACAGTTACATCACCCAGGGCAAGTACGGGTCAGCGGACAGTTACATCACCCAGGCAAGTACTGGCCAGCGGACAGTTACATCACCCAGGGCAAGTACTGGCCAGCGGACAGTTACATCACCCAGGGCAAGTACTGGCCAGCGGACAGTTACATCACCCAGGGCAAGTACAGGTCAGCGGACAGTTACATCACCCAGGCAAGTACGGGTCAGCGGACAGTTACATCACCCAGGGCAAGTACAGGTCAGCGGACAGTTACATTACCCAGGCAAGTACGGGTCAGCGGACAGTTACATCACCCAGGGCAAGTACTGGCCAGCGGACAGTTACATCACCCAGGGCAAGTACTGGCCAGCAGACAGTTACATCACCCAAGTACAGGCCAGCGGACAGTTACAGTACCCAGGGTAAGTACCGGCCAGTGGACACTTAGATCACAAAAGCTAGCCATCCTGTAGTCCTCTACTGAAGGCATCTAATCAGCCCAGTCAGGCTTCTTTGGGGACCCCTTTGCCTCCCACAGACAGGATGGATCAACTACACAGTGTGCTACATCTGCCGAGTGGACTTCCTGAGAGTTGTAACCCAACCCACATGACTACAACAGATCTACAGAGAACAAGCAACATCAATCACATCTATTACCTCCCACTGACACAAAGCAGTGCAAGCTTATTATGAATCATAAAGTACTGAATTTGCTGTGTGCCCCTTATAGTGGCCTGGTGGTGGCACAGATATATTACAGATTTGGGCGCTTTGCACGGTGCCGGTCACTATCCCTTAAGTTGTGGCCCATGCATTTATAACTGCTGAGGGACCTGTTACGACCATCAAGTACAAGCAGTAATGTGAGAGTGTAGGAACCACAATGATAACATCAGGAACCATTAACCAAACCTGAAGGAGACCCTAGTGTAATCTCCTCACTGTCCCAGAGCTTTCTTTATACAGACAACCTCCACATGTCCTCACTTATGCTTAATCTTCACCTCCTGACCTCACATTTGTATAGACGGTGTCTATTTCACCTCACTAGGAATACCAGAAACAAAACTACCAAGAGGAGGAGAGGAGGAAACATAGCAAAGGTCAGCAACCACTGGATGGCTTTAGTGCTAGATGAGAAGTCCAACACTGCTGAAGAACCTGAAGAAGCCACAACAAAGGGGGGTAGCCGCTCTACTAATATGTGTTCATCAAGTCCAGCCCGTGACAAAACATCCCTGTTGATCCGGGGGGGGGGGGGGGGAGGGGGGGGAAATACACTCACACAATTGAAGCCATTTCCAATTAATAGTTACATCTTAACTTGGTTTCAGCGTCATCTGCAGGCGAGAGGCTTCAGTGTGTAGCAGGCCTCTGTTTTATGCCATACTTCCTGTAGTCTCCTCCTACCTACTTCCTCCTTCTGAGCCTGCACCTCCTACCTACTTCCTGTGGAGGTGTTTAAAGGGCTGACTGAGTCCTGCGTTGTTATACAATACAGTTCTGTTTCTTTGGGCACTGTGTATGACCCGGCTTGTCTCACCATCCAATCTGGTGCTGACCTGTGGCTCTGTCTGACTACTCTTGCCTGCTCCCATTGTGTAGTGGACACCAAATCTGGTGCAGACCTGTGGCTCTGACTATTCTCCTGCCTGCTCCTTGCGTATAGTAGACACCCAGTCTGGTGCAGACCTGTAGCTCTGGTTGACTACCCGATTTGTGTATTACCCGGCTTGTCTGACTATCCAATCTGGTGCTGACCTGTGGCTCTGTCTGACTATTCTCCTGCTTGCTCCCACTGTGTAGTAGACACCCAATCTGGTGCAGACCTGCGGCTCTGGTTGACTACACGATTTGTGTATTACTCAGCTTGTCTGACTATCCAATCTGGTGCAGACCTGCGGCTCTGGTTGACTACCCGATTTGTGTATTACTCAGCTTGTCTGACTATCCAATCTGGAGCAGACCTGTGGCTCTGTCTGACTATTCTCCTGCTTGCTCCCACTGTGTAGTAGATACCCAATCTGGTGCAGACCTGCGGCTCTGGTTAAGATCTTACTCCCTGATTGCAGGCATGAGCCAGGATCGCTCTGGTGCCTCCAAGAAAGGAGACGGTCGTCTCCTTACTGACTGCAGGCTTGAGTCAGTACTTCTCCCTTACCGTATCATCTTTAGGGAGATACTTAGATCTACCTGCTGACTGTAGGCGCGAGTCAGTCTCTTACTGGGATTTCTGCTGGGCCTTCATTTTATAGAGACTCCAGAGGCTTCTGCCAGTCTCTTTAAGAGCATTCCAACTTTAGGCAGACTCCTATTTCTGCGTTGAGACCTTGTTGCAGCGCACTGCGCATCTCGAGTAAGCAAACCCACAAATGGTGGCCTCCCCCCCTCCACCGGTGGTTCATACCTCTTCTGATACAGGCATGATCAAGAGGTTGTCTGGTTCCGCTCAGCCCCCACAGTGGTATGGGGGAGACCTATAGTCGTGTTGTGGGTTCCTCAACCAAATTGGCATATATTTTGAGATGGTGCCGCATGCCTTTCCAACTGAGCGCAGTAAGGTCGGCTTCCTTATATCTCTCCTCCCTGGAAAGGCATTGGCCTGGGCCAACCCTTTATGGGAAACAGACAAACCTATTGTGCATAACTTCACAGAGTTTGTGAGGTCATTCAAAAGTGTGTTTGACATGCCAGGCCATGTGGTCTTGGCTTCCAAAAATCTATTGACCATTCACCAAGGAGCTAGTACTGTGGCAGACTACACCATTGAGTTTCACACTCGGGCAGCCGAGGTAGGCTGGAATAACGAGGCCCTAGAAGCCGCCTTCTTCCAGAGGCTTAACGATTGCAAGGATGAAATCGCGACCCGTGATTTACCTACCGTATTGGATGACAATTTCATTTTGTATCTTAATACCAGACTCAGAGAACGACCCTCGTTTAGGAAGTGCCTGCGGAGGGCTCCGGGCAGGCTATCTCCTCATAATAGTGGCCCACCCTATCCTCCCTCGCCTCCCATGCCTCCTTGACTTGCCTCTGAAGGGAGAGAACCTATGCAGGTGGGTGCGACCAGGATTTCTAAGGTGAGAGGGCCTTCAGGAGAAGGGAATGACTGTGTCTATACTGTGGCAAACCAGGAGATATGCTGAGGTCCTGCCCAGTACGTCCGGGAAACACCCACACCTAAGATCTTACCAGGGACAGATCTTGGGTGGCATTTCTCAGTCCCCAGAAAAATTTTCAGATAAGCCCATGCTGAGGGTGTGCATCTCTTGGGCTGATCAGTTGGTCTCTGTCCCAACAATACTTGATACGGGTGCTGCGGGTTGCTTATTGATGAGGAATTTGAGGCCAGTAAAGAGGTTCCATTGCAGTCCCGTTCTTCTCCACTGACTGTGGAGGCTATTGATGGTAGACCCCTGCTACCATCTCACATTAAGCATGAAACCAATCTGTTAACCCTGAAGGTGGGAGCCCTTCACACCGAAACCCTGAAGTTTCAGGTAATTAACTCCCCACATTACGCCATCGTGCTGGAGTTTCCGTGGTTGCAGAAGCACAACCCTAGGATGGACTGGCACATGTGCGAGATCTTGGCCCGGTCTCCTCAATGTTATTAATCACGTCTTTCCTGTCCTGTGAGACTGACTAATGCGACCACTCCAGCATTACCTGAGGAGTATTTACCATTCAAGGAGGTGTGTAGTGAAAGTCAGGCCGGGGCCTTACCAGCACACAGGCCATATGATTGCTCTCTGGAGCTTATGCCTTGCACATCACCTCCTAGGGGTCGTGTCTATCCCCTGTCGGTAGAGGAGAATAGAGTCATGGAGGAATATGTTTCTGATGCACTGGCCAGAGGCATCATCCGTAAGTCCTCATCCCCAGCAGGGGCCAGATTTTTTTTTTGTTAAAAAGAAGGACGGAGAGTTACGTTTATGTATCGTTTTTTGCGGGCTTAACAAAATATTGGTTAAAAACGTTTATCCAGTTCCCTTGATTACTGAATTCTTTGACCGTGTCAAAGGGTCTAAGATTTTTATGAAACTCAATCCAAGAGCTGCTTATAATTTTGTTCGGCTAAAGCAGGGCCACGAATGGATGACAACTTTTAATACACAAAATGGGCACTGAGTATTTGGTGATGCCGTTTGGACTCTGCAATGCCCCAGCTGTCTTTCAAGATTTTATCAATGATGTGGTAAGAGAACTCTTACAGAGCTGTGTTGTGGTGCATTTGGATGACATCTTTATTCATTCTCCCTCATTGGAGATCCATCAGTCGATGTATCCAAGGTATTGAGCCTATTAAGTAAGAAAAACTTGTACTGGAAACTCGAAAAATGCGAGTTCCACAAACCTCAAGTAACCTTTCTGGGTTACATTATTTCTGAATCTGGGTTCATTATGGACTCCCAGAAATTGTCCGATGTAGTGGAGTGTTCTCGGCCTGTGGGACTCAAAGCAATTCAGAGATTTCTGGGGTTCACAAATTACCGGAAATTTATTAGAGATTTCTCCACTATTGTCAAACCTCTGACGGACAGGACCTGTAAAGGTGGTCCCAGACGACCATAATGGCATTCGAAAGACTGAAGGCAGC
Organism: Rhinophrynus dorsalis; assembly: GCA_037306005.1. NCBI lineage: Eukaryota > Metazoa > Chordata > Amphibia > Anura > Rhinophrynidae > Rhinophrynus > Rhinophrynus dorsalis. The sequence continues at coordinate 1,463,352 of CM074724.1, read as the reverse complement.
ATTTGCTTCAGCCCCGATTCTGGTACACCCGAATCGGTCCCTGCCCTTTACCCTGGAGGTGGACGCATCCGAGATTGTAGTGGGCGCCCTACTGTCCCAACGCTCAGCTGCTGGTGAAGCTCTACGCCCTTGTGGCTATTTCTCAAGGAAATTGGCCAAAGCTGTGTTCCAAATTGGGGACAGAGAATTATTGGCCATTATTTTGTCCCTGAAGGAGTGGTGGCATCTCTTAGAGGGTACTACCTCTCCGATCCTGATACTTAAAGGGATAGTAATACTTTGTTTTATCTTTATTTTATTTTGTAGGCATTAAAAAAACATGAAGAACGATATAAGTCTTATCTCTCAAACCTTTATGGTTTAAGAGATATTCACAAGCAAAGTATCTCCCCCCTGTTCAGCTTGATCATAAGGGAGATGCCCAGGTAGACTGCAGAGAGGGACAATCTTCAATTAAGATAAGGGAAAAACCTGAAATACTTGTCAAGGGGGGGGGGGAAGGGCTTTCATTGTTTTCATACAAAGAAGTTTGTCCCCTTCTGTTATCTGTCTGGTCTTACAACCAGATTCACATCTGAGAAGAGATGGCTTACACTAGGTAAAAGGGGCGAGAGGGGAAACTTTGCTTGTGAATATCTCTCAAACCATAAAGGTTTGAGAGATACCTTATATCGTTCATGTTTTTTTAATGCCTACAAAATAAAATAAAGATAAAACGAAGTATTACTATCCCTTTAAGGATCACAAAAATCTAATTTATCTATCAGAAGCTAAACTCTTGTCTTCTAGGCAAGCCAGATGGGCTCTCCTGTCCTGATTTAATTTCGTGGTCTCCTACATCCCAGGCTCCAAAAATGTGAAGGCAGATGTGCTGTCTCGCCAGTTCTGCAGACTTTCCAGAGAGGAGGTTCCACCGACCCCTATTATTCCGGCTGACCAGATCCTCGCACCCATACGTACATGCATCACATATCCCCTGGGAGTGGATATCCTGGCTGCCCAGGCCTTGGCTCCGGCCGAGAAGCTGGACGGGAATTGTTTTGTTCCGGCTCAGTTATGTATTAAACTATTGGAGACTTACCATACTTCCAGAATAGCAGGTGACATTGGTCAGGACCAATTGATCTGGTCATTGTCTAGAGTATACTGGTGGCCAAGTCTCAGATCTGATTGTGCTGCCTTTACTGCTGTTTGCACGACCTGTGCACAGAACAAGACTCCTTGACACTTGCCAGTCAGCTTCTTGCAGCCTGTGGCTAATGGGGACTGTCCATGGTCTCATTTATCAATCGATTTTATGGTTGAACTTCCTAATCCCATGGGCTTTACGGTCATACTTCTGATCGTGGATAAATTCTCAGAAATGGCACATTTTGTGCCTCTTAAGGGCTTCTTGATATTTGCCAGGGAGGTCTTTCGGTTACACGGCATACCCAGAGTTATTGCGTCTGATAGAGAAAGCCAATTTGTGTCCCGGTTTTGGAGGTGCTTTTGTGCTCAGATGGGAATTCAGCTGGCATTCTCTTCCGCTTACCACCCACAGTCAAATGGTGCGGCAGACAGGTCCAACCAGGCCTTAGAACAATTTCTCCGATGTTATATCTACGACCACCACAACAATTGGGCTACCCTGTTGCCCTGGGCGGAGTTTGCCCGGAATTGTGATGCTAACTCTACCTCAAGGAGTTCGCAATTCCTGATCACTTACGGGTTTCAACCCTCCGTTCTGCCTGAGGCCTTCCAAGCACAAGAGATTCCAGCTCTGGGTGAGCATTTAAGGGTACTCCGTTCCTCATGGGCACAGGTACAGCAGCAAAAAAGGCAGGCTGACCATAGGTGACTGCCGGCACCTACTTTCCAGGTGGGAGATAGTGTGGCTGCCTTTCCGAAACTTGCACCTCCAGGTTCCATATAATAAGTTGGCTCCTCATTCCGTTGGTCCTTTCAGAGTGATATTTAAGATTAACCCTGTGGCTTATGCTCTTGATCTTCCTGCCAATATGCGTATCCATAATGTATTTCACGTGTTGTTGTTAAAGCCCTTGGTCTGTGACCGGTATACCTCTGCTCCTGTTCGTCCCACTCCCGTGAGAGTTGCATATCACAAGGAATATGAGGGACAGAACATTCTGGACAGTGTTTCATTCATTGGAAAGGCTATGGCCCTGAGGCGCACTCATGGATACCTGCTAGTGATGTACACTCTCCTTTATTGGTATGCAGGTTACATGCTCGATTCCCTGACAAACCCCGAATGGCTCTTCGGAGGAGAGGCCTTGGGGGGGGTACTGTCACAGCTTACCATGGTTCCAGCACCGCCGCTTCAGCGATGCTCGTCGTCATTCCACACCTCATCTACAGGCGAGAGGCTTCAGAGTGAAGCAGGCTTCTGTTTTATGCCATGCTTCCTGTAGTCTCCTCCTACCTACTTCCTTTGAGCCTGCTCCTCCTACCTACTTCCTGAGGAGGGGTTTAAAGGGCAGTCTGAGTCCTGACTCAGTTGCCCTTGCGTTGTTGTACAAACAGTTCTATTTATTTGGGCTCTATGTATGACCTGGCTTGTCTGACCATCCAGTCTGATGCTGACCTGTGGCTCTGGCTGACTACCCGATTTGTGTATTACCCAGCATGCCTGACTATCCGATCTGGTGCTGACCTGTGGCTCTGCCTGACTATTCTCCTGCTTGCTCCTATTGTGTAGTAGACACCCAATCTGGTGCAGACCTGCGGCTCTAGTTAAGACGTTAGACCCTGACTGCAGGCGTGAGTCCGGATCACTCTGGTGCCTCTGAGAAAGGAGACGGCCATCTCCTTACTGACTGCAGGCTTGAGTCAGTACTTCTCCCTTACCGTATCATCTTTAGGGAGATACTTAGATCTACCTGCTGACTGAGTCAGTTAGTCTCTTAGTAGGATTCCTGCTGGGCCTTCATTATATAGAAACTCCAGAGGCTTCTGCCGGTCTCTTTAAGAGTGTTCCAACTTTTGGCAAACTCCTATTTCTGATAGAGTCATTGGCCACTAGCAGGACCTCTACTCGTTGTTCTGTGATTTACTTACTCATTGTTCTGGGATTTACTGCATTTATATTTATTCAATAAAGATTGCTTTACTATACCGTACTGACTCCTGGTTTGTTCCTGGGAAACCATGACACCCACACACGAACACACATACACACAAACACACACACACACAACCACACACACACACACACAACCACACACACACACAACCACACACACACACAACCACACACACACAACCACACACACACAACCACACACACACACACACAACCACACACACACAACCACACACACACACACACACAACCACACACACACACACAACCACACACACACAACCACACACACACAACCACACACACACAACCACACACACACAACCACACACACACACAACCACACGCACACACGCCCCCACCCTCCCATGACTAATTAGTTCAGGTTATTTATCCAGCACCTCTAGTTCAACACTCATGTTAGTGATACAGTTCACAGTATATACCCAGCACCTGTAATACAATCTGTTAGTGGCACCGAGTATATACCCAGCACCGCTAATTCAAACCGCCTGTTAGTGGTACAGTTCAGAGAATACACCAACCAAAGCCAACTCAAACTGCCTATTAGTGACGCAGTTCCGAGTACATAGCCAACACCACCAATTCACTCCTCATGTCAGTGACGCCGTTCCGAGTACACAGCCAACACCACCAATTCACTTCTCATGTCAGTGACGCCGTTCCGAGTACATAGCCAACACCACCAATTCACTCCTCATGTCAGTGACGCAGTTCCTAGTACATAGCCAACACCACCAATTCACTCCTCATGTCAGTGACGCAGTTCCGAGTACATAGCCAACACCACCAATTCACTCCTCATGTCAGTGACGCAGTTCCTAGTACATAGCCAACACCACCAATTCACTCCTCATGTCAGTGACACAGTTCCGAGTACACAGCCACCACCACCAATTCACTCCTCATGTCAGTGACGCAGTTCCGAGTACACAGCCAACACCACCAATTCACTCCTCATGTCAGTGACGCCGTTCCGAGTACATAGCCAACACCACCAATTCACTCCTCATGTCAGTAACACAGTTCCGAGTACACAGCCAACACCACCAATTCACTCCTCATGTCAGTGACGCCGTTCCGAGTACACAGCCAACACCACCAATTCACTCCTCATGTCAGTGACACAGTTCCGAGTACACAGCCACCATCACCAATTCACTCCTCATGTCAGTGACGCCGTTCCGAGTACATAGCCAACACCACCAATTCACTCCTCATGTCAGTGACACAGTTCCGAGTACACAGCCAACACCACCAATTAACTCCTCATGTCAGTGACGCAGTTCCTAGTACACAGCCAACACCACCAATTCACTCCTCATGTCAGTGACGCCGTTCCGAGTACATAGCCAACACCACCAATTCACTCCTCATGTCAGTGACGCCGTTCCGAGTACATAGCCAACACCACCAATTCACTCCTCATGTCAGTGACGCAGTTCCGAGTACATAGCCAACACCACCAATTCACTCCTCATGTCAGTGACGCCGTTCCAAGTACATAGCCAACACCACCAATTCACTCCTCATGTCAGTGACGCAGTTCCTAGTACACAGCCAACACCACCAATTCACTCCTCATGTCAGTGACACAGTTCCGAGTACAAACCCAACACCACCAATTCACTCCTCATGTCAGTGACGCAGTTCCGAGTACATAGCCAACACCACCAATTAACTCCTCATGTCAGTGACGCCGTTCCGAGTACACAGCCAACACCACCAATTCACTCCTCATGTCAGTGACGCAGTTCCGAGTACATAGCCAACACCACCAATTCACTCCTCATGTCAGTGACGCAGTTCCGAGTACATAGCCACCACCACCAATTCACTCCTCATGTCAGTGACGCCGTTCCGAGTACATAGCCAACACCACCAATTCACTCCTCATGTCAGTGACGCAGTTCCGAGTACATAGCCAACACCACCAATTCACTCCTCATGTCAGTGACGCAGTTCCGAGTACACAGCCAACACCACCAATTAACTCCTCATGTCAGTGACGCAGTTCCGAGTACATAGCCAACACCACCAATTCACTCCTCATGTCAGTGACGCAGTTCCGAGTACATAGCCAACACCACCAATTCACTCCTCATGTCAGTAACGCAGTTCCGAGTACATAGCCAACACCACCAATTCACTCCTCATGTCAGTGACGCAGTTCCGAGTACACAGCCAACACCACCAATTAACTCCTCATGTCAGTGACGCAGTTCCGAGTACATAGCCAACACCACCAATTCACTCCTCATGTCAGTGACGCAGTTCCGAGTACATAGCCAACACCACCAATTCACTCCTCATGTCAGTGACACAGTTCCGAGTACACAGCCAACACCACCAATTAACTCCTCATGTCAGTGATGCAGTTCCGAGTACATAACCAACACCATCAATTAACTCCTCATGTCAGTGACGCCGTTACGAGTACATAGCCAACACCACCAATTCACTCCTCATGTCAGTGACGCCGTTACGAGTACATAGCCAACACCACCAATTCACTCCTCATGTCAGTGACGCCGTTCCGAGTACATAGCCAACACCACCAATTCACTCCTCATGTCAGTGACGCCGTTCCAAGTACATAGCCAACACCACCAATTCACTCCTCATGTCAGTGACGCCGTTCCGAGTACATAGCCAACACCACCAATTCACTCCTCATGTCAGTGACGCCGTTCCGAGTACATAGCCAACACCACCAATTCACTCCTCATGTCAGTGACGCCGTTCCAAGTACATAGCCAACACCACCAATTCACTCCTCATGTCAGTGACGCAGTTCCTAGTACACAGCCAACACCACCAATTCACTCCTCATGTCAGTGACGCCGTTCCGAGTACACAGCCAACACCACCAATTCACTCCTCATGTCAGTGACGCAGTTCCGAGTACATAGCCAACACCACCAATTAACTCCTCATGTCAGTGACGCAGTTCCGAGTACATAACCAACACCACCAATTCACTCCTCATGTCAGTGACGCAGTTCCGAGTACATAACCAACACCACCAATTCACTCCTCATGTCAGTGACGCAGTTCCGAGTACATAACCAACACCACCAATTCACTCCTCATGTCAGTGACACCGTTCCGAGTACATAGCCAACACCACCAATTCACTCCTCATGTCAGTGACGCCGTTCCGAGTACATAGCCAACACCACCAATTCACTCCTCATGTCAGTGACGCCGTTCCGAGTACATAGCCAACACCACCAATTCACTCCTCATGTCAGTGACGCCGTTCCAAGTACATAGCCAACACCACCAATTCACTCCTCATGTCAGTGACGCAGTTCCGAGTACACAGCCAACACCACCAATTCACTCCTCATGTCAGTGACGCAGTTCCGAGTACATAGCCAACACCACCAATTCACTCCTCATGTCAGTGACGCAGTTCCGAGTACAAACCCAACACCACCAATTCACTCCTCATGTCAGTGACGCAGTTCCGAGTACATAGCCAACACCACCAATTAACTCCTCATGTCAGTGACGCAGTTCCGAGTACATAGCCAACACCACCAATTCACTCCTCATGTCAGTGACGCCGTTCCGAGTACATAGCCAACACCACCAATTCACTCCTCATGTCAGTGACGCCGTTCCGAGTACATAGCCAACACCACCAATTCACTCCTCATGTCAGTGACGCAGTTCCGAGTACAAACCCAACACCACCAATTCACTCCTCATGTCAGTGACACAGTTCCGAGTACACAGCCACCACCACCAATTCACTCCTCATGTCAGTGATGCAGTTCCGAGTACATAGCCAACACCACCAATTCACTCCTCATGTCAGTGACGCCGTTCCGAGTACATAGCCAACACCACCAATTCACTCCTCATGTCAGTGACGCAGTTCCGAGTACAAACCCAACACCACCAATTCACTCCTCATGTCAGTGACACAGTTCCGAGTACACAGCCACCACCACCAATTCACTCCTCATGTCAGTGACGCAGTTCCGAGTACATAGCCAACACCACCAATTCACTCCTCATGTCAGTGACGCAGTTCAGAATATGGCAAAGTTTAACTACCTCATAACTTGCATTTACTGTTTTATTCAGGGATATTAGGGTTTTGGAATAATCACTTACTTCCTTCTCATCCCCTGATGATGTTCCAAAATCATCCTGCAAATCGTCACTGTCAGAAAGCGAGAGCATCTCCCCAAATTTCTGCTCCTCCTCGCTCTCCTCAACTTCACTCTCACTCCCCATCTCCTCCTCACTCTCCTTTTCCTCACTCCCGCCCTCAGGAGCCTTTCTTGCTCGTTTCACTGGTCTCAGCCATTCAGAATTTTCGTCACTGAATCCCACTCGAGCTTCCGTCACTGCAGACTCCGACTTTTCCACAGCTGAGAGGGAATACGGAGAAGAAAAGAGAAAAGATGTGTGGTGGAGAGGCAATGAACAGAAAGAGAGGGGCAGAAATGGAAATAACTGGGAAAGGGTGGAGGTAAACACAGATTAAATCCCGGAAGGTTAAAAGAACTCAAGAGAGGCAGAAGGGGACCGAGTGTGCAATAAGACCTGCGTGAACCGCAGAGGGCACTGCCCAAGGCCTGCAAAAACCCGAGAAAGGATTAGATATAGCAGAAGAGAGAGAAGGAAAGTAACCAGGAGGGTAAAGACAGGACAACACCAGTCTCTTACGTTGGGGCTGTGTTCGAGGTTTGGCTGTGGGCTCTTGTTCAGTCAATTTGCGCCTTTTTGCTGCTCTGCAACAAAGTTAAGGAGAGAGTTAATCATTGTGAAGCTGTCAATACATTAAGGTGACCTAAATCCTAGACAGAGAAAATTATCCTAAATAGCACCAAACCTAAACCCCTAAGGATACACACAATGGGAATACTCACTCAAGAATTGAGGTTAACAAGGTTAGACCCCTGATACAAATAGAGCTAAAATAAAAGTATAACATTTACAAATGGTTAAAAAAGCCTAGGAATTAAAACAATAGAGTGTTCTAACTCTTCATGTGTATCCCAAATCTAGGGATATAAGATGCTATTGGTTCATCCCGTAGATTCCTCCGACTGGAATAGATACAGTGTTTTTATGTAGCTGTTATTAGATATCAGCTACAATATCACAACATAGTATCCTTCAGGAGGTTCCCCAATCAGATACATAGATCTATGTTGTCTGTCTGTGAGCTTCAAGCAATACTATGGCAAATAAATCATTAGCTCTAAATTTACTACTGCCTAATATGTGATCTGTAGTACTAGATAAATACTAGTGGGCATGAAAACGGTCCGGTATTTGACCTACTTATGCCCTATTCTTATTATATCTTGTTCAAAAGTGTTGGATATATGCACTGGTGTATCGTAACACAATTACCACAAAGTGAGGTCAACAGCATACAAGTAGAGGAACCGGGACACATAACAGACCATCCCGTCACTCCCCCGTATCACAGGGCATGAGAGACATAAGCCGGACGGTAGTGCTACCAATATAGTTCTGATACTAGTACATAGATAAAGATGAATACCAACTATCTCTGATAATCTAAGCTAGCACGTTACTACTGTACAATTTCAATAGGTCAAGTATCAGTAACACCAAATTAAATGTGATCTTTGTTAAGCATATACCAATATCTCTTGCATAGTAATAAAGCTAACATCTTCAGGCTTCTTATGCCCCAGGGCAAAGACAGTTAGAACATTTCCAATTTTTACACGTAAGTATGTGACTGCCTGACATACGTTTCACCTTTGAGGGCTTTGTCAGAGCACATTCCTTAGCCTATACAGCAAGGCACCCCATGCCCACCGGTTAGGTGGTGAACCACTGTTATCATACAACCCAGTGTTACATTAGAGGTCTGGAATTCCAGAAAAAGATAAAGAAATACCCACAATGGTAGTGGAAGAAAAACTATAACTACAGTTTATTAAAGATACATTACAAAAAGAGAACATAAAAGATACTTAGCTACTGCCGGGGTTTACATCAGTATGGGAGAGCCCTCCATACGACTCTGCAGCAACAATCTTTTACAAACAGGCGTGAGATGAGGTACACGCTCCGTCTCTCAGACTTGAGACCAGGTACACTCTCCCTGGTCTCCAATGGCTCTAAATTAGAATCGTGTTGATGATGGGGTAAATACAGACTACACCCTTAAAGGTATGCAGGGTATGTCTAACACTACGCATGTGTATTTACTCGGTTATATAACAATGCATGTTGCGCAACTGGAGACGGCACTACCTGCCACTCATAAACACTACGTAACTAAGGATAGCACTACTCTCTGTTTAGCTTGCTACATGACTGCAGAGAATTAACCCCAGACTAACCGTGAGGAGATCACCAAAAAACCATCCCTTACACCTAGAACCCCGAATTCTCACCTCTTCCTGCTGCGGCTGGACATGCGCTTCTCCTCTGATCCTGGGGAGTAGAAAGAGAGACAAATGACACCAAAAAGAGGGGAGGGGGTGCAAGAGAAAGACAAAAGCAAAGTGTGGGCAAGAGAGGGCTGAGGACTGGGAGAGAGGGCGGTGAGAGCGAACCCAAACAGGGAGGGAGAGTTGGAGATTTAAAGTCAGAGAAGGCAGAATCCAGGGATGGGGGGGCATCATTCTGCTCATCACACACTCACCATCACACAGGATAGCACTTAGTTCACTTTCCGCTCCTTTCTGCTTCCTTGCTTTACGACCAGGGCCTCGTGGCTGCTTCCTCAGGGGGTCCAACTTCCTACCCATGATGCACTGAGGGGTTCCACAGATAGTGAATATAAATATGGTGTAGAGAGAGATCACCCACCTCCTTTGTTTTTTGTGGGGTTTTTTTTTTTTTAGTCATTGTTCAAAAAGTTTCATTCATTGAAACAATTTAATAGAAGAGCGGTAGAGAAACAAGAAAATGGAGAATGGGGGAGAGCACTACGAGACAGGAGTAAAGTGTGCATCACCAAACTGACACAGTAGTTAATGCACTTAATGTATAAACAGAAAGAAATATACATATTGGTATTAGAGGTAATTCAACTTGACTGGAAGTGGGGATCAACTGGTCACCCATCAGGGGGTGGTTTGTCTGCTCTGGGAATACTACACAGGTAGCGCTAAGCCTTCTCTTTTTGTATATAAATTCTACCCAGGAGTGTCATCTTATCAAAAATCTATATATTATCTTTATTATGTACAAGATTTTTGCATGTATAACTGTATTTGTGACTCTCTGATCCCACGTTTTGATCTGCAGGGGGTAGTCTGCCCCCTCTTTTTATTTCTACACAACTTCCCCATATTATGGCGCCATTTAGAAAGATCTTATGGGGGTTATACACATCATCTCACAAGTACTTTGTGGTAAGTTTTGAGTGTGAACACGTTTTATGAAGTTTTTAAAGCCCTTCTGTGAAGAATTTCTATAACACAGCCTACTTCTCTGTCCCCACCTCAGGGAAGGGTTCTTGGTTAGTACTGAAAAGGCTTTATTATGGGAAATGACTTGTGTGGAGTGAGCTCTCTAGTTGGTAATAACTCATCTGGCATTATGAATAAGGATGAATACATTGTCAAACCAGTATTCACTACTATCCAAGTTTAATATAAATTTTATTTTCCAATAAAGTAACATAGTAGCATGGTTGTTAAGGCTGAAAAAAAAAGACCCGAGTCCATCAAGTTCAGCCCATGACAAATCACCCCTGTAGATGCACAGAACAGATTTCCAAATAAACCCCAAGTGTGTAAAAAAGTTCCTTCCTGACTCCAAATGGAAGAGAGTTCCCTGGATCAACATCCCATCTGCACTGAAGGCATCTGTCATGATTGTCAGTATTGCTCTGTGCTACATAGGAATCCATTGCTTAAAAACAGTTACAGGACCTGCAGCACAACATTGCGAGCCAAAGCATCCCGTAGCTTTACTGCCCTTACCGTAAAAATAAATCCCTTCCTTTTAGATCAAAGCTCTTTTCCCCTAGTCCCCGCTGCCGTCGGCACCGGTAAAATGCCCTGGTGGTGTCAGTACCAACCAGTACCAGTAGAGCAGGAGGGTAAATTGGTTCTTACCTGCCCAGACCCTTCACGTGTTACTCTAACTACGCGCACTGTGATGACATCACATACTCCAGGCGCAGGGGGAGCGCTATTTCCTGTCTATGTGCCGTACGCGCCGCCATTTTGTTGTAGCCCAAAGCTGCGGGACACAGGGTAATTATAATAGTAATGGAGTCCAAGTACCGGGGTTGTAGTGATGTGTGCGGACCCACCACATTGTCCGTATCTATCGGTACATAGAAGTGGCCAGAATGCACGTACCGGGGCTTGGCGGCCATGTTTGTGTAGCCCACAACAGGCGTCATGTGTAGATTATTACTAGTTGGCGCTCGCCTGGGCAACTCGTGGCCCTTCAGCTGTTAGGGCTACATTTCCCAGCAGCTGTAGCGGCCCGTCCCGTGGCCGGGGATGACGGGAACTGTAGGCCTGACAACTACAGCAGTGCTGTCAGGGGAAGGTAACCGCTGGCTCTCCAGCTGAAGGGTGAATGCACCTCTGACAACTGGTGAGACACAGCTTGCCTCCTCGTTGTGGTACATGGACCTGGTGAGAGCTATGGACCAGAAAAAAATGGCCTGTGGCCCTGGAGCTGTGTGTGAGGGGTCCACCAGCAGGTCCTGGTGTCAGGGTAGTGACCCAGGGGTTAATCACTGGCCCAGTGTCATGAACATACCTGGGAACTCTCAGGGTTTGACCCTGAGACTCAGGGTTTTGGCCCAAATCTCAGGGTGAAGAGCCAAAATCTCAGGGTGAGAGAGTTCAGTGCTCCCTGTTGTATATTCTGCTCCAGTTAAATGCTTCTTTAGTCTCTAAATTGGTGCCACATGTACCAGAAAGGCAGAGGGAGAAGTCCTGCTTCATTTGTGTGTGTTCAAGCAGCAATACCTGTAAGTTGTTGTGTATTAATGTCTCCGCGAATGCTGAATGGAGTGACTCTCGATTACAGCAATGAGGGATATATCGCAGATAATCTATATTTTGGGAAATTTAAGGGTTAATATTTACACAATCTCAGGGTCAGCTCATTTTGAACGTTCCCAGGTATGGTCATGAATCTGCCTGTGACCAATTAATATATTACCCTTGTCCTGGGGGCAGGAGGTGAGAGGTCACTGGTCTGGGTACAGACCACTGGGGGGCACACTAACCCCACCGTTATGGCCTCAGTCCGACCTGTACAGAAGGGAGGATCTCACTGCAGGGCCGGTGCTAGCATTATCATACCTGGGAACCCTCAGGGTTTCACCTAAATCTCAGAGTGAGAGAGGTCAGTGCTCCCTGTTATATATTCTGCTCCAGTTAGAAGCTTCTTTAGTCTCTAAACCGGTGTCACTTGTACCAGAAAGGCAGAGGGAGAAGTCCTGCTTGATTTGTGTGTGTTCATGCAGTGATATCTGTAAGGTGTTGTGTATTAATGGCTCCTTGAATGCTGATTGGAGCGACTCTCTCTTACAGCGATCAGGGATATATATCGCTGATACTTTATATTATGGGAAAATTAAGGGTTAATGTTAACACAATCTCAGGGTCCGCTCATCTTGAAAGTTCCCAGGTATGAGTATAAGGCTGCTTAGACAACTGTCTTAGGGCGCCGAAATGGGAAAACGGAGAAATGTTTATTTATTTTCCACTTTACACCAGCAATTAAAAAGCCGGTATTTGTGTGCGTCCGGGGAGGGGACTCTACCCAGGGAGGCAGATTGTAAGTGAAAACCTTCTTCTAGCGACATTGCCCAATCCTCAAATCCAGTGACCTCTTCTAGGGCCATCCGGGCTTCTGTCAGGGGACGTCGTTCTGCCCACAGAGGAGGAAGTAGAAGGATCACCATGTCCTCGGCTACCTCACCATGTACACACACATCTGTCATGTCTTCAAGGTTACTGATCAGCATTGCTGTACACGCTTCACTCATACTGGGGTCACACAAACTGCATTCCCAGCCCATAGTATGTCTGCTGGAGGTGTGTAAAGGACACTGGCTAATATAGTCAATTACATCGCATGGATGGGTCTAGGGAAGTGGGGTTATTGTAATATTTGGTACCAGCAATTAAGTAGTCCTAGTTAGGAAGCTGCTTCGCTTGGCATTGAAATAAGCATCTACCTATCTAATTTGAATTATATATGAAATATTTAGAAATCCTGTTTAGTTTGCATCAATTTACTTGGTAGTGAGTTACAATTTTATTACAACTTTAAAAGGCAGATGAGGAAGATGAACCCTAGTATGATGTTGTCCAGGCTAAAGAATATAAAGCAAAACACTGAAATATAAACATATATGTAGGTATAAAACTGGGTGGGGATGTGAATAAAAATGTGTTCACTGCAAAATAGGTTCATAGTATTAACTTATATAAGTATACATGCTAGCTACTATGAAAGTATAAACGGTATAAACAATATAGGCTAGAATAGCAGTGTCCTGATAGGATGATATGAGCCTTAGATTACTTATGGCTTAAACAGAGAGAAAGGGGATGACCCTGTGTAGTTCATCAAGCGTTATTATTGCCTCTTTTCAACAGGCCTGGGGCAATATTACCAGACATCTATGGTGAGTTTTGAGAAGCATTAGATTACTGCTGCATATGGAGTGAGTGTGAGCTATACCTCAGGACACTCAGAGTTGCAAGCTTCTACATAGTTGCATTGAGAGATGGGGGATATTATATCTGCCCACTTGCTGGAGAGCCCAAGTGATAATGCTAATGCTAATTGGCAAAGAACGGACGCTAAGCATAAAAGAGACGGGAGGACATCTTACTTTACCTGCCTGCTTGTTAGAGAGCGGAGTGACATCGCACCTGCCCATTCTTCAAGTTGTAAGCACCTCACCGGACACGCAGTAGAAGAGATGGAGAGTATTTCACCTGCCCTCTGTTTGGTTGTAAGTAGTTTATGTTACCGGTAACCAACAGGATTGTGATTAACTGTACAGGTTTATCTCACTAAAAGGTGAAATGGGGGAGACAAACAAACCCGCTATTTACCCCATAACTAATCTAAGGCTCCTCAACAGATCTATTTCACATCAGTTTGTTCAGTTCTCTCCAGAGACATTTCCCCCTATTATTTATCATCCAGGACTGATTTAGGATCAGGTCAGGACACTGCCATTCTATCCGAGATTTACATTTTGTTAATGCTTCCATACTAGCGCTCATGTATATTTATGTAGGTTAATACTATGAACATATTTTGCCATGAATACATTTTCTTTCCATCACCTCCCAGTTTTATCCCTACATGTAATTTTGATATTATTCTAGTGTAGGAGCACTCTTCATATTAATTTTGTTTTTGGTTTATTATACCTGGACTGGTACACTAGGGTCAGTTGGATAGTAGCAGCTCCTTAGATAGCTTTTTTTTTTTTTTTTTTTTAAACATTTCATCTTCCAAGTAACATTTTACGGCCCAACAGACAACGTTACTTTCGAGAGAAGAATATAAAAGTACATAGTTAAGGGTAGGGTGTTCCATGCCAGCAAAGGCCTTTCTATAGATAGCATTGCCAGAGTGTTGAACTGGATGTCTAGGAAAGTCCTCTCCTGGGAAAGAGATAATTGGCTTTTCTTTCTGTTTATGAGCCAACCTACAGATTCCAGATGGGCTAGTACCCTTGATGTGTGCTGATCTGCTTGCTACAGTAACATAGTAAATTAGGTTGAAAAAAGAAACAAGTTCATCAAGTTCAACCCTTGCCTTGTAACCCAGGACATGTGGATTATATAGTTTTCCTGCTTCCAGATAAGTTAGTCTTCATCAGAACTTCCTATCTTACCTACCAATACACAGTACAACCCTGTATGTTACCAATACACAGTTTATCCCTGTATTTTACTAATACACATACAATCCTGTATGTTCCCTTTTGAAAGGAGTGCATCTAATCTCTTATATGTTTCCATTGTATATGCCATAACCTGATGCTTGGGCAAGGCATTTCATAATTTTACAGAACTCCCTGTAAAATAATAATTAAAAAAAACAAACAAACACACAAGCCCTTTCATCTGCTGGAGTTGAAACCTCCTTTCCTCTAGACTCAAAGGGTGGCCACCAGAGATCCTTTGTAATGACCTCTCATATACTTGTACATTGTGATAAATCCTAGCTGAAAGCCTGAGGGAATCCTCTGCATCTGGAGTCATAAAACCTTCTGGATTCCTGAAAAGAATGGTCGCTAGGGCAAAATTTGACTGAGGATCTGGGAGAGGAATGACACCATCTTCTATCTTAGGGGAGTAAACCACTTACCACAGGCTTTACAGCTAATCTCCAACTGATTGCCAAAAACCATGGGACCAAAAATAAAGAAAGGGGTAGGAGGTTGTTCCTCGATAAAGCATGTGCAACCCCATACCTTTAGCCAGGGAGCTCGCCTGGCAAAGATAGAAAGGGCAGAGGACTTGGCCATCAACTTGATCAGGTCCCATGATGCATTGAATGTAAAATTTGTTGCCTCCTTAACAGAGGCCACATACTTTATGAGTTTGGAGCAGGATACAGAAGACTCCATCTTATTCTCCAGATCCACCAACTAAATTATCATGGTTTGAGCAATACAAGTAACAGCGGTAGCAGGCTTCAGAGTATGACCCACAATTGCAAATTGCCTGTGTAGGACACTCTCCGTTCTTCTTTCCATGGCATCTCATAGGAATGTACCATCCACCATAGGAAGGGCAGTCTTTGATAAATAGGTAATGGGGCATCAATCTTGGAAGGGGAAATCCATGCCTCATTAAAAGGGTACATTTTATTTAAATCTTCTGGGCATGCTCGATTGCTAGTCTCCAATGGCCCATTTTGATTTGACCAGGTCTTGAATGGACTGATGAATTGGGAAGATTGTCAAGGGTTTCTTGTTGCCAACAAAAAGCTGCATCCAGAATATTCAATTGCTTCTCAGAATTGGATAGGCCCAGGATTTTTCTGATGCCCTTGACAAAAGGGGTCTACCTTGTTCAAATTGAAGGAACCTGTACGCTGGACCTGGAATTTCCCCCTCCTCCACTCAAGAGACTTCAGATCCAGCCTCTCTAAAGAAGGATTCAAAATCATGTTAGACTGCCCTGGAAGAGGACCCTTCTTCCGCTTTTAACCTAGCCCTTTTCCTGCTTTTGTCAATGTCACACATGGACTTGAAGGTATCCTGCATGGATACCTTAATTCATGATAATTTCTGTAACTGGGCTGGCAGGTCATTGCCGTCTTGTAAAGACAGTCCTGGAACAATTTCACATTATCAGAACCATAGAGTTTAGCATCACAGCCAGATCATGACCTGGGTTTAGCCTTATCCTCCTTGGAAGATGAAGCCTTCCCAACCTTCTATTTAGAGGATTGGGGCTTAAGAGGGACAAACAAACAAACATCAAAAAACCTGGGAGCACAGGAAAACAGTAAATAAAAAAAATATAAAGCACTGACCTGCACCATGATGAATGCTCCGCTTATATAGCGCTGTCCCTAGACACAAAGGTCCATAATTGGAATGCAGAGAGCTTCCTGTGGCAGCAACTCAGAGGAAAACTCAAACCGGATGTGCACTCCACTGCTGGAACGCAAGAGCAGAATCAGAAGCTGTAAGAGAAGCCTGGAGTTCACATGCTGCCATGAGCCCAATGGAGGCTCAGGGGCAAAGATCAGCATCTGGCTGGAGAAAAAGCCCTGAATACTTCACCTGGATCCACATCTGTTTTGCATGCCGGGGGATTTCCAGGCCCTAGAGAGACAGCACCAACAGCAGCCAAGGAATGATAAGCTCCAGACAAGAAAGAGTCCTACAGCTGGGTAGGACCAAAGAAACTGGGGATCATCTTCCTCATCTGCCTTTTAAAGCTATTTTGTTGGTACTACCCAGCTGGAGATATCACCCACTATGTCCCCTTGGAGGGGACACAGAAGAAATGGATCTTTGTGTCCTTACCAATAAATCCTTCTCTTAGTCCATTAAAGAATGCAGGGACCATGGAGTTAAGCAGCGTGCCTATAGGAGGCAGGGCACTCGAAGGAGAAAAAAAAACTCCTCCCACTTTCTAGGTGCTAATCCCTCCCATGGTCCAAATGTCTTCAGTTTTTGTTTAGCAGAGTCAGGAAAGGAATAGCAGAAAAATAATTCACCAGAAAGTCAGTATCCTCACCCAGCAATTTTCTGTGGGTGGGCAGCTCTGTATCACTGAATGGATTAAGAGAACAGGATTTACCTGTAAGTAAAAAAAGATAATCCCATTTTCTCTAGCAATACTGAGGGATGCAGGGACGTACCAAAGACACCCAAAACAACTGGGAGGGGAAAAAAAACTAGTGAATAATTGCCTGTAAAATGTTATGGCCAAAACTAGCATCTTTGGCTGCCAGAATGTTAACTTTGTAAAACTTAGTGAACGTGTGAATGGATGACCATGTAGCTTCCATGCACAATTTGTTCAACAGTAGCTCGATTCTTCAAGGCCCATGAAGTTCTAATGAACCTAGTACAATGAGCTGTGATTCTGAAAGGTGCTGGAAAAGATTTTAACATATAAGCTTGTCCAATTACCTTTTTAAGCCATGAGGCAATGGTAATCTTTGATGCAGGTTTGCCTTTCTTAGGGCCTTCAGAAATCACAAACAATGTATCTGAAGTCCTAAAGGATTGTATGACTTGTACATAATGTCTCAAACATCTCTTTACATCTAAAGTATTAAGACCTTGCTCTGTACAATTAGAAGGATAAGGACACAAGAAAGAGTACCACTGCTTGGTTTATGAAAAAGCAGAGACTACTTTAGGTCGGACCTCTGGAACAGTCTTTAAAACCACTATCTTGATGGAAGATCAGATGTGGAGAAATACAAAAATAGAAGAACACCAAGTTCAGAAATTTCTTGAAGATACAAATCGCCATGAGGAAGGCTTTTTTTTCAAAGTGAGATCTCTGACAGACTGATGTAAGGCTCAAATGGAAAAGGATTGAAGAGTCTACCAATTCAAATTCCATGGTGGAATGGGACGTCTATATGGAAGAACTATCCTATTGACCCCTTGAACGAATGTTTGAATTTTGTGGGAGAGAAGCACTCTCTCTAGTAAAAACACAAAGCTGAAACTTGGACTTCCAGGGAGTTAACCCTTAAACCCTTTTTTAGACCCAATTACAGGAACTCTAGAAGGAAAGGGAGATTGAAAGAGTAGGGATCTAAATCTTTCCTGTCACAGAATGAGAAAAGGGTTCTCCAAACACAATATATTTTAGACAACACTAGTTTGTGAGCCCTGAACATGCTTTGAATTACTGGAGAACTGAAGCCTTTGTCCTTCAAAGATTTTGGTCTCAAGTTCCATGCTGTCAAAGCAAGGTTGTGTAAATTGTGGTGGAGAATTGGTCCTTGAGAGAGAAGATCTGGAACCTGAGGTAGACGTCAAGGCTCTGTCAGTGACATGTCTGAGGAGGCGAAACAAAGACCTCCTGGGCAAAAAAGGAGCTATGAGGATAGTGTGCACCAGCACCTCCTTTATTTTGTGGAGAATTCTGGGAATTATAGTTATTGGAGGGAAGACATACCTAGTTGTAGTTCCATGGATTTGATAGAGCATCCACTGCTATTGCTTGTGGATCACTTGCTCTTGTACAGAATGTTGGTAGTTTTCAATTTCTTCTTGACGCCATCATGTCTGGAACTCCCCATCACCAAGTAATCTGAAGGAATATATCCTGATTTAGTTGCCATTCTCCTGGGTCTTTGGTCTGATGGCAGAGGTAATCTGCCTTCCAAAATCTCCACTCCTGGAATGTGTCTGACAATGGTGGAACATGGTTCTCTGCCCAGAGAAGAATTTTCTCTACTTCCATCCAGGCAGCCTTGCTCTTTGTTCCTCGTTGACAGTTTATTTATGCCACTGCTGTGCCATTGTCTGCCTGAATTCAGATAGAAAAATTCTTCAGGATTGATGTCCATGCCAGTAGCACATTGTAAATCACTTAACGCTGCAGGATGTTTAAAGACAGGACTCCGATGGAGTCCACTGCCTTTGAACGAAGAGATGTTTGTACACCGCTCCCCATCCAAACAGATTGGCGTCTGCCGTCTCCCACTCCGATATGGAGAAGTTTTTCCCTGATATATTTAAACTTATGAGCCACTACTGAAGATATTTTCTTGTGGTCTGAGATATCTTCATCATATGAGGAGGATTTGGATTTATTTATTTATTTATACATATTGTCGATTAGGTCCAAACTGAAGATTCCTCAAGTGAAACCGAGCAATGGGCACTGCTTCTATCGTGGCTATCATTTTCCCCAACGATCTTCATGCAGTGCCTGACAAACTCCTGGTAGAGAGAGAAAGGATTGAATTCAGTCGTGATAATCCGAACTCTTCTCTTGAGGTAAAGCCTTTTGAAGAAAGGTATCGAATCCCAGGCCTATAAACAGTATTTGCTGAGATACTAGGTTGATTATCCATGATTCGCCATAGTTAAGATGAAGATGCTGTTGAACCAGCTCCTGAGATGGAGCTTTTAGCGACTGCAGGTAAGGGTCATGTTTACTCCCATGGATGTGCGGTGAGCCATTAGCAGAACCAGCACTTTGGTGAAAACTCTTGGAGCGGTGGCTAATCCAGAAGGAAGGGACATAAATTGAAAGGGTTTGTTTTGTCAGAGGGTCTGTCCTTTACTGGATAGCAAATGGTTAAGAGGCCGCGAAGAATCCATTTTGTCTGTATATATTAAGACTGAGTTTAAGACAGTTTTGTTTTGTTTCTCTAGCAATACTCAGAGATTGAAGCGTACATATAGTGAAAGCATGTTTATTCCCCGATAAGGACTCTTTCTATATTCCCATAAGTCTTATCCATGGTGGGAGGGATACACCTGTGGTACGGTGTAGGGAGGTCCTGGTTTCACATTTCATGAGAGGCCATTTTATCTATATTCTCCAATTATTTACTTCTCCTCCTGCCATTTAGTTGCCTTAGTACATACAGGGAGGGGCAAGTACTTTTACTTTGCCACCAACTGTACTGTAATTAATTTTAAGGAACAATTAGACTTAGTTATACCGCGATCTTCAAATATTGCTAGCTTATACATATTGATACCTATATGTAAGGTTTAAAGGGACAGTAACATCCCATAAAAAAGGTTTTGAGTTTTGTAGAGATTAAAAAAAATAAGCTAAATGCCACTAATCCTCTCTCTCAAACTGCTATGGTTTGAGGAAGATCCTCCATTGAAGTTCCCTCTCCCTCCTTTTCTCCTGACGTCAGCTGTAAGCCGACAGCAGGAGCCTGGTCCAGGGACAGACAAGCGGCTCTTCAGCAGAGCCGCAACAGCACAATTTAAAAAGAAATACTTTTTTGGAACGGTCTACAAAGTGCGTCTGGTTTTCAGGCACACTATTTAGACCGTTCCAAAGTAGTAATTATTTTAAAATCGCGATATTGCGGGTATGCTGAAGAGCCTCGTGTTGCCTGACATGGATCTGCTTCCGTCAGCTTTACAGCAGGAGAAGAGGAACTTTAGCGGAGGATCTCTCAAACCATAGCGGTGTGATAGGATTTGTGTCATATTGTTTATTTATTTTACCTCTACAAAACACTAAGCATTTTTATGTGACATTACTGTCCCTTTAACCCCATATATACTGGTATGTTATGTTGTATCAACATCTGATATATTTTACTGTATTCTAATTTCATTTATATCCATATAGCTTAGTATATGACTTGGTTACATTAAGATAGATCACGGAGTTACTTTGTGTACACCTATATCCCAATTGCACAGATTACTATTTATATATCACATTTTATTTATCATCATTAAATAAAATCATATAATATTGAATGAGTATGTGTAACTTTCTTTTAATCAATTCGGTTAACTGTGGAATAGGGTGTCTTACTTAGATTGTGTAAATGATCTCAAATTAATTTAACAGTTTTATTTTATGAGAGATATACAATGTGTGGTCTGTTCCCTTTTGTATATCCTCAACAGTTTTGGTATGCAAACCTGATATTTCCAGTGATTGGGCCAAACTGGGATGTAGAGGTATGCATGTTTGATGGTTAAAGCTGTCAGAAGTTCCTCTGGTTACATAGAAGCAATTATTGATTTGATAGACTCCATCTTGAACCTGGGAACCTTGAGAAAGAAACTGGTTGAGTTGTTTTAGATCCAGGATAGGACAGAATCCTCTGTCTTTTTTGGTTAACACAAAAAAACAAAAAACACACAACCCTTGACCTTTTGGTACCGGGGACTACCACCCCACTGTCTAGAAACGTATGGATAGTCTGATGAAAGGCTACCTATAATGTCTCTCCTTTTGGTACAGAGGACATGAAAAAACAACAAGGAGGAAGGGTTGAGAAATAATGTAGATATAATGTACCCTTCTTGAATAATTTGATGTATCCACTCATCTGAAATTGACATCCTCCATTGTTGAATGAAGAGTCAGAGTCTTCCATCTAGAGGAGGGTTTGTGGGAAGAGTCCATATGCTAAACCTTCTTGCCGTGATGGGTTTGGCATCTGTAGTCTTGGACATTTTTCTTTGTGCACCCACGCTGGCTTTGGTCTATTATAAGGAAAGGAACCTCCAGGTGAAGGATTAATTTTTTCTGGATGAAGCTTTGCCTAAGTAAAAGGCCTCTTCTTGTTGTCAAACATTTTTGGTCTATTCTGTGGTAAAAAGGTACTTTTGCCTCCAGTGATGGGACTGGCAATCTGGTCTTACTCTGATTATATATGCATATATATAGGAAGAAGAGGGATCCTTTGAAAGGCAAGGATGTTCCACATCTTTAACCATAAAGAACAGCGAGATGACTGAACATTTAGATGCCAATTTAGTTAGCGTCAAGACAGCTTCCCCAGTATAGGAGGTAGACTCTTGGAGGTAGCCTATAAGAGGATATATATCTTGCAATAATTTGAGCTTGCCAGGCCTAAGCAGCTTTGCATGCCCAGGCTGATCAAAGGAAGCTCGAATTATTGCACCTAGTCCATAAAACATTAGTCTGTTCAAGGTCTCAGCCTTGTGGTCAGCAGGATCTTTAAAAGCTGCTGCAGACTGAACAGGAATGGTGGCAGGTTTGGGCAATCTGGACACAGTAGGGTCAACTGTTGGTGGCTTTCACCAAAGTCAACCTTGACTTTAGAAAAGGGGTATACCTTAGCAAAATTTTTTAATTACCAGTTTTATCTGGTACTTCCTACTAATCAGAGACTGTGATCAAGCTCTTCATAGGTCAGGGAATATGACAGATTTATTTTAACATTTAAAGAGACTTTATAGAGCACTTAGAGGCTTGAGTTATCAGAAACTTCCAAAACATCCAGGATAGCTCTAATTAAAGAGTCCATATATTCGGATTCAGAGTCATCTAAATTAGAACACTCTCCAAAGAATGAGGGGGACTCAGGACGGGCACTAGCCAATTCACCATCAGCAGATGAATTGGAGGGTGAATAAAGAAGACTATGAGGGTTTTTGGTTTGCTCTTAACTGGTACATGAGGTGCTTCTGTAATTTACCAAAATCCTCTCTAATTTGGAAAGAGAACCTGGAAAGGACTTGGCCCACTCTGGTTCAAGCATTGGGGGAGCATCAGTAGATGTAGAAACAAGGTTAGCCTAAGTCCATAGATTTAGGACACAGACATATTGCTTGTGACCTTTACATGTATTAGAATTACTTTTATTGCTTAGTTTTCCTCTACTTGCCTGCCACATCCATAAGTGAAGGAAGAGGAATTAAATCTCTAGGTTAACCAAGTGACCCCGATTGAGGAAGAGTTCAACTTCCTTAGAATCAGGATATATATTCAATAAAGCACAATGTCCACAGGAACCTAGCCTTAATGAGCACGTGTAGTTCAGACGTTTTAGTGCTTATCCAAAGGGATCACCACCAACATATTCTTAATGGACAGACAATTCCTCACATCAAAGAAACAGACCTTGGCCCCAAGTGAGCTGTAGCACTGCTCCGCTGGGGTCAGCTGAAAAACCAGATAGCCAAACTATGGCAACAATACTGAGTGCCCTGCTCCTATGGAGCAGTAACATGGATGGACAAGTCCTGTCACCCTTCAGTTGACAAGAAACTGTTCTAAGAGAATCTTCACAGCTTCTGGAAGCAATGGCCACTGCTGTTCAACGTAATGTGAGTGCACACAAACATCAAATTTAAGTGAGGAGAGGGAAACCAGCAATGGCTCAGAAAGGCATAGTGATTTGTTTGGAAGACACAAAGCAGTATGGACAGAGGTAAATTTAGTAGTAATTCTTATAGAAATTAAAAATATAATGTAGCTATTAAAAGAAGTTGAAAATAAATATATCGATGCTAAATATACAGTATAAAAATAAACCTGTATGTGTCCCATGAAGATCACCTAATAACAAAGCTTCTCTCCCCCTACACACCAAAGGCTGAGTTGGGACCTCTGATTCAGATTAAGCTATTCCAGAGGAAGGAAACTAGGAATAAGGGAAGTAATGTTTCAGAAAAACCAGCAGCTCCAATCAATCTTCATAGTATTTGAGCGATGGAGAGTGTTGTTATTTCAATACTGTCAGAGTTGTAGTACAAGAGTAATTGAATGATAAAAGGGGCGGGAGGGGGATACTTTATCTAGTGTAACCACCTCACCTCAGATGTGGAATCTGGTCTCTTGACCGGACAGATCACAGCAAGGGACAATATTCTTACTGTGATCATAAGGAATAGCTTAACCCACCACTTGACAGGTTTTTCCTCACTGAATATTGTCTCTCCCTGTGATTCATCCAGACAGTCTTGCTGGGACGAGAGGGGGATAATTTATCAATTCCTCTTGTACTACAACTCTGACAATATTGAAATAACACTCTCCACGGCCCAAATACTATGAAGGTTAATTAGAGCTGCTTTTAATTGTGAGACATTACTATCCCTTTGGGCTCTCCTCACAAAGTGAAAGCCCTCAGAAGCTAAAAGGTAAAACAACAAGTCTAACTAGTGAAGAATTCTTCAGGAGAAAAGTTGCTCTGGACCTCAAGGGACACTGAAACTGAAGGCAGTTGGAGGAGTTAGCAGCTACGAAGTGGGAGGTTTTTATTTTTGCTCGAGTGCCCTGCCTCCTATTGGCATGCTGCTTAACCCCATGGTCCCTGTATCCCTCAATGATGCTAGAGAAGTCTGTATAATTACTGTAACAGAAGCACTTACCTAGGTAGGAGTCCATCACACAGCAGTATATAATTAGTGTGTGTAACAGAAGCACTTACCTAGGTAGGAGTCCATCATACAGCAGTCAGGTGTATCTATATAATTACTGTGTGTAACAGAACCACTTACCTAGGTAGGAGTCCATCATACAGCAGTCAGGTATCCTATATAATAATTTGCTAAAACGTGTGTATCGACGCAGTAATGCCCAGTAGAGACTGCCCTTGACGAGGCTGATGCAGAGTGGGGTGCTCCGAAGGATAGATTTTTAAATAGGAATCTTGTGTATGGGTTCAAGAGACTTAGAGGCAGATAACACCTAGAATTAGGTTTAAGTCCCAGGGGGAACCACTTCTCTAATGGTGGGTCTAGCTTTGGTTAAGGCAGTAATGAATCTCCTTACCATGGGATCTTTGCTAAATGGGGGGGGGGGGGGGGGAAATCACCAGAATCGTTGATAATGGGGATAACTGCACTTCCAGTTTGAGGGCTTTAAACCTAGACTGAAACCATCTCTGTAGAAAATCTTTGCTGAGGAAAATATCGTCTTGAGATGTTGTTCTATAGACACCAGGACCTGAAAGTCTTCCAGGTTCATTAGTAAAATTTGAGGTGGATGCTTTTCTACCTGCAATAATTGTATTAATTACATCATCATTTGCTAATACTTTTGATAGTAGCGACTGCCACTCAGCCGCCAATTTCAAGAAGGCTGGATTGGGGTGGCAAACTAGTCCTTTCAACAGGAGATGGTGTACTACTGGAATTTGCCAAGGATGGGCCATCATCATCTGTATTAGCTGAAAATACCAGATTCTTCTTCAATCTGTCACGATCATTATCGCTTCTGCTCTCTTATGTTCCTGAGAACATCTGGGATGATTAGTATTGAAGGGAATATGTAGGCCAACTTGAACAAGCATTTCTTTTTTTTCAAGCATCCTGCCCGAGAAGCCCTCCTGCCCTTCCACCGTGAAAAGTAGTGTGTGCACTTCCGTAAGATCCACTTCCGGTAAGCCCCAAATCTTTAGTAGGAATACTGCTGTCTAGCAGACCAGGAGAATGGTCTCTGGTGTCCGGCTGAGATAGTCTGCTTGGACGTTGAGGCTGATATGTGGGATGCTGGTAGAAGATTTCCTCTGTCCAGGCTACAAGTTTTGCTGTTTCTTGCATGAGACTCCTGGTCCTTGTGCCTCCCTGACTATCTGATCTTACAAATACAGATTTCCATTAAAGGTGAACCTTTAGCTGGCTTATCGCTCTTCTGACTGCTCTCATGTCCAATATATTTATGTGATGTGAAGGTGTCACTCTGATGAGGATCATGTCCCCTGTACAGAGATAATCTTCCAGACCACTCCCCATCCATTGAGGCTGGCATCTATGGTTAATATCTGCCAATTCGGTTCCAGTAGGGAATGACCCTCAGAATGTCATCTAAATAGGGAATTGCTGTTATAACGTCGTTCCTTCCTTGAGGCTTGAAGAGAAGTGGCCAGGAACTTTGTAAAAACCCAGAGCAAAGGCTGAAATGGCTCTGAACTGATAATGTCGTCTCCCTATCGCAAATCTCAGGAACTTCCTGTGACAGGATCAGAAGAGGACCAAGTTTTTGCAGGTCGATTGTGGATAGTAAGCCTTTTGTAGGAATAGCTCATTACTGATGGAGTTTCCATCTTGATAAATTTGTTTACACATTTCAAATCCAGTATAGTCCTGTAGCTGCCTGTTTCAGAACTAGGAACAGGATAGAGTAGATGCCCTGCTTCTGCTAGTTTTGCAGTACTTTCTGAATAACCTTTCCTTTCAATAGTTCCTCTGATGACCTGATCATGACTTTTGCTTTGGTAGCAGATCTGGGAGTCTTTGATGTTCTGAAAATTCTTCTGGACGGTACAGATGAGAACTCCAGTGGATACCCCATGCCCCCTGTTCATAATACCCACTGATTCAGACATAGACGAGTCCAGACTGTGGAAGACAGTCTGCCCCAACTACCCCTTGGAATGGTGCCCAACTGAACTTCATTGATACTCCTTGAATTGGACCTTCCATGTGAAATCCTTCCTGTAGCTTCCTCTGAATTGTTCTGGTTTGTTCTAAGGAGAGCAGAGGCTGGAATCTCCTATGATCTTGAAAGGGAGTTTTCCATGGAATTAAATGATGCGTTTGGGAGGCCTTTTCTCCTGAGGCAGAAATTAACTTTTACCTACAGATGACTTCTTAATCAATTCTTCTCATTGAGCAAAAAAGTTAACTTGCCAGAAAAGGGCAAGATGATCAGCTTAGATTGAGAAGAGGGATCAGCGCCCCAAAGATCTGATCCACAAGGTCCACTGTGCAACTACTTACATTGCAGAGGATTTAGCTAGCAATTTTAATTACTAACTACAGAGTATAACTAGTGGTCTCTTTAATAACCGCTACTTCTTTAAAGTATCTTGGTTTTGGACAGGGATTCATCTTTTTTTCTTCCAGATCAGATAGCCATATCCTCATTGAGCCGGAGAGGCAGGCTATAGCTGTTGCCGATTTCACATTTTGGCCCAGTAGAACACTTTTTCAAGACATTCTCCATTTTCCTGCACATTGGGTTCCTTAGTGAAGGCCCATCTTCCATGGGCAGTGTAGTATTTTTTGCCAACTGAGCGACTGCAATGTCAACTTTGGGAGGGGGAACGCACACCCCGGATAGTACTTCAGAATCATCAAAACAGTACATTTTAAGAAAACGTTTTGACAGTGAAAATGTTCTATCCACTTTATCCCATTCTAATTTACAGTGTGGATGGAGGCATGAATAGGAAAACAGGTGCTTCCTTTTTGTACCCAGTAAATGCCATTTCCATTTAACTGCTTATCGGCATCTGTAAGACCTAATGATTTACACAAACTTTATTAAGACAATTTTGGCAGTATAAAAAGTAGATTCCTCTGGGACATCGCCCTCTTCCTCAGAGGAATAAACCGAAACCAAATCTTGAATACTTACAATATTTTCCTGTGTTCCAGATAAGGGTCCTTCTGTACGCTCAGGGTCATCAACAGGGTTTTTTTTTTTTTTTTTCTAGGAACTGTGGATTGTTGCATGGATGAAAGTGTCTCCATCATGGATGACTTCAACCAGGTATAATTGAAAAAAACAAAAAAAAAAAAAAAAAAACACTTTGAAATGCAAAGGTATGTCCTGTCACCTGTCAGACATTCTGCACAGAGCTTGGTGTTGTCGCTGGGAGAAAAGATTTAAATCACAAGCTGCACAAGTTCTAACTTTCTGGCCTTTATCTTCAGAAAGGTTAATGAACTTTCCCCACAGGCTTGGACATACTTCCCTTATAAACAATATAAGGTGAAGTTTACTCACCAACATTGTTTTCCTCTGTGTCCTTCCACAGAAATACTGTGTTTTTATTTCTGCCTCTCAGCTGGTAGGACCAATAAACTTTTCTATTTAAATCTCTGCTCCACCCTGCATCCCCAAGTTATACAATTGTCCAAGCTGCAATGAAGAGAGGTTAGTAATCTACTAAAACATAGTACTTATCCACTAGTTAAGGGGGGGGGGGGGGATTCACGTTCTCCTCTGTCCAGTCCACAGCAATACTGGGACTTACCAGAGCAGTATCCCCTAAAGGGTGGGGATAATCTTGTTTTTAAGATAAAGATGCTGCCTGAAGCGCACCTTCCTGCCATAGTGCGCATCCTCAGATGCTTGAAGATCCAGTCTAATGTCTGATGAACATGGAGACTGAAGACCAAGTGGCTGCTTTGCAAATCTCCTCTGGAGTGGTCACAGCTTTGAGGGCCCATGAAGTTGCAACTGCACTGGTGGAGTGAGGCTCGATTCTCTGCTGATTGGTTTGCCAGTCCAATACAGTCTCTAATCCATCGGTCTATGGATGCTTTGGAGGCATCCGTGCCCTTAAATTTTATGCAAAAGTGTGCAGAGAGAATCTGATTTACAGAAAGACTGTTCTCTGAAGATGAACATCAATACAAATCCAAATTGAGTAGATGCCTGTCTGACCCCTGAATGATGTCTGATCCAAATGCTGGAAGCACAATTTCTTGACTTAAGTGAAAGCCAGAGATCACTTAATGTCAAGATTGTTTTGGCTGCAGAACAGTCATTATCTTTATAGATTATGAAAGGTGGCGCACACACAAGGCCTGTAACTCACCGATTCTTCTCGCTGAAGTAACAGCTGTTAATAGCACTGTTTTAATTGTGAGAAGCATAAAAGAATCTGGAAGAGATTCGAAGGATGAGCTGTTGCAGTAGAGGTCCCACGGAGGGATGACCTCTCTGAGGTGGGCATTATCTTAGAAATGGATGCTATATACCTTCTAATTTAATGATTATCCGCAAAGGGTGTAGCAAATATAGCTGAAAGTGGATAGCTGTACTTTAAAGGATCTTGGTCTCAATCCTTTCAGGAAGTCATCCTGCAGAAATTCCAGTATGTAACTGTGGGAAAGATGGTCTCTAAGTGTTTAGTTTGACACTACTTGAAGAATACAGACCATACCCTATAATAAATCTTAGTAGATGAGTGTTTTCTTCCTTGTAACATTGAGAAATGACAATCTGAAAACCCTTTGTACTTTAGGGAGAACCGTTCAGCCTCCAAACCGCTAGACTCAAAGCTGGATTTGTGTGTAGAATGGGACCTTAAGACAGAAGATCTGGAACATCTTTAGAGGTGGTCTGAAGGATAACAGTCAGATCTGCGTCCCATAACTTTCTTGGCCAATCTGGAGCTATTAGGATCACTCTGGCTTCATCCTGCCATCTCTTTCTGATTACTTCTGAAATTAGAGGGATTGGAGCCATAAGCCAGTGGAAAATCCCATTTGCATCTTAGGGCATCCTGCCACAGTGCTTGTGGGTTCTTCCAACGGGATAGAAATTTCTTGCACTTTGTATTCTCTGGTGTTGCCATTAGATCCACTACAGGCGATCCCAGGACGGATGTTGTCTTGAAAGACACTTCCCTCTTTAGAGACCATTCTCCCTGATCTATCCTGTTCCGGCTAAGGAAGTCTGCCTGATAACGTTAAATCCCTGAGACAAACCGCTGTAATTGCTTGCAGACGCTGCTCTGATATGGAGAAGATCTGTGGTAATAAGCATCTCAGACCTATTCGTGTCAGATATGCTCTGGGTTATATTAACTTCACTGCAGATGAGACCGTTTCTATTTGAAGTTTCTGACTTTGAGGAACGAGTTTACACTTTTCAGATCCAAAACGATACGTAGATCCCCTGATGGTTTGGAAATAGAGAAAAGTGTCAAATAGACTGCTCTGAATTCCTGATATTTTGTATCACCTTCTGAAACATATTCTTGATGGCAGATTTCAACTTTGTAGTCATGGTTTTGTTCCTGATCAGTGAACTTTTGAAGAATGCACAGCCTGAAACTCCAAAGAATACCCTCTAAAATCTCTGTAACCCATCTGTCTGGATGAATTTTCTTCCACCCTTCAATGAAGGATCTCAGTCAGTCCCCTACAGGGATAAGAGATGGGGTTTGGGGAGCTTCATTGCTGGAAAATTGTTTGCGCTGAAACTTCTTGTGAGGTCCAGCAGGGAGCCTTGAGCTGTTCTTTCTCTTCTGCTTGTAGGATGTCCCTGGTCTTGCGAAAAGACTACAGTCTAAATTTCGGTGATCTAGGTGGAAAGTTTTTCTGACACCTGTCTTGCGGTATAAAATAACTTTCCTCCTGATGACCTCTTAAAGATTTCTTCTAGTTGGTCATCAAATAATTTGGAACCTGCATATGGCAACAAACCCAACCTATTGTTAGAGGATGGATCGGCATCCCATGCCTTAATACAAAGGGCTCTTCTTGCAGTGACTGATAAAGCTGAAGACCTTGCCATAAGTCTGATGTTCTCTAGGGATATGTTGCATGAGAAGTTTACAGCACCCTTGATTGCTGCCATTTCTTTAATTAGATGTGATCTGGATACCGAAGAGTCAATTTTCTCCTCAAATTCATTGAGCCAAGTGCTCAGGGTGCAGAACACAAGCCATAGCAATAGCTGTTTTCGTGTTGTGACCTATGGTGACATATTGTTGCTTTAGGGCACTGTCCACCCTCTTGTCCATAGGAGCTCTCAGGGTAGTACCATTCTCCAATAGTATAGTTCTGCACGATATCTGGGCTACTGCTGCGTCTACCTTTGGAGGAGTAGCCCAAGTTGAAAGGTCTTCCTCTGAAAAGGGACACATTCATTGGAATCATTGTCAGAGATGAACACTTGTCACCCTGTTTCCATTCAGTCTGGACAATTTCATGAATGGCGCTGTGAACAAGGAACTGCATTGAGGTCTTCTTGTAACCTATGAATGCAGCATCAATTACATTCAGATATTTTTGCACTTCAGAATGACCCAGAGATTCTCATGGATCTGACGCGACCATCAATCATGTCAAAATTAAAACTGCCCACATCTGTTAGCCATGTCTTCAGCTGAAGGTGAGACGTCTAGATCAAAGACATTCACTTTCTTCCATAGTTGTTCTATATGGACCTTCCTCTGGATCCACTGCTCTGGGTCTTTTAGTGGCCAATACCTGCATGGAGGAGAAATGTTTCCTGCATGAAAGTGTGCATCCAACCTAGAAAATCCTGGAACTGGTCTGGGATCTCACTTCCAGCAGCTTTCTGAGCAGAGTTTGGCTGAGTCTGACATAGGCAGTTTGGAATCACACCCTCTGCCTGTAATACTGCCTGGATGCCGGAGTGCTTGAGAAGGCACTGGGAACAGCTTGAAGCTGCCCAGGAAAGCTTATGGATCCCACATATACCGCTTTCTTCAGTTCAGCCGACATGGGGCTCATGCAATTGGCATTTAAAGGGATAGTAATGTTTCCAAATAAAAGCAGCTCGAATTAATCTTCATAGTATTTGAGCCTTGGAGAGTTATTTCAGTATTGTCAGACAGGGACGTGCACAGACATTTTGGAGGGCAGGGACTCAGATGAAAAAAAAAAAGGGCACTTCTCATAATTATTTATTCAAAATATATATCCATCCCCCCAGGCAATCCTGTAACCCCCCAAGGCCACCCATTACTCCCAAAGCCATCAATACCCACCCAGGCCATCCAGTACCTCCCAGGCCACTAGTAGCCCCCTCACCCCTCCCCCAGCCTCAAGCCATCCAGTACACCCCAAGCTCAAAGCCACTACTGGCTTACCTGTGCTGTGTGTAAATTGGACTGTGGTAGGTCTTCAGTTCAGACCATCTGTCACTGTCACTGTTGCTTGGATTTCTCGCTCTGTGTCCTCCTGGTGAGTCTTCAGCTCTGACAGGTCAATCTCACAGAGACGACTGGTAATAGTCCTGAGGTTCCCCTGGCTCCTCTTCTGCTGGTCGCGTGTCCTCTTAGCGGGGTCTGTCACCGACCTGATGTCCCACAGACTCCCATTCTGCCCCCCCCAATCATCACGCACCCCTGCGGGCCGTGATGACATCAAACAGTGATGAGGAAGAGGCACAGTGCCACAGTGAGTGACAGTCTTCGCTTGCTGCCAGGCCAGCCCGAGTGAGTCTCTCTGGACTGAGAGCTGGCAGCAAGCAGAGCATCTGACTTGACTGGCTCTTTCCTTGTGTGGGACACTGGGACAGTACAGTAACCCGTAACGTTACGTATGTAGTAGAGTTGGGAGTCAGGAGGACTGGGAGGCAAAGCATATGCTGCAGTGCAGCATGCATGAGCATACTCGAGTCAGGACTCCGACTCGCAGCATGATAAAAAGGGCACTGGGCTGGGCATGAATGAGTAGCATTAGCATAATTTTAAAAAATTAATGGGCAAACATTGGGCCTAGTACTAGTGATGAAGTTGTGTCAGTGCCTCAGTCACTCACGGTCAGACTCCGCAGCGAGAGAGTGACTGACAGCTGATGATGGGCGGCACTGCAGTGTGGGCCACGGCACAATTTAATCAGTGGCGGTCCATTACAGGTAGCAACTTCCCTAGTCCCTCACTCACATACCTAAAATAAAAATCAGACTGATTTTTTTTTTTTGGCACGAGGGCACTTGGACAAAAAGGGCAGGTTCTCAAGCCCCCCTTGGGGTCTATGTGTGCACATGCCTGCTGTCAGAGTTGTATTTCAAAAGTAACTGAATGATAAAGTATCCCCCTCCCGCCTCTTACCTAGTGAAAAACAACTCCCCTCAGATGTGGAATCTGGTCTTAGGATCAGACAGGTCACAGTAAGGGACAATCTTCTTACTATGAGAACAAGGAAAAGGAAATTTTACTTACCGATAATTATATTTCCTCTGTGTCCTTCCACGGCATAGTGGGTAATTGGTTCCGCCTCCCAGCTGGTAGGACCAATCAAGATTTTAATAAATTCTAGCGCAACCTCCCTTTGGTAGTTTTTACTTTTGTCCAAGCTGTAACGAGAACATGGTTAGTCTTAGGTAATACTTATTTTAAGTAATTCTGTAATACACATGGTAGGAACGATACTAGTACCAATATACCATAAACAACATGGGAGGGTTGCCGTGGAAGGACACAGAGGAAATATAATTAGCGGTAAGTAAAATTTCCTTTTCCTCTGTGTCCGTTACACGGCATAGTGGGGACTTACCAGAGCAGTGCCCCAACATAGGGAGGGTTCTCGAAGAGATGTAATTAGGTAGTTAAAGCTGCTTCCAGCACCTTCCTGCCGAATCTGGCATCTGCAGATGCTTGGATGTCTAATCTGTAATGCTTTACAAATGTAGAAACAGATGACCAGGTTGCAGCTTTACAAATCTCTTCAGGTGAGGCTTCTGCTTTCTGAGCCCAAGAGGTGGATATGGCTCTGGTCGAATGGGCTTTAATCTTTAAAGGCGGTTCTTTATCTGCTGACTCATAGGATAGAATAATGCAGTTCTTTATCCATCTGGAAATTGAAGATTTGGATGCTGCGCAACCTTTAAATTTTCCAAAATGATGGACAAACAGGGAATCTGTTTTTCTTATGAGCTGGGTACGCTTAATGTAGATCTGAAGACAGCGTACTAAGTCCAGGTTATGGAGACGTTTCTCTAGATCTCCTTTTGGATCTGGACAGAAGGATGGGAGCACTATCTCCTGGTTTAAGTGGAAATGTGATATAACTTTAGAGCGGAATGCAGGATTCGGTTTTAAAACTACTTTATCCTGATGGAATATTAGACAGGGAGAGGTGGCCATAAGGGCCTGAAGTTCACTAACCCTGCGGGCGGAAGTAACCTCTGTAAGTAGCACTGTCTTTAAGGTGAGATGTTTGATGGAAATGGACTCCAATGGCTCAAAGTATGGGTGTGAAGAGAGCTGTTGTAGAACCAGGTTTAGGTCCCATGAGGGGACCGTGTCACGAATGGTAGGCTTGATTTTACATATTGCTGTCATATATTTCTTAATTAAAAAGTTGTCAGCAAATGGAGTGGCTAAGATGGCTGAAAGGGCTGAGAGCTGGACCTTCAATGATGCAGGTTTCAGGCCCTTCTGAAAACCTGTTTGTAAAAATTCCAGGATCTGAGGAGCAGCGATGGATTGCCTTTCCAGTTTTTTGGATATGCACCAGCGATGGAAGGTGGTCCAAACTCTATAATAGATTTTGGTAGTAGAAGGACGTCTTCCTTGAAGTATAGTATTGATGACTGATTCGGAAAGACCCTGAAGGGCTAAAGATTCCCGCTCAGCCTCCAGGCCCTGAGTTGGAAGAAGGACGGATTGGGATGTACTATTGGCCCTTGACATAGTAGATCCGGAATGTCCGGCAGAGGAATTGGAGGGCAGACTGACATCTGTATGAGGTCTGCATACCATATCTTTCTTGGCCAGTTTGGAGCTATTAGAATGACATTTGCTTTGTCCATTCTTACTTTCCTTATTACCTCTGTTAGGAGAGGAATTGGTGGAAAAATGTAAGCTAGTGGAAATGTCCAAGGGATGGTCAGAGCATCCTGGCCTGCTGATTGCCTCTCTGCCCACCTGGAAAGGTATTTTGGACACTGTCTGTTCTGAGCTGTGGCCATAAGATCCACTGTTGGAGATCCTAATGTTTGAATCAGGGATAAGAATACCTTTCTGTTCAGGCTCCATTCTCCCGGATGCAACTTTTTCCTGCTGAGGAAGTCGGCTTGGATGTTCAGGTGACCTGATAGGTGTGAAGCTGTTAAGGCTCTTAGATGTTTTTCTGCCCAGCTTAATATCCTTACTGCTAGGTGATTGAGCTGAATGCTCCTGGTTCCTCCTTGATTCTGCAGATATTGTACTGCCGAGACATTGTCTGACCTTATGAGAACTGCCTGACTTGCTAATTCTTTTTGGAAGTGTAGCAGTGATTTCCAGATGGCTAATAGTTCCAGGCTGTTTATGTGAAGTTTTTGTTCTTGGTCTGACCAAACACCCTGAACTGACTTCTGGTTCCAGACCCCTCCCCAGCCTTGACGACTGGAGTCTGTGGTGAGAATCTGTTTGGGTGGTTCTGTTAGCGGACGACCTTGTGTCAGATTCTTTTCCTGAATCCACCAGGCCAATTCTTTTCTGGTAGCAGTCAATATTGGGATTCGTCTGTACCAGTTTGCCGGGTCCTTTCGGTAGAACTGAAGGAAGTTGTATTGCATCTGACGTGTGTGTGATCTGGCCCATGGTATTATCTGTTGTGCTGAGGATAGGTGACCAAGGATCTTGGAGAAGAGCTTTACAGTCTGGAGACGTCTGGAGAGGAATGTAGTCACTTGCTGTAGGATGCGATTCTGTCGGTCCAAGGATAAGGTGACTTTGTTTAGGGCTGTGTCTATTATAACACCCAGAAACTGAAGTTGTTTTGATGGGTATAGCATGCTCTTTTCTTCGTTTATCAACCAACC
The DNA here is from genome assembly GCA_037306005.1 of Rhinophrynus dorsalis. Taxonomy (NCBI): domain Eukaryota; kingdom Metazoa; phylum Chordata; class Amphibia; order Anura; family Rhinophrynidae; genus Rhinophrynus; species Rhinophrynus dorsalis. Next base: position 1,428,087 of record CM074724.1, on the reverse strand, counting down.
TAATTCTTGAAGCCTTCGCTTGCAAATGACTGTGTTTTGGACCGCTGTGTGAAGTGAAGGACTTATCAGCAGAATGTCGTCTAAGTATGGGACAACTTTGAGTTGATACTTGCTTCTTAGTTCTGCCATTGCTACTGCCAGAAGTTTGGTAAAGATTCTTGGAGCAGTGGCTAACCCGAATGGAAGAGCACGAAACTGATAATGAGTCTTCAGGATGTGAAACCTGAGGTACTTGCGGTGTGATGGTCTGATCAATACATGGTAGAAGGCATCCTTCAGGTCTATGCGTGAAAGAAAGTTTTGTGGTTGAGTCAATTTTATTGCTGACATCACTGACTCCATCTTGAAGTGTTGAACACGAAGAGACTGATTGAGATCCTTTAAGTCCAGGATAAGACGAAGTTCCCCAGAAGGCTTTAAAACAGAGAAAAGAATTGAATAAAAGCCTTGGAACTTCTGACTCACAGGTACTTCTTCTATAACTTTGTTGAGGAGAAGGGACTGGAGGACCTGTCTCATTTGGAGGATCTTGCCCTTGTTCCTGACTTGAGATGTCTTGAATCTTGGATTTGGAGGAGCAGTTTGAAATTCGAGGACATATCCTTCCCTCACCATTTCCATTGTCCAAGTGTCTGGATGGAGTGACTCCCAGGACTGATGGAATTCCCCCAGTCTGCCCCCTACTGGAGGTGAGGGAAGGGGACCTCTGGCATCATTGCTGGAATTGGGCCTTCCTTTGGAAGTCTTTCCTATTACTTCCTCTAGAAGGCTGAGAGCCACCTCTTTTCCGTTGCTCATATCCTCTACCAGGTCTGTATCTTTTTGCGTCTCGAAAGGACTGCCGCCGAGAAGAGCTGGTTCTTGCTGGTGATCCTCTGTTTCTTTTATCTTGAGGCAAAAAGGGGCTTTTTCCTGCTGAGGATTTCTTGATAATCTCTTCTAGTTGTTCTCCAAATAATCTTGAACCCTCGAAAGGTAATGAAATTAAGCGATTCTTTGAAGCCGGATCCGCGTTCCAAGATCTAATCCATAGGGCTCTCCTGGCCATAACTGATAAGGCGGATGATCTTGCTAGGAGTCTAATATTATCAAGAGATGCGTCACAGGAGTAATTTACAGCTTCTTTTATCATACCTAATTCCTTCAGGATTCTGGATCTTGACACTGAAGATTCAACTTTTTCTTCTATTTCGGATATCCATATTCGCATAGAGCGAAAAATAGATGCCATAGCGGTAGCAGTTTTTAGGTTTTCTCCTATAGATGTAAATTGCTTGCGTAGAGCTGTATCTGCTCTTTTATCCATGGAGTCCTTCAATGTTGTACCGTCCTCTAGGAGCAATGTTGTTCGTCTTGATGTCTGTGCAATAGCTGCATCCACTTTAGGTGGCGTAGTCCACTTAGCTGTATCTTCTTCTGCAAAGGGATACATTCTCTGGAAACGTTTGGAGGTAGAACTTCTTTTGTCACCTTGTTTCCATTCTTTCTGGATAATCTCCTGTATAGAGGTATGGACAGGAACCACTGCGCAGGTTTTCTTATATCCAATAAATGCAGTATCCATCACATTTTCTCATGGCTTTCACGAGAGGATCTACTTTATCAATGGAGAAACTACCAGATTCTTCTAATATTTCGCCTTCTTCTGCGGAGGATCCTGCAGATTCTAGCTCAATACTTTCATCCTCATATTCTTGAATGCGTGAGGTACCTTCCTCTGGGTCAGAAACCCTAGGCCTTTTCCTAGTGGTTTCCTGCATAGATGTGAAGGTCTCCTGCATGGAGGCCTTCATCCAGCTTAAGAATTCCTGAAATTGTGCAGGGACTTCAGAACCAGAGGCTTTCTTTAAACAATCAGGGCATAACTTGGAAACTTCAGAGGTAAGTAGTTTTTGATCACATGCAGCACATGATTTAAACTTTGTGGTAGCTTTCTCCTCTTTAGATGATTCCACAGGTTTTTTTCTTTTCTGTTTTATCCTTGGTTTCAGACATCATAGAATGCACAAACTATATGTACTATGTAGGTAAATAAGCTATCCAGCATAGAGATAATCCTACAGCAATCTTGCAACATATATAAGTATAAGTATAATATGTTACTTACATCCTGGAGACCTCTGTCTGCACCATCCTTTAAATGCTTCTTCTGTTCCATGTGCAGGATGGGCGGCCGGTTACTTCCTGCGTTCCACTGCTGGAACGCACGCCGTCTCTCTTCCTTCCTGTAGGTGGCGATTCCGGTTCCCGCCGTGCAGAACAGCTATTAGGGGGGGAGGTTCAGCCGGCGCGTCGCCGCTTTCCAGTCCCCACGAGGTCTCCGGCTGCAATCTTCTTGCCCCTGCACGATGCGGGGCAGAGGAAGAAGAGAATGCGGCCGCGATGAGGCAAGCCACATTATCCGGATGAAGGAGAGGTAGGAGAGAGGAAGAGGCAATGCCTCCGTCCCCCAGCTTGGGTAGGACCAAAAAACTACCAAAGGGAGGTTGCGCTAGAATTTATTAAAATCTTGATTGGTCCTACCAGCTGGGAGGCGGAACCAATTACCCACTATGCCGTGTAACGGACACAGAGGAAAACTGACCCCCCTTGACAGGTTTTTCCCTGTTAATTGAAGGCTGTCCCTCTCTGCAAGCCATCTGGACACCACCTTTCTGTTCCGAGATAAGCAGTGTTACATCAGTAAAAGTAAAAGTGGCAGGAGGGGGATACTTTATCATTCAATTACTCTTGAACGACAACGGACAGTATTGAAACACTCCATGGGCCACATACTATGAAGAAGATTAATTGGAGATGTTTTTATTTTGAAACGTTACTATCCCCTTAAAGTCAATTGCATTATGAAGCATACAAAATAAAAAAAAAAAAATTAAAAATTAGAGGGAAGAGAGGCTTCTGCCTCCTCCCTACAGCTGGTAGAACCAAATAAAAACGGAGGATGCAGGGTGCAGCAGAGAATTAAATAGAAAGTTTATTGGTCGTACCAGCTGAGGCGCAGAGATAAAACCCAGTATTACCGTGAATTGGGCACAGGAAAATATAGTATAAAATATTGATCCAACATATTAGTATGTTACTCACAGACCTGCTCCAGATGTCTTCCCCCATGGCAACCTTCTACCCCAGGCCGAAATTACAGCGTGTGTCGCAGCAACGGAACGCGCGTCTTCCTAAAACGAGGTGATATCAGGGCCTGCTGTAGGATGCCACTGGAGCAAGAGGCAGCCATTGGGAATGGAAATCGACTGAGGGACTGGCAGCATGCTTCCAACCTCATCACAGTCATTAGTGGGGTTGGAATGGAGCAAACGCAATGCAGGGAAGACCTTTCCCCTTGGGACAGCATCGAGAAGTGGCCGAAGGGGTAAGGGAGCAAAGAAATTAATTAGGAGTAGTGAAAAGATGTGGGAGGAAAGTTATTTCTGTCCTCCACCTTGTAGGACCAAAAAAATAACAGATGATCAAACAATCAGAGGGACATTTCAGAGTTTAGTTGATCCTACAAGCTGTAGGGTGGAGACAATGCCCATTCTACTTCCGGAGTGATCACAGAAGAAAGCACAGCTTTTTTTGGAAGCATACTATGCATTCCAACTTTTTTTTTTTTTTTTTTAACCATAAAACACTTTCTGTAAAAGTTGATGCTGAGATTTACATGTCCACTTAACCATCGCCAAGGCATCTTTCCCAATATAGGCGTGGACGTTTGGAGGTAGACTATAGCAGGGAAAATGTTATCATGAGGAAGATTATTTGCAAGCCTAAATAATTTGAGCTTACCAGGCCTCAACAGCTCTAGATGCCCAGGATGAAGCTCAAATGATTTCTCTTGGTCCAGAAGATCTGTCTGTTCAAGGAAACAATATTTTCTTTAGCAGGATCTTTAAGCTCTGCTGCAAGATGAACTGGAACAGCGGTATATTTGGGCAGTCCAGAAACAGCAAGTTCATTTGTTGGCGATTTGGCCCAAAGGTCAACCTTTGAGGATTCTGAAAAGGGTACATCTTACAAAGTCTTTAGGGAATATTCACATCTTTATCTGGATTTTCTCACACATCCATAACTATCACTCACTATAAACCGGTAACAAGATATTTATTTTAATTTTAAGAAGACTTGGAAGAGCACTTAGAGGCTTGGTCATCAGAAGTTTCAACCAGATACAGGATTGCCCTGACTCCTATAGGCACTCTGATTAACCCCATGGTCCCTGCTGCCCTCAATGACGATAGAGAAATAGTAATTCTATAAATATAATTGTGTGTCAGAGAAGCACTTACCTAGGTAGGAGTCCATCCTACAGCAGTCAGGTGTATATCTATATAATTACTGTGTGTAACAGAAGTACTTACCTAGGTAGGAGTCCATCCTACAGCAGTCAGATCTCTCTAGTTATGGTGCATTAAAGGGATAGTAATACTTTGTTTTATCTTTATTTTATTTTGTAGGCATTAAAAAAAACATGAAGACCGATAGAAGTCTTATCTCTCAAACCGTTATGGTTTAAGAGATATTCACAAGCAAAGTTTCCCCCTCCCGCCCCTTTTACCTAGTGTAAGCCATCTCTTCTCAGATGTGCAATGCAGTCCATAGACCAGACAGATAACAGAAGGGGACAATCTTCTTCCTATGAGAACAATGCAAGCCCTGCCCCCTTGACAAGTTTTTCAGGTTTTTCCCTTATCTTAATTGAAGATTGTCCCTCTCTGCAGTCTACCTGGACACCTCCCTTCTGATCTGGCTGAGCAATGTTACATCAGTAAAAGGGGCGGAGGGGGATACTTTATCATTGAATTACTCCTAAACTACAACTCTGACAGAATTGAAACAACACTCTCCAAAGTCCAAATACTGTGATGATTAATTAGAGCTGATTTTATTATGAAACATTACTATCCCTTTAAGTGCTTACACAGTGTTCATACATTAGTCTTACAGCTTTAGCAATCTGCTGCTGGCTTAAATGTAGAGTCTACAAAAGCCTTTGTTGTGGGCTGCTGAAACTATATTATATAAATTATATTATAAAAATTATATATACACACACACACCCCACCTATAAATAGATCAGACTTCTGTATCAAGTGCCCCTACCCAAGAGTCATTTTAAACATTAAGACCTTAGGGGTTCTAGTCCTCCTTTAAAAATAATCTAGTTCAAACTTCAATATTTCTGAAGACCCTTCAGGAGCTCAGATCTGGAGCCACCAAGAGCTTACTGATAAGTACTTTGTAAACACTAGAGATGGCAGTCACCTTCGGAGGTCAAGAATTAGAATTTATGAGCACCTTGCCATTTGGAGGAAGCTGGGCCAGTTAATTCTTCATAAGGGAGATCACTTCCAAAATGAAAGAACAAGTGTGAAATCTTATATCAACCCTCTAAGCAGCCACTGAATAAGCCGGTGTCCTACATCCCTCCTACAGAAAGTCAGGCAGCCACATCTGGACACTACTTACTGCTTGTAAGTGCAAAACGCCCGACTCCAGGCTGCCAATCACAACGCCCCAACCCCAGGGGCTGCGGATCCCATCCCCTCACCATAAAGAGGGCTGCAAGTATTTCAGAATAGTATTTTGTGTTTTATTGTACGACAAAGCGTTCTGTATTAAAAAGGATGGAGGTTCGGTCTCTGTCCTTCTGGGCGACCCCCCCCCCACGAGGCAGTGAGAGGGAGGGAACGGGAGCAAATAAAATTAAAGACAAAACAAAGAAAAAGTATTTCCTTCTGAATTCAGGAAGCAACTTTCTTCCACACGGAGCAAGTTTCTGGCCGTTGGGGCATTTGATGTGACCCTGACCCAAAGGGAGGGGTGTTCCCCATAAACAGCAGCACCATTTGTTCCGCCCTCAGGCTTGTGCAGTCACAGTGACACCTCAAGACCCGGGATTCCTCACGGATGGGGACCCCTGTTTCATGGTCCCAGGGCTCTGCTGAGTCTGTTCCCTTGAGGAGATTTTGGTAGCATTTCCAGTGCCCACACCCCGGTCTCTGCTTCTAGCTGGGAATGTTTGAGGTGGATGCTCAGACCTCCTGGCCAGAGGAGTCGTCGTTATTGCTGAGTTATCGGCTGGGGAAAGAAACAGAAGGAAAGTCAGAACACACACAGGTAATGGCAGCATAGTGCATAAAAGGAGGGGGTACAAGGTACAGTGCCACCCCCTAGCAGGCAGGTGTACCGAAGTACAAGGCAGGACAGCAACATACTCAACAGGAGGAGGTACAGAAATACAAGGCCATTTCTTAGCAAGAGGAAAAAAAAGGAAAAAAAAAAAAAAATTACCTGCTGGGGTTGGGGTTCACCCCCTCTGCTAGCCAATCTGCTAAGAATGTTCCTTTCAGACATCTGCAGCCGCACAGCTACAGGAGGGATCCGGGCGATGGTTGCTGGGAGGCGGGTGACATCTGCCTTCATATCACTCAGCAGCTCCTCCAACTGCTTCAGCACTAGAAGAGAGATGCAGAACACAGAAGATTAGACTACTTGGGAGGGAAGTGAAGGAACTTTATGGAAATTAAGATGCAGGAATGATGGGCACAGAGTGTGGGCTGCCCTATGCAGGGAACTGGGTATGTGTAACCTTGGTAGATTGTGTTTGGAAGGAGACTACGAGGTGGTGATAGCGATACAGTCAGCATGGTAGAAAACAGAGGATGTTTGTTAGGTGGATGCTAGGCTGGAGATAAGGAGGGTGGGGTGTTAAATGTTTGTCTAGAGCACAGACATCGTCACTAGTTTCAGATGAAACTTTGTCAGACTCAGGAGACAGTGAGCTTGTCACAGTTACCCACAAGTCTAAAGACAAAGCATTCAGCTCCGTGCCAAAGAACACACTCCCATCACACACAAACATGCACCATCTGCCATCTTATGGGGCAATAAAAAGATCTGGGAGTCATTCACCAGACAGCTCCCTGGCCAATTATTCTAATTCTCAGGGAACAGTCACCCACTCCCAGAATATCACTACAGTTCAGAATACTAAGGGGTAATGTTAGAGCTTTTACAAAGGTAAAATGGCATTTACAAGGGGAATCTGACATGAAGGACAAGGCATATACATTCATCTCCCCACACTTTCAGAAGGGGGAAGGTAGGAGACCCTTTGAAGTTGCTTCTCTACACCCACACAGATCTCAAACAGCTAGAGATCACCGAATACTCCCAGTGTCTCATCCTACTGACCGATCACCTACAGATAGTCGCTTCCTCATACATACTGTAATGGTCACCAGCGCCTTGTGTGCAGGAAAGTCTGTAAAGCCACAAAATTCTGTCAAAACAGTCATATGGGTAAATCCATGGGAAACGTCTGAAGAAATGGCTTTACCATCACTGTTGGACTTGAGAAAATGTTCACAACTGTAGGGTGGGCAAAATCCTAGTGCATCAGTCCCTGTTGACTGTCCCCACACACAAAAATGGAGCCGTTCCTCCCACAGTGCAGGTAGTTGTGCAGTCCAGTGACTCATCAATGTGAGCACTAAGGCTGCTCTCCAGCGCAAGGAGATCACAAGACTGTGCTAAAGAGGCGCCCTGTTCCAGGAAGGAAAACTAGCGCTTTATCCTTGAACTCCAATGAACACAAAGGTGTGCACAGGAACAGCTTGCCAACTGGTTTAACCATACCAGTGTAAGGCCCTGAAACTTCCCATTGCTACGGCTAGCAGCTTGGAAGTTAAGTAAATTCTGCAATCTAACTTGTAAAACTAGATTATAAAAAAAAAAAAAAAAAAAAAAAAAAAAAGTATAAATCTAAGCAAATAAAAGTAAAAACCTATTGAACTGTAATAACCCTGTGAATGTCCCATGAATAATCACCTAACAGGAACGTTTCCCTCACTCTCAGGCTGAGCTTGAGCCTTTGATTCAGTATGAAAACTATTCCAAAGGAAGGAAGCTGGGAATCAAAGTGTTAAACAAGAGGACTCTCCTCAAAGTCAGGGCCCTCAGAAACGTGAAAAATAAATAAGAACTAACAAAGAGCTGTTAGGAGAAAAAGTTGCCCTGCACCTGAGTGACACTGACACACCCCCCCCCGACACCCCCCCCCCGACACACACACACACACACACCCACCCCCCGACACACACACACACACACACACCCACCCCCCGACACACACACACACACACACCCCCCGACACACACACACACACACACCCACCCCCCGACACACACACACACCCACCCCCACCCCCCGACACACACACACACACACCCACCCCCCGACACACACACACACCCACCCCCCGACACACACACACACACACACCGACACACACACACACACACCCACCCCCCGACACACACACACACACACCCACCCCCCGACACACACACACACACACACACACACACACCCCCGACACACACACACACACCCCCCCCCCGACACACCCCCCCCGACACACACACACACCCCCCCCGACACACACACCCCCCCCCGACACACCCCCCCCCGACACACACACCCCCCCCCCGACACACACACACCCCCCCCGACACACACACACCCCCCCGACACACACACACCCCCCCGACACACACACACCCCCCGACACACACACACCCCCCGACACACACACACACACCCCCCGACACACACACACACACCCCCCGACACACACACACACACACACCCCCGACACACACACACACACCCCCGACACACACACACACACACACACACCCCCGACACACACACACACACACACACCCCCGACACACACACACACACACACACACACACACACACCCCCGACACACACACACACACACACACACACACACCCCCCCCCGACACACACACCCCCCCGACACACACACACACCCCCGACACACACACACACACCCCCGACACCCACACACCCGACACCCACACACACACACACCCCCGACACCCACACACCCGACACCCACACACACACACACCCCCGACACCCCCCCGACACACCCCCCCCCGACACACACCCCCCGACACACACACCCCCCGACACACACACCCCCCGACACACACACCCCCCGACACACACACACCCCCCGACACACACACACCCCCCGACACACACACACCCCCCGACACACACACACCCCCCGACACACACACACCCCCCGACACACACACACCCCCCGACACACACACACACCCCCCGACACACACACACACACCCACACCCACCCACCCACACCCCCCCGACACACACACACCCACACACCCCCCCGACACACACACACACACACCCCCCGACACACACACACACACCCCCCGACACACACACACACACACCCCCCGACACACACACACACACCCCCCGACACACACCCCCCTCCCCCCCCGACACACACACACACACACCCCGACACACACACACACACACACACACACACACACACACCCCCCGACACCCACAGCTGTTGGAGAGGGGTTGGCATCTGGGAAGTGGGAGGAGTTTGTGTTTAGAGTGCCACCGCCATAGGCATGCTGCTTAACCCCACAGTCCCTGAATCCCTCAGTGATGCTAGAGAAACTGAGAATTATGACAGTTTGGTTCAAAGCAGATGGGATGTGGATCAAGGAAAACATCTGATTGCCATGTGGAAGAACAGGGGCGATATGGCATGGGCTGGACTTGTCTTTTCGTTACCAAATGACCCCACCTACCGGGAAGTCTTAGCTCACTTGCATATTTTTACATCTAGTGACATTCCATGGTGTTTAGTGTATTCACTAGTGGGTGCCAGGATCGTTTTCATCAGTGGAACAAGCTTGAGTGTATTCGGAGGATTTAAAGGGTTAGTAAACCCCCAAAAAACTGTTCGTGAATTGATAGGAATAATTAAAAAAAAAAAAAAAAAAAAAAAAAAAAAAACATGTAACGCCCTTATTCCCATCTCTCAAACAGTTATGGCTTGAGAGATGTAAGAAAAAGTTCTCCGCTCCCTCCCCCTTCTGCCTGACGAGCTGTAAAGCTGTCAGAGGCAGAATCCGGTCCACCGACTTTAGGCGGCTCTTCAGGAGCGCTGACATCGGGATATCCAACTATAATTACTTCAACAGTATTGGTCTACAACGTATGCCTGGCTTGCAAGAACACATTGTAGACCATTCCGATGAAGTAATCGTAGTTCGATATCTTGATGACAGCGCTCCTGAAGAGCCGCCGTCTGGTCCCAGAAGCAGGATCTCATGACGTCCGCTATCCAGCGGACGCATGAGAAGTGAGTGGGAGTGGAGGTCTTTATTTTCTTACATCTCTCAACCCATAATGGTTTGAGAGATGGAATAAGGCATTACATGTTTTGTTTTTGTTTTTTATTATTCCTATCAATTCGCAAACTTTTTTTGGGGTGGGTTTACTATCCCTTTAAGATTACCCCCAAATCCCACATGCACAGATCTCCCAGCCCATTTCCACTACCAGTAGACAGTGGAAATTTGCTGCGAGATCAGTGAACGTGGGGATGCGCTACTTCCAGGAGCTAGCGGAACCAGGCAGTATTATTGCAAAGCTCAGTGTGTGAGATTTGGACCCCTCTTAATGACCCGCCAGTTCATATTGATCAATAAGCCATCAATACTGACAACTGGAAGGCATTAAGATGCCTTCCTCACTTCTCCTTTACTTTGAGAGGCAAAAGCAGGGAACCCAAGCTGGGGAAGAACAGCACCGGGGCAGTCCTGATGCCGCCACCCGCCTCACCCAGTTATTTTAGGGGCAGCGAAAGAGGAAATTTGCCCAGTCAGTATGCCACACAGATTTGGCAAAATGAGGACACTTCTACAGTGGAATGTGAACTGAAATGGTCAAGATGGCACCACCATAAATAATTCACTACAACTATATCTCTGGCAGGGATGGCTCACGTGAGAATGGGACAGATTTTTAAGAGCCAGTTAAGCATGTAAACTCCTCCCACAGTTTATGAACCTGAAGACTAAGAGCCCAGCTCTAAGGACTTTTATCCTTGCCTTAATCTAAGTTTATCATTCAACCCATATTAATGGAATTTATCCAGCAACAGAATAGTCATCCAAATCTAGTACCATAAAGAACTGGTTATATAAATGCTGCCTCCCATCCATGTGCTCAAATGGTCACTTGTTACCCTAATAAAGCTAATGGGGGAGAGGGGGGGGTGTGCCAAGAGCAAGTGACTAATTGAAGGGTGAATGGAAGGGTGAATTTGAGGAGGGATATATTGATAAAGGAACCCTAGTAAGGGGCAATTTGGATAACCAGTTTACCTTTGTGCAGTACAGCATTTGCTGGCTTGTTCCCTGCCATAGACTCCTTGGAGAGGTGTTGGTGGCTCTCTGCCAGGCATTCAACCTCCGCAAATCTCGTATTCAAAGCCATAGACGGGTGAGAAGGATCCTCAGACATGTTCAGATATGCAGCGCGTCTGAGCTGCTCTTCTATTACAAGTGCCTGTTCCAAGAGCTGTGAAGAGAAAAGTGTGAGTGGGCTGCACTGCAGGCGAAGGGAAGAGATTTAGAGGGGGCGGAGTCTTAGAATATGCGCTCACTTTGAATCGACGCGCCAGGAATTTGTTTTTTATCTCCAAGAAGTTTCCTCTGTTCACCTCTCCCTTGAACGGCTCATTAAGGATGGCATAGCGCACATCATTCTGGATATCCTGCCAGCGAGCATAACCGTGACTGAGGGACGCTAAGGAAAAACGTAAGCACCAATCCAAGGTATCAAAACACTGAAGCCATATTGAGGGGGAAAGAAGGGACTTCAAAATGTGTAACAGAAGCACTTACCTAGGTAGGAGTCCATCACACAGCAGTCAGGTGTATCTATATCATTACTGCGTGTAACAGAAGCACTTACCTAGGTAGGAGTCCATCACACAGCAGTCAGGTGTATCTATAGAATTACTGTGTGTAACAGAAGCACTTACCTAGGTAGGAGTCCATCACACAGCAGTCAGGTGTATCTATATCATTACTGCGTGTAACAGAAGCACTTACCTAGGTAGGAGTCCATCACACAGCAGTCAGGTGTATCTATAGAATTACTGTGTGTAACAGAAGCACTTACCTAGGTAGGAGTCCATCACACAGCAGTCAGGTGTATCTATATAATTACTGTGTGTAACAGAAGCGCTTACCTAGGTAGGAGTCCATCATACAGCGGTCAGGTGTATCTATATAATTACTGTGTGTAACAGAAGCACTTACCTAGGCAGGAGTCCATCATACATAGTTATATAGATACACCTGACTGCTGTAACAGAAGGACTTACTAGGAGTCCATCACACAGCAGCAAAGTGTATCTATATAACTATGTGTAACAGAAGACTATGCCTAGCCAAGTGTATCTATATAACTACTATGTGTAACAGAAGACTATGCCTAGCCAAGTGTCCTTCAAACATCAGGTGTGTCCAAGTGTTATCAGAAGTTCCCTTTTTTGCTAAGCACTTGTTTAGTTGTCACCTCCTATACACTGGACAATCTGAATGAGATTATCCAGCACTGCACCCATGATTCTAGTGGGACATGAAAGTTCTCTAGACTAAAACATTCCTGTTTGGTTTCAAAGCCCAGCAGAGTTTATATACAAAATACAGCAAGTAGATTTAAGTTACTGTTTTGTTAATGAACACTACCCAGAAAGCCCTCTTATTAAGCCAAGAGCCTCATTAGAAGTGTAAAGTTTGCCTCCAACACAAAACAATAATAAAGGATACTTTATGATGCCAGACAAAAGCCAATAATCATGTCTGCGGTGCCAGATCTCGTAGGTCTTCTTGGTAACAGTCGCTGCTCTCTCCTCATTCTGCCACAGAGAGTGGAGTTCTGGGGGAAGAAATTGGAACCATCTACACATTCCTGTATGCAGTATTCTCTGCGCCTCCTAGCAACCTCCGTGTTCCCCATTACACTTTCCTCACTTTACATGTCAACCCCTCCACCAAATTAACCAAAGCTCGCACTCCAGTACACAGCCATATACTCTTGCATACGTCCTCCCATTTTACCTGTGAAGCCGCCATCTGCAATGTTGAACATGAATCTCTGTTTAGCAGCTGCAGCCGAAGCTCTCTTTGCCTTCTCCTCTGCAGACTCCTTTGGTGTCTCTCCGTTCTGTAGAGTTACCTCCTGCACTTCATCTACAAGAAGAATCACAGGTCACCTTCTGTAACTATCCTCGGGTGCCAACCCCTTGCAACCCACCTCCTAAAAGCATGTCACACTAACCTTTCTTGTCATCTAGATTGATTACTTCATCCACCTTCTCTGGTTCCACTGAGGAGAAAAGAAAGAAAAAAGAAAGGCTTTTGAGACCGGAACCACCAGCATTCCAGGACACAATGTGATGTAACAACCAAATGGGCCCACTTCACTACCTATTAAAAGTCAGCTTCCTTAAGCCTCCGGAGTAGTTATCAGTACCCAGAGTACTTAATTTTCAGTTTTAACCACCAATACATCTGGCTACCATAAAAATGATTGGTGGGTGCTTTGGGGGACCCCCAAAACCTGGCATTCCCAACACCCCCTATGGAAGGATTAACGGGAAGGAAAGAGAATCCTATTGACGGCAAGAGAGTCCTATGCCATAGTGGTACGTGGACCAGCTTACTGCTAACATGACTAAAGGAACAGACTAGTGGGAGATCTGGACAATACCACAGTTCACAGTAATTTTGTCAAACAGCAAATTAGTATTTATAGGACATTTACTGAAAACAAACAAACAAACCCCCACAAATCTAAATGCATGGTGGACACAGATCAATTCTCTCCACAGGGAGGCAGTGCACTTTCATAAAGTAGTGTCTGGAGGAGACCAACTTAGTCTCTTACCCAGCACACTTAATTTACTTGTAGCAAAACCAAAGCCAATTAAGCAAATTCTCGAAAAAGCAGATTTGATAACACTTAGTACTCTTTATACCCCATGGTCCCTGAATCAATTATTCTGGGAGGCACGGCACTGTACAATTAAACTCCACCACCCGCACAGCTAAACTAGTTTACATTTAGCAAAGCACAGGAGGAATTAAATGGATAGTAATGCCAGAAAAAAAGTAATAGCTATATATGGTAGATTCGAATAAGTGCAAGTACTCTTAACTGTTATCTGTCAGACCGTTATGGTTTGAGAGATATAGGAAAATAAAGTTCTCTGCTCCCTCCCTCACCTGTTTGATGAGCTGTAAAGCTGTCAGAAGCAGGTTCTGGTTCCTGGACCAGATGGCGGCTCTTCAGCAGTGCCGATATAGCGAGACCTAAAAATTAATACTTCATCGGAGGGGTCTACAACATGTGCCTAGTTTGCAAGCACACGTAGACCTATATCCTATATCTCTCACCATAACGGTCTGAAAGATACGAACAAGTGCAAATACTCTCTTAATTGTATCTACCATATAGTTAATACTTTTTTTTTTTTCCCTCTGACATTACTATCCCTTTAAGTAAGGTGTGGAAGGCCAAAAAAGTTACAGAACGTAGTGAATGTAATAGCAGACAAGTAGCTGCCTTGTTCATACAAACACCAAGCTTCTGCTGAAGAAAGCACACAATGAGCGTGTAGAGTGGATAGCAATTCTGTACAGGGCTGGGACAAATGAGCCGTAAACTGGTTATGAAGATATACTATAGGTTTTCCTGTTGAGTAAAATAAGGGTACTCCCACTGGAGAAAAATGCACATTTCCAGAATTACAGAATTTTTCCACATTAACATTGCCCTCTAGTGGTCAGATTCAAATTGTTACATTCTATTTGAGAGGAAAGTCCATGACCGTTCTCCATGGAATGTGATTAAAACTGCGGAGATGCCCTATAAAATGGGATTACTTACCGATAAATCTTAGTCCACTGAGGGATACAGGGACCATAGGGTTAAGCAGCGTGCCTATAGGAGGCAGGGCATAAACACTCCTACTTCCAGACTGCTAAAACCTTCCCCTGCTAACGAGCTTCAGTTTTCGTTTCGCAGTGTCAGGAAGGGAATAGCAGTAAAAAAAGGTCCCTCCAGGAAAGGCAGCGCATCCTCACCCAACAAGTTCTCAGTGGGCAGGAATACCTGCATCCTTCAACGGACTAAGGATTTAAATTAAAAAAATAAATTAAAACAAAAATAAGATATAGATCCTATTTTCACTAGCATCGAGGAATGCAGGGGACGTAACAAAGTGGGAAGGAAGAAACCGAATGAACGATGGCCTCCAATGCTTTATGGCCAAGTCTAGTATATGGAGATGCTAAAATGTTAACTTTTTTGAACTTAGTGAACGGATGACCATGTAGCTGCCTTGCACAATTAGTCAACAGTAGCTTGATTCTTAAAAGCTCCAGTAGTACTAATGGACCTAGTGGAATGAGCGGTGATTCTGAATGGAACTAGAACAGACTTTAGTCTGTAAGCTTGTCTGATTGTCTGTTTAAGACTACCATTACTTCATGCCTTAGAGGCTGTTCTGCCCTTTTAGGGACTTCTTAGAAATCAAAACAATATGTCTGAAGCCCCAAAGGATTGGACGTAATGTTTTAAACATCTTACACCATCTTAAAGATGGTAAAGAATGTTGTTTTTGGAATTAGAAGGAATAGAACACAAGGAAGGAAGCATCCCTGGTTTCTGTGAAAAGCAGAGACTACTTTAGGTTGGAACTCCGGGACTGTTCTTAAATCTACTTTATCTAGATGGAAGTAGAGATATGGAGAATTACAAGAAAGAGCACTAAATTCTGAGACTCTTCTTGCAGAAACAATAGCCATAAGAAAGTTTTAAAGGTTAGGTCTCCAATAGAGGTGGGTAAGGGCTCAAATGGAGAGGATTGACAAGCCCCTAACATTAAAGTCAAATCCCAGGTGCGACTGGATGTCTGTATGGGGGAGCTATCTCCTGCTGACCCCTTGAAAAAAAAGTTTGAATCTCAGGAAGAGAAACACTCTGGTGAAGTACAGAGAACTGAAATTTGGACTTTCAGAAACTTAACCCTTAGAGCCTTTTCTAGACCTGACACAGGAACTCTATAAGAGATGGAAGGAAGAAGAATCTAGAAAGATTTGCCAAGTTCTGTGATGTATTGTAGATGACGGGTTTACAAGCCCTGAGCGTGGTTCGAATTACAGGGAAACTGAAGACTTTATCTAAGAATTTGCATCTCAAGTTCCACACTGTCAAATCAAGGTTAAGTTGTGTTGGAGAATTGGACCTCGAGAGATGTCTGGAATCTGAGGCAGATGCCATGGGTCTGTCCATGTCATGTACTTGAGATGCAGAAACCAACATCTCCTGGGCCAGAATGCTAAAAGGATTATGTGCACCATCTCCTGTATTTTGGGATTAATTTTAGGAATCCAGGTAGTGGAGGGAACACGGTACACAAGTCTATAAGTTCATGGGATTGCTAGGGTATCTACTGCTATTGCCTGTGGATCCCTTACTCTTGCACAGAAAGTCGTTAGTTTTAGTTTTCTTCTTGATGCCATCATATCAATGTCTGGAACTCTCCCATCCACGCGCTATCTAAAGGCATATTTCTTGGTTTAGTTCCCATTCTTCTGGGTCTATGGTCTGATGGCAGAGTAATCAGCCTCCCAATTCTCTACTCCTGGAAAGTAAATGGCCGATAATGCTGGAACACTCTTCTCTGCCCAGGAGCATTTTCTCTACTTCCACCCAGACAGCACTGCTTTTTATGCCTCCTTGGTTTACGTACGTCCCTGCTGTAGCATTGTCTGCCTGAATTCGAGTGGGAAGATTCTTCAGAATGGACGTTCATGCCAGTAGTGCAGTTTAAGTTGCCCATAATTCCAAGTTGTTTATGGGAATTTGGAACTCCAATTTATTAGTCCACTGGCCTTGAGTGGAGAGAGATTTGTACACCGATCCACATCCGAACAGACTGGTGTCTTTTGTGACCATTTCCCACTCTGACGTAGAAATGTTTGCCAGCCAGCAGATTTAAACTTATAAGCCACCAGTGGAGAGATTGCCTTGTGGACTGTGATACCTTCATCACAGGATTATTATGCTTTGGATTTTTTGAACCAATTGAGAATTAGGTCCAACTGAAGAGGTGCAAAAGGGAATTGCTATCGTGGCTACCATTTTTT
The DNA here is from genome assembly GCA_037306005.1 of Rhinophrynus dorsalis. Taxonomy (NCBI): domain Eukaryota; kingdom Metazoa; phylum Chordata; class Amphibia; order Anura; family Rhinophrynidae; genus Rhinophrynus; species Rhinophrynus dorsalis. The sequence continues at coordinate 1,410,992 of CM074724.1, read as the reverse complement.
CCCCACAATTTTCATGTTGTGCCTGACAAACGTCTGGTAGGGAGAGAAAGGATTGGACTGTCTTGAAGGTCCTAAATCTTCTCTGGAGGTTGATATTGAATCTCAGACCTAGAAACAGAATTTGCTCAGCTTTAATTTCAGTTTGCCCAGAGTTTGGCAGCTCTGCAGGCCCAGACTGATATGAAGGAAGCTCTGATGATTGCTCATAAACCAGAGAACATCTGTCTGTTCAAGGAATCCTCTTTTCTATCAGCAGTGTCTATAAGTACTGGTGCAGATGGACCAGGGATAGTGGTGTGTTAATATAGTCTGAATAAAGCAGGGTCAGCTGTTGGTGGTGTTGACCAAAAGTCAACTTGCGTTTTAGAAAAGAGGTACCACCTGAGAAGACATAGGAACTACACGGATTTATCTGGGGTTTCCCACTCGTCCGTGACTATTTGACCAGTGTTTTATAATCATGGAATATGACCAAAGAATATTTATGTTTAGAGAGACTTGGTAGAGGACTTGGAGGCTTTGGTATCAGACATCCAAAAACATCCATTATAGCTTTAGAGAGTCCACCGATTCAGAATCTGAAATCAGAGCAGTCACTGACCAATTCAACATCAGAAGAATGAAGGTTTTTTTTTGGATCTAGGTCTTTTAAGACATGTATGAGGCGCTTCTGTAACCCATTTGTCTCTAGTTTTGCAGGGGAACCAGGTAAGGATTGATCCACTTTGGTTCAAGCATAGGGGGGAATCAATAGATGTGGAAGCCTTGTTAGCCACAAAGTCCGTACATTTAGCACAGACACAAGTTTGTAACGTTGGCACTGCATTGTTTACATGTAGAAATATGACTTATTGCTCTTAGTTTTCTTCTCCTCGTCTGGCACATTGATAATGCAGTGAATAATTTAAATTTCAATGTTAGCAATAAGCCCTGAGAGAAAATGTCAGCTTTCTTGAATAATCACAGAGAATCAGATAGTCTTAAAGGGACTTAGTGTAGATAGACACTTGTAATCTAACACAAGTGTGTCACGGGGGAAGATGGCTGCTATAATAAGAATGTAACCAGACAGGCTAGTTGTCCAAGATTGTCACTAAGTTGCAGAAAACACCGCTAGCAGGAGACTCTCGGGAGCTGCTGAAGAGATGGCTGCCGCTCTGACGTAATTGTGCGTGTGCGCCCTCTAGTGTGCGCACTCTGAAGAGCCAATTTTACCCGAGAAGGAAATCAGCAATGCTACAGAATACATAGTGCTCTGTGTGGAACACACAAACAGCCATGCTCAGAAGTAAATTTTCAATTAACCCATTAATGACCCATACATGTATGCCACGAGGTGGATGTCCCTAAAGGACCAAGGACGTACATGTATGTCATGGAATTGTGGGTCCCAGCGCGGCTGCACGCCGTTCGGGAGTGCAGAACCGGAGCAGCGCAGCAAAAAAAAAAAAAAAAAAAAAAAGTTCTGTGGGCGTTAAGTTATGGCTGCATGCGTGGCTGTCGTTAAGGGGTTAATATATTGTGTGGTAATTATTTATGTAAGTTAGATTAAAAAGGAATGAGAAAAATATACATGTTTTTCTCTTTCTATAATTCTAACCAAGTGATGAAAGAAAAATAGTAAAATAAACCTGTACGTGTCCCACGTAGATCACCTAACTACAAAGCTTCCCCCCATATAACAGCCGAGTTCGGGTCTCTAGAATTTAGACAGTAAGTTATTCCAATAGAAGGAAGCCAGGAATCAAAGGGTAAAATAGCAGAACTAACAAGATCTCTTCTAAAAGAGGTTCAGCCAACTTCCCTCCTGGACACAAAACCCCTCCCCCTGAACACCTAACTTCAGGTAATCAGCGGACCAGTCCCGTGTGTGACTCCTGATGAGGTAAATACACCCCCTCACCTTTCTGCTCGGTCTCCATGGGCTCAGGAGCTGGGGCCTTCTCTTGACTCTCCTGCTCGCCCGTCTTCTCCTCAGTCTGTGGGACCGGAGACAAAGTATCGGGTGCAGATGGGGGTCCCTGGACAGAGGAAGTAGAGTAAGATGTGTTCAAGAGGAAGGGAAAAGGGCCAGGACGAGACCTCATGGAAATAGAATGCACCGTGATACTGAATTGGTCTTTTTACTAACCTCATTACTCTCATCAGGTACCTTGGCATCCCCCTCAGAGCTCTCCTCCTTTACTGTCCCCTCTTCAGATTTTGAGCCTTCCTCTGTAGAAAAGCACAGTTACAGAAATTTTATAATATATATAAAATATACACATACACACACACACACGCTAGCGCAATTTCAAAACAGACCTACAAGTCTCATTTTTCCTAGAATGTCCTGTCAAGCCTTTAAGGGAATGCACCTGCGCTGTGCGCACCCCTCCTAAACAGACAGGATTACTGTGCGTCCAAGCGCAGGCCACCAGTCATGTTGGAAACAGGAGGCTCTGCTAAGCGCAATGGACAGAGAATATTCCTGACCCTAGATGATTCATGGGTGGGGTGTGTCTAGTTGCTTTCACAGGTGAATAAAGTTATTCAGTTAACATTTTAACTATAACTTACTCCTTGACACTGCATCTACAAATCCTGTCACCACATTTACAAGCTCTGGAGTCTCAGTTCAACAGGGAGCATGTACCAGTGTTCATGTGGGTATGTACATGTGCCTCAGAGACAAGGTGTTGTGCGTTTTAGTGCATCAGCAAGTGAGCCTGGACCTAATTAATAGAAACAAGACATTGGGTGTGCACGGAGATCAGGTAGGTACCATTGCTAGCAGGTGGTGCTGGGGTGTTGGGCTGAGTGTCCCCTGGTGTTGATGTGGTGGGTGTTTTAGGAGAAGGAGAGTCAATTTGAGAGGCCTTCTTGTTTTCCTCTGCCTCTGCAAGCTCAGGCATGCTCCAGCGCCCATTGACATGCTCAAACTCCTGTACCTGAAGGAATTAAAAGGAGAGATTTTTAATTTTTTTTGCCAAAGATGCAATTAGTTTAAAACCAACATCAGTCAGTTCTGGAAGAAACCAACTGCACAATGTACAAGTTGTACACCTTTGGGTGAATTTGGTTAGTTCCAGAATCACTCTAATGGCAATACAAATGCTTTTCCATGACTCACCTTTTTACGTATGAGAGACATCACCCCAATTCTTGTTAACACATGTTGGCGAGAAAGCCCTTCTCTGGGGACCCCATCAGCAAACGTCTCTGCCCCATCTGCCCCAGGCTCACAGAGGTGGCGCATGAACAGGGACACGTAGGCCCTAAACAAGCAGACATTGTCAGGCATACAGCAAGGAAGCAAGAGCTCAGAAGGGGAGTAAGAGGGTAGAAGAAGGGTATATGAGTGAGGAACGGAGTAGGATGAAATGAATAGGCAGAATGGGAAGAGATAGGGGTTGGGAGATTTAAACAGCAGGAACTAGTCTGCAGGAGCCCATGAACAGGCACCAGGGAAGGTGGAAAAGCAAGGTGCAGGCCTTACTTGAACTCCTTCTCAGATTTGCCACGTAGGTCTCTAACAAGCCACTGAGTAGTGAAAGCATCTTGAGGGGGCATTCCATAGCGCATAATGGCATTCAGGAAAGCCTTCCTCTGACGGGCATTAAATCCAAGGACCTGAGGACAGATAGAACAAATGAGAGAGTCCATGAAGCAAAGTCAAGGAAACAGAGCAAAGTCACAGTCCATGGACTCCAGTTTGCACCGGCCCTTCTCGTTCTGCATCCTCCCCAAAAGCTGCAATAACCCTCCCAGAATATACATTATGACCAAGAGCTCTGCAGACAATAGGCAGAATTACTGGGTACAGTATCCAAAAGCTCTATAAAACAACTGTGCCCAGTCACATCATTACCTCAATATTGCCCCCTACACGAGCCAGCAGTGGGGGGAGAGGCTTATCCTTGTCGTTCCTCAGACCCTTCCTGTTCGGTCGGCGAGCAGCTAAGATGAGAGATAAGATGAGACACAGAAGAGGATTGTGGTAGTGGTGGTGAGGGTGGAAGTGTGGATGATGTACTCACCTTCTGAACGTTCATCAAAGTCTTCATCTCCTTCTTCAGAAGCAACAGAGTAATCAGACTGGTTATCAGACTGGTCATCCTGCCAATCTGTGGAGACAAAACCCACTGGATTAATGAAGAGAGTGGGCAAGGCTTAGAGCTGGCCAAGGGAAGGGACATGCATGCAGACAGTAGAAAGAATTAGAGGCGCCTTACCTCTGTCCTCCTGGCTACCATCATTGTAGTTAACCTGCTTGCGAATTCTTTTTCCTTTGCCCAGATTTCGTGCTAGATCTTCCTGTTGTTGTTCATAATGATGGCGAAGCAGCTTTTCCCAGTAATCAGGATCCACACTCTCCTCTTGTTTGATGATTTCTCGGACAACCTCCTCCTCATCCTATGGAGAAAGCGGCAACATAAGGCCCACCACCACTTCATCCCCATTTCCTCAAGTGTATAGTCCTCCCCATCCTACAGAGAAAGCGGCAACATAAGGCCCATTGACACTTCAACCCTAAATACCCCATTCTCCAAATGTATGCTTCATCCTGTGTAGCCCTGCTTTCTCCAATACATATAAAATCCTGTTCCCACCCATAAACTGTCCCTGTAGGTTTCATCCTTGGACGACCCCCACCGACTTATATACCCCCCACATTTCACCTGCAGAATATATGTTCACCTCTGTACACCCAGTTTATTCCCACACCAGCTTGGGTTTTGCCCTCTGTACACTCAGCTTTGCGATGCCCAACATCACATCCTTGATTTACCGTTGTGTAGAATGTACACACCCTCTTTATTATGTACAAAATCCTTAGTGTGTGTGTCAAACCCCAGCCAGCCCAACACTCCACTCACCGGCATCTCCTCTTCACGAACCACATACTGCGCCACTTTGAAAGAGCTCAAATACTCATTCATTCCTTGTATTTCCGTATCTTCAATCTCATCCTGGTTCCGGTCCAGCAGCCGAGCAATGGCCTTATCATCATAATGGATAACACTAATATCTTCCCCTTCCTTGTTCTCACCTGAGGAGACCATTGAGTTACGACTACTTTGGACCAGTGAGGTATGAAAAAGCAATATAAATTTCTAACCCACCACCACACCCACCTTCTGTGGCCTCATCTTTGAATAATTCCTCTGTGCCAAACTTGAGGATGTCATCCAATTCTTGTTTGGACATTGAGCCGGTTTTAGAGCCAAGACCAGGACGCACAACCAAATGTGTGAGCATCATCTTTTTCTTTGCCACCTGAGTGATCCTCTCCTCTACAGATGCACGAGTTACAAAGCGATAGATCATCACCTTCTTGTTCTGGCCAATGCGGTGAGCTCTGCTGAAGGCCTGTTGGGAAGAGGCAAATGAGTTGCCAGGAAGGGTGATTCAGCATAAAGTAGTACACACTGGGCTCCATTCTTACCTGGATATCATTGTGTGGATTCCAATCTGAATCGTAGATAATTACAGTGTCAGCTGTTGCCAAGTTAATACCCAAGCCTCCAGCACGAGTGGACAATAGAAAACAGAACTGCTGGGCACCAGGAGCTGGAAGAGAAACAAGAGCTCAGCAAAAGGAGGCAGAAAGGCTGGAAAAGCGGTGGGTGAACAGAAGGATGGATCAAGAACAGGACAGCACGAACAGTAGTGAACATTCTCACCATTAAAGCGATCAATTGCCTCCTGACGCATGTTTCCTGTGATCCCACCATCAATCCGTTCATATTTATAGCCCTCGTGCTCCATAAAGTCTTCCAACAGGTCCAGCATCTTGGTCATCTAAGAAAGTATCAAGAGAAGACAAGCAGAGGTGAGTGATGGAGGCCACAATGAAGAGTTGGACCGGTCAATACACAGTTCGAGATGGCCTTGAAGGGAAAAGTGATGCTAGATCAGGCTAGCAGCCATGTGTTAAAAGGTAGAGTTTGGCATGGAGCAAGGACTACTGTCCGTGTGTGTGTGGGGGGGGGGAGGAAAAAAAAAAAAAAAAAAAAAAAAGGACTAGTGACTAGGCAGTTCAGAAGGGAGGGAGGTCTGTGGGTTAGAACGAGGTGACTCCGGATCCCATAATCATTTGATGCATCAGGACACAGGATATTTTACTCATTACTACCTAGACCAGTTGTAAGCTTTGGGGGTCATGTAAGTTTGCCACCTCCAGCTCTTCTACTGCTGGAGGTAGAGGAAAAGTTACAGATAATTCCCAGCAGTATCAACTGCATTTCTAAGGGTGGGGTGGGGTGACTGACTCTCGCCACTTGTGTAGTTTGTTTGTCCCAGAAGAGATCACCTTACGTTTCCTGAATATGGCCCTGACACCGGGTATAGTGAGAATTAATCTGCATGCGACATTCTCAAAGCAAGAGAGACACAGGGTCCATGGGGTCCAATGTCACCCCTCTTAGGAGGCAGGGCAGTTGAAGTTACAGAATATTTCGCTCCACCCATACTTTGTGACAACTGCATCACAGAGTCAAGCCACAGATGTAGAGAGAAGAACGAAGGTAGAGGTCACCAGTCAAGAGGATTGCAGAAGGCAGGGAACCCTGCTAGGGAAGGACACACTTTTTTTGTTAGTGATGCCCCACATCACCGCTTAGACTCAGATGAAAAATATCTTTATAACCCTGTGGGGCACATAGGTACCATGGGGGACATCAGAACATTGTTCATGTTTATCTGACTGCAGGAAAAGGGCAACTCATGGCACAAACCACCATGTTAAGGTGTGTCAATGGACATCAAAAACTAAAATCAGTATTCCAATAGCAGTGACATCTCTCCAGTAAACTAGTTTCCTGAAATCTTTATTTCGCTTCAACTGCATGTGGCAGGTTCCCAAAACACACCTCAGAGACAAAAACAGCCTTGTAATGTTTGGAAAAGTTATTGGGGGGGGGGGGGGGGGGGCACACACGACCACACAGCCATGTAGTTGCTTTACACAACTGCTCTGCTGACACCCAATTCTTGTATTCGTGACACAAACGCACAGAGACAAACATGCACAGGAGGCGAGAGAGAGAGAGAGATGAGATCCGGAGTTCATGCAGTGAAGGAGGAAAGGACTACATAGTAGGCAGCTGATCTGTGGCACACACTACATAGTACGCAGAAGATCTGTGGCACACACTACATAGTAGGCAGAAGATCTGTGGCACACACTACATAGTAGGCAGAAGATCTGTGGCACACACTACATAGTAGGCAGAAGATCTGTGGCACACACTACATAGTAGGCAGAAGATCTGTGGCACACACTACATAGTAGGCAGAAGATCTGTGGCACACACTACATAGTAGGCAGCTGATCTGTGGCACACACTACATAGTAGGCAGCTGATCTGTGGCACACACTACATAGTAGGCAGAAGATCTGTGGCACACACTACATAGTAGGCAGAAGATCTGTAGCACAAACTTCAAGCAAAAAGGTAGGAAAAGCATGGAATATGGACTATAAGGCAAACGAAGTCTGACAATACATAACACTGCGCACCTCAGCCCAGCACTCACATACCTGGGAGAATATCAGGACCCGGTGTCCATCATCCTTTAATTTGCGCAGCATCTTCTGCAGCAGCAGTAGCTTTCCAGCCCCCTTTATCAGTGCATTTCCATCATACATGCCATTGGGCATCTTCGGGGCTTCCTAGAAGTGGCAAAAGGAGTTAAGAGTCACAGGTCACACCATTTGTACTCTGATGCACGAGTTGGCTACCAGTACAACTGGAGATACCAGCCACAGAAGCATAGTTACACCAGTGACCACCCCCTTCTGACAAATTTTCAGATACATCTTCAGACCTGAACTCAAACAGTATTTTTACTGGAGTGAATTCTATGTGGGATTTATTAGCGGTGTTAAAACACTGGACTGGTATACTGACGTATCCCAGTGAAAGCTGTAAGGAACAGCGGATCTAAAAGATCTTTCCACTTATCCCTCGACAGAAACCCAGTTTCCATATCCCAGCCCTGCATTTTGATATTTCCTGTCCAAATCGAAGCTCTAGAGTCGCACACTGTGCAGCACATACATGTCCTCACTCACTTACCATGGCAGCCACAGGGAACAGGTATGGGTGATTGCAGCACTTCTTAAGATCCATAACAACATTTAGTAGAGACACCTGGTTGCCTCCCCCTCGTGCATTCAGAGCCTCAAAATTTCTTGTGAGGATAAACTTGTAATATTTCCTGAAATATAGAGGGTGGATAATTAGGAGATGGATGATCAGCTCTGGACACATTAGGACTTGTAGAGCCCAGTCATAGAAGCAGATGTTCTCAGAACAAACTGCACCAAAGTGGTCAAGGAACAAACCGGAAGGTGACAAGTGTACGTCCACACTTACTTCTGCATAGGGCTGAGCTCCACACGTACAATTAACTCTGTTTTTGACGGCATGTTCTTGAACACATCAGCTTTCAGCCTACGCAACATGTGAGGTCCCAACATGTCATGGAGTTTCTTTATTTGATCTTCCTTTGCTATGTCAGCAAACTCCTCCAGAAAACCTTCAAGATTACTAGAGAAGGGAGAGAAAACAAGAACACCATGGTAAGAGTAGTATCAAGAAGGTGGTCAGAAACAGCCTATTAGATGGAGGAAATTGAACAATTCACTTATAGATACCAATCAGAGCTATCGAATGACTGACAATCAGGAAACACCATGACTACAATATCCTCCCGTCCATCAGATCTACAGAAGGTTCCCCCACCAGAAGACCATATATACAAGATTACCCCAGGTCTAGTGACCACGTACTTGAATCTCTCTGGTGTCAAGAAGTTGAGCAGGTGGAACAATTCCTCTAGGTTGTTTTGAAGGGGGGTACCAGTAAGAAGCAGCTTATGCTGGAGCGTATATCCATTCAGAACTCTGAAAAACTACATAAAAATCCATAGAAAGCAATGAGGGGAAAATCCATATGGCAGGTGAACTGTTCTGTGTAGTTTTATTCTGCCCATCACCCAACCCCCCTACCTTGGACTGGTTATTCTTCAGACGATGGGCCTCATCCACCACTAGACAAGCCCAATCTATGGAGCCAAGCACAGCCATGTCGATGGTGATCAGCTCATAGGATGTGAGCAACACATGGAACTTCACAGAAGCTTCTTTCTGTGGACAGAGGGAGAGAATACACACAATATTATATCCATCTCAGACACCTACACTTACAGAAACTTCAGCACATGCATGACTTGCCTTCATGCGAGAGGCTTTTTTGCCTCCACGGATCGCGTTGTCTTCAAAGGAGAACTCATTCTCTCGGATGACAGCTCTACTATCTTTGTCTCCCACATATGTAACCACATACATGTCTGGAGCCCACATTTCAAACTCTCGCTCCCAGTTAATGATTGTGGAAAGAGGTGCACTGACCAAAAATGGGCCTTTGGAGTGTCCCTGAAAATGAGAATTAAAATGGCCATTTAAAAAGGTTGTGGATGGAGGTGTTTTGACTCAAGGAGCTGAAAGAGGGTGGGCAATGGATGAGAAGGGCTCAAATTCCCACAACTTAAGGAATGAAATATAGGCAACAGGATATGGGGTGTTTGAGCCCAGGAGGGTGGGCAAGAGACAGCAATCCAATGAATGACTGACCGGCAGCCAGGCGTGCACTCACCTCTTTATAGAGAGAATACAGAAACACGGCCGTCTGAACAGTCTTGCCCAAACCCATTTCATCTGCCAGAATAGTGTCCGTGCCTTGTGCCCATGAAAAGCGTAGCCAGTTCAGACCCTCCAGTTGGTATGGGTGGAGTGTGCCCCCTGTAATGTCCAGGTACTCAGGCTGCCGATCGTACTTAACTGTGGGCTGAGAAGTGATTAAAATTCATAAAGTGGGAACTCAGAAAGATGAAGAAAGTAGACCCTACTCATTACAGATAATCCAATCTCCCAACACGCCTCTCTGGGCTAATCACAATTTACAAGTTTCCTCTTTGGGCCTAAATAATCTCATCTAGATTTAAAGGGATAGTAATTTTTCACATAAACAGCAGCTCCAATTAATCTTCATAGTATTTGGGCCATGGAGTTATTTTGTTACTGTGAGTTTTAGTTCAAGAGTAATTGAATGATAAAGTTTCCCCCTCCCGCCCCTTTTACCTAGGTGTAAGCCCCTGCTCCTCAGATGTGGAATCCAGTCCATAGACCAGACAGCTCACATCAAGGGTCAATATTCTTACTGCGAGAACAATGAAAGCCCTTCCCCCCTTGACAGGTTTTTCAGCTTTTTCCCTTATCTTAATTGAAGACTGTCCCTCTCTGCAAGCCATCTGGATACCACCTTGCTGCTCTGAGGTGAGCAGTGTTACATCAGTAAAAGGGGCGGGAGGGGGACACTCATTCAATTACTCTTGTACTACAACTGACAGTATTGAAACACTCCATGGCCCAAATACTATGAAGAGTAATTAGAGCTGCTTTTGTGTGAAACATTACTATCCCTTTAATGTATTCAAAGCTTTGGGAATACCAGTGTTTTAGGTTTAACTGGCCACTGTTCTTACTACATTCAATCAAGGCATGTGCTTAAAGCTCATGCCCGTACCCTTCTCCCCAACTACACTTTGTTCTAATGGGGAGGAGACCATTTTCCTAATGAAGACTTGCTCTAAACCACCGCTTTAACCTGGGTGCAGTGGCATCCACTTAAGGTGGCCGTCTCCATTAGGACTGAAATCTATTACGGATTTGTTAAAGGAATAGTAATACTTTATTATTACTATCCCTCATATTATAGATATTTGCAAAATAAGTTAATAGCCCCCAGGTTAATCTAAAACCTTTACAGTTTGAGAGCTAACCGAAGGCAAAGTCCCCCCCTCCCTCGCCCTTCCCTGAAGTCAGCGTTGTGCTGAATGCAGGAATACCTGGTCTGTCTTTCATCATGTGGCTCTGCAGCAGAGACGCGATCGCGTTAGTGACAAATAATTATTTCACTGAACCGGTTTTCTACATGTGCCTGCAAACCAAGAGCAAACCAATCACACGTAGAAGACCGTTTCAGTTAAATAATTCTTCACTAACACGATCTCGGCTCAGCTGCAGAGCCGCCTGCCTGACGTACGACGGATTTCCCCTGCAGTCAGTACAACGCTGACTTCAGGGAAGGGGGAGGGAGGGGGGAACTTTGCCTTCAGTTTTCTCAGACCATAAAGGGTTGAGAGATGAACCTGGGGGCTATTAACTTATTTTCCAAATACCTACAATATTAGGGATAGTAATAATAAAGTATTACTATCCCTTTAAGCACAATGAGTTATGATTGAGACCTAAGAACCGTATATTTATGTACCGTACTCTTCATTATGCTCTTCAGGAATATGGCAGTGGTACCCTGAAAGTTTCAGTTCATGCATTAGGGGTGCCTTGGGGGTAGGGGAGAAACAAATGTGAGGACCACTGTTCTAAATTACACTGGATCTTCTAAACAAAGAAAACTTGTTTTCCCAAATTGGACTCCCCTCTCAGACTGAGCAGCCCATTGCGGACTACACAAAAACCGGACATTCTGCAGTAAAATTGTAAATTAGTAATACTAACACAGTAACATAGTAACACATTAATACTAGCACAGTCACATAGTAACATAGTAGTATTAACATAGTAACATTAACACAGTAACTTGATAACAAAGAAAACTTGTTTTCCCAAATTGGACTACCCTCTCAGACTGAGCAGCCCATTGCGGACTACACAAAAACCGGACATTCTGCAGTTACCCATTCAGACTGCAGCCCCATTCCCTCACAGGAGGAAGATCACAGCCCACTCAGAGTTCTGGTCCACTCTGTACCAAGTGAACACTTCACACTCACTTGAACAAGGGGGTACAGCAGAAAGTTTGAGCACACTCTCAGACCCACACAGGTTTCTGAAGCATACAGTCATACTCACATCTACAGTCGGGGTGTCAGGGGGACGTTCCGGCCTCCTCAGCTTCACCTTCTTCACTTTCTTCCCAGGACGCCCCTCATCGCCACACATCAACTCCCTACATGTTGGGCAAAGAAGTGTGAGTGCAACTGTGTGACAGACGTCTACATGGCTGGTGCGAGCTTAGCCCCATTTGACAAACCTGTGGTTCCAGTAGGCCTGTTTGTACATATCAAAGTCCTGCACATCTGCTTCTTCCATTTCCCAAGATGCCTGGTCATATGCCAAGTCCCTCCACTTGATTAGGTAAAGGACATTCCCTTTCTTGTCAACGCTGAGGAGAGAAGTCAGGTAAAGTTAGATTTTTTTTTTTACTGAAGCTTTAAAGACTGGTTACAACCAATATAGAAGACGTATAAAGGAGAGTTACTGAATTAATATCTGCATTAAACTGAGAAAGCTATACAGCAAAAATATTACAGGATTTATGCAGTGTGCCGCACCTCCATGCGGATGACGTAAGACACCGAAAGGTTCTTCCAGGACCCATCAGTGCACAGTCTCCACGTGCAGGTAGAAATATCAGGAGTAGTACATTCAGCACATTACCGGTAACTCAAATTAGAATAAAAATGGGATCTTTATACTTAAAATTATTTTCTCTTCGTTCAGAGGGATGCAGGGACCATGGGGTCTAATCTAGAGCTCCTTCTACTAGGAGGAAAGGCACTCTTCACACTCCCTGCCCTCGATACCTCTCAACCAGAGAACTCCATTACACCCTAGCAGAGGCAGGAAAAAGTGTAGAGGACATGGCAAAGGAGAGGCACAGTCGCCAGATGAGCCCTGCACCCCTAAACGGATAGAGAAAGTTTATCAGGAAATCTAAAAAAAACAAAAAACAAAACCCCTTTCCTTCCTCATCCAGAAGGGCTGCAGGGATCATGAGGACATGCCAAAAGAGTCCTAGAAATAAGAAGGGGGGGGTGAAGGAGTAGAAGACTGTTATACTTAGATTTGCATAAGCGTGGAGGTGGACCACACTCCAAGACTACTGTTGGGTATTCGCTGAAGCTTAAAAACGTAGAAGGGAAAATGTTGGCGTATGGACAAAGTGTGAGCGTTTTACATACACACACGCTATATAATTTGTACAAGTGAGGGTATGAAAGTACTGCTCCTTTGTGTGTGAAGACAAATCTATGGTGCCAATTCTGTATCAAGTCAATTTAAATTAATTTAATGATAAAAAGGATCCCAAGCCACACACACAACCCCCCCAACCTTCCAATTTCACCACATGTGGAAGGAACCCAGCAGCCTCCTATTTCACCACATATCTTCTAGACCTCTCTCACAGTTGCCTAAAGGCCAGGACAGATGGATTACACACTGCTCTAGCAATAGGACCTCACTGACCACCACCTAGAGGTCAGCATGGATGGACCTCCTAGGACCAACCTGTGATTCAGGATGCGGTGAATCATCATCCATTCAGGCTTGATCCCATAACGATAGAATTTCTCCTCCATTTCAAGGTATTTGGGATCTTTGTTCTTCCGCTTGCGACTCTTCTCTTCATCATCCAACCCATAATCACCAGCAGGCGGTTCATCCATATCATTCTTCCGCTGGTAGTTACGGAACATGACCTGACAGTGCAGCTCCAACTGTGACGGGAACAATAGCACGTTAGTAGGAAAGTCCAAGAGAGAAATAACCTGTGTAAATGTAATGTATGTGTGTTATACACACACGCAAACCCACTTTGTATGAACCCTCAGGGCACACCAATGTGTGCTGCCCAACACCAAGGAGAGATGGCTGTGGCACCCCTTTTACCTGAAGCTCTGTCACCCAGGAACAGTGCAGATAGGACATCCCATGCCACTTCACAAAGAATTCCCTCTCAGGTCGACCTTCCAGGGGTTTGGGCAGAGGTGCATCAGGATCGGCATCAGCAGGACGGGGCACAGGAGTGGGAGGAGGTGGCTGACCCCACTTCCAGGTTAGCAACTTCTGTATTTTACCCTTCAGGGGAGGGCACTGTGGCGAGACAGGGTAGCAGGTCAGAAGACCAGAAGACAAAGTGAAAAGACAAGAGGAAAGAGATGACAAGAGGAAAGATACTCACTGTGCAGCGCGGGCACAGCCATTCTCCGTTGGGAATTTCAGGTAATGGGGGATTAAGACAATGGATGTGGTAGGAAGATGGACAAGCATCACAGCATAGCAGTTCCCCTCCATCCTTGCACACACGGCAGAATTCCATGTGGTGATCTTCCTCCTCCGGGTCTCCTCCAGTTTCATCCAGATCCTCGTCACACTCAGAATTATCCTCCTTCGCCTCCCACTGCACTCCCTCCTTCTCCTGTCACACAAACAAACGGAGTGAGCCACCTCACAAAGAGCCCTCCACCACAGGAGCAAAGCCTCCCGCCTTCCCCTCAGTGCACATTCTCCCCGTAACCCACACATGCAACCCCCCTTTAATTTCACTCACACAATGTGGGCAGCTCCATTTTCCCTCAGGGGCTTTGTCCATGTCTGGGTCCAGGCAAACCATGTGATAAGCCCGAGGGCAAGTGTCACACAAGATTATCTCTCCTCCTTGTTGGCAAACTTCACAATAGTCCTGATGATCTGTCTCATAGCCATCAACTGCCACCCCGGCCAGCTCTTCCTCACCTGATGATGAGAATGTCAAATGAACCACCACAACCTACTACTTTACACCCACACTTCCTATTATAGAGACAAGTCAGGTCACCTCTCCTCTTTTTCTTCATGGCCTTCAGTTTCTTTCGGCTGCGGCTACTCTTGCTAGTGGAGCCATCAGAGACAGAGAGGCTGTTCATGCTGCCCTCATCGTAATCTGAATCCACATCCAGGTCCTCTTCTTCACTCTGAAGGAGGAGAGAAGAAAGTATGAATATTTTCCTTAAAAATACTACCACCCCCCCCAAACAGCATGCTATCATCATGCCCCCCAAATACACACCGAGGAACGCTTGCGTTTTGAGCCAAAGCCTCCTAGCTTTATTTTCAGAGGTGCCACTTTTTTCGCTTTGGTTTTCTTGTTCTCTGGGGGACGGATGACCTTTGGTTTCTTCCGCGCATTGGGTCCTGAAGGGGGGGGGGGGGGGGGGAGATAAAAAATATATGAATAAAGATCTCTTTGAATCAAAAAAGTACAACCCAATATTCATAAAACCCTTAGTTTTACCCTCCACATGCCCTGCCCAAACAGTGAAAACCTTCATGAGACCATAAGCCTGGATACCCCACAAAACAATCCACACACCCCTACCTTTCCCCTCCTTTGTTTTGGCTTTGCGCAGCGGAACCTCTGCAGTTGGAGGAGGGGGCACAGATATGTCTGCGTTTGTGACCATACTTTCTACCACAGCAACAGCGGCAGCAGCAGCCGCAGCCACCGAGGCACCAGAGCTTCCCTTTAAGGGGTTGTTAGTACTGAATTCTCTCCACTTGGCCCCTAAAACCATCATCATCTTGGAGACCGCTATCTTTGGGTTCTTGGCTGCAATGAGTGGCCTGAACAGAAGAAGGATAAAGTAAGATAGTCAGCACTGGGCGAGCGCGGGCGGACAAACGCAACAGTTAAAGTGTGAGAATGAATGAATAAATACATTACAAATAAATAAATATCAGGACAGACCTGACGAACTGGCTGAAGGCCTTGTAGTTGGTAAGTGTCCGGTAATCATCTTCTGTGAACACATGGTCAATGTCTTCCATACCCCAATCCTCTAGCAGCTGACCAGAAGACTTGGGTTCCTAAGTGGAGTAGAAGGATTAGTTCCTGAACAACTAGCATACTGTATTATAAGATGGAAGTGTTACCTAACCACAGTCCCACCACAGACCCAGATACAGAAAACTCATAGGCAGCATCACACAACCTCCAGCTCACAGGTTAATCCTTAGGCAGTCAAAGCTTCTGCCTTGTCACAGCAGTGTGTTAATGAAAGGCTATAGAGGGCCATAAGAGAAAGGCATCACTGATATGTCCCAGTGGGGGGATACTGCAGTGAGGAAAAATGCAAGTTATAAATCTGTTAACTAAGTTTAAAACCCCTACTTGCCCTTAGAAGTCAGCAGTGTTTATCATGCCATCCTGCATCTTCTAGACTTCTCCAGCTACATTATTCCAGCGCCCTTTTCACTTGAGAAAGCAAGCAGCAGTCGTATCTATATAAAAGGGCTCTGGGTAACATGCTGCAACAGAACCACGAGTGGAGGCCACAATATAACAGACATTTTAAAGGAGCTATTGAGTAAAATAAGGGTACTCCCACTGCTGAGAGATATATATTTCCAGAGTTATTACAGTTTAAACACTTTTACATTAGCAGCTCCCTCTAGTGGTCAAATTTTAATCAGATTTCCTGTTAGATTCTAACGGAGAGGAAAGTCAGAGACATACAGTTCTCCATAGAATGTGATAGAAACTGCCTGTCACTTCCTGTCAGTTAGAACTATCAGGAAGTAAACACACAGTAAATTCACTTCCTGGTTATTTGAACTGATATAAATTTTGAATAAAACATCTGACAGTGATGGGAATGATCTTGATTTATTCATCAGGAAAAGCTCTATAAAATACGTGTTTTCATAAAAATAAGTTTACTGCTCCTTTAAGTTTGGAGTTTATTGCCCCAATTTTAAAAAAGCAAAGGGTGGGGGAGAGAACGTTGAGGAGTGGAAGGAATTAAATGCGTTTGTATCCACTTTACAGTAGCATACAATTTTGAGCAATTTTCACCTTACGCCTTCCTAAAAATTTCCATTCCTCCCTACCCCCATGTTGAAGGTGAAGAAAACGCTTATATGTTGCATAGCTTGTAGCCTCTCCCTTTTATGCACCAACTACAGTACCAAACGTTTGACTACGCACTCTTGAAACCAGGTTTTTCACCATTATCTATAAGTGATTTGCATTTGAAATTTCAATTTTTAAATGGCAAGGTCAACCTGCACGCCTATCATAGCGTACTTCCGATGCATGCCAACCCTTCAGGATTACAGCTAGCTGGGCAGTGATTTGTTCTTCAGAAAGATAATGGCAAAAAGTTCTGCAAGACCCACGTGGTTTTAAAGGAAAATGAAGTACAAACTAATGACCTTGCCTGTCCAGTCTCTATACTTCTATCCCACAGAACTTGATAGTCAAATCAAAACTACCCACAAGTCCCTTACGTCTGGCAATTTCCTGCTGAAGCTTAACTGAAAGCCTCGTGTTTGTGAGGCTTATAAGGTTACTGGTGGCTATTTTGAGGAGTCCAATATTTACAGAACACTCATCACTGAAATTGTGGCACTATTTATGTTTTGCACGTTGTATGTAACATGCATTTTTCAAACATTTCAAGACAGCTGTAAGGTGTAAAGCATTGTCACAAACCTAGTTTACTGCAAGTGAACTCAAACCTTTGACTGGAACTGTACGACCTACCATTGATTTAAATGGGAATTTTACGGAGTGTTAGGGAGCACTCCAATTTATTGAAAAGGAGTTGGAGACATCAAGTCTTGAATTTTCATGCGTCCACTACAGTGAAGTTGTTTTAAAGGGATAGTAATACTTCGTTTTATCTTTATTTTATTTTGTAGGCATTAAAGAAACATGAAGAACGATATAAGTCTCATCTCTCACAACTTTATGGTTTAAGAGATTCACAAGCAAAGTATCCTCCCCACTGTTCAGCCAAATCAGAAGGGAGGTGCCCAGGTAGACTGCAGAGAGGGATAATCTTCAATTAAGATGAGGGAAAAAGCTGAAAAACTTGTCAAGGGGTAGGGCTTTCATTCTTTTCATACAAAAGAAGATTGTCCCCTTCTGTTATCTGTCTGGTCTATGGACTGGATTCCACATCTGAGAAGAGATGGCTTACACTAGGTAAAAGGGGCGGGAGGGGAAACTTTGCTTGTGAATATCTCGCAAACCATAGGTTTGAGAGATAAGACTTATATCGTTCTTGTTTTTTTAATGCCTACAAAATAAAATAAAGTTAAAACGAAGTATTACTATCCCTTTAACTCAGAATTGCACTGCTCCACATAATCCCTAATCTGCTATGCTCTAGAGGACTGTGCCCGGCAGTCAGAGATTGCTACAGTTTACTTCTTAAGCACGATCCAGTAATGCCACGTCTAATCTGGGGAACACTGTCATTGGATAAAATGCCCTTAGTGCTGTATTTGGCAATTACATTATGCAAGCCTGGGTTTGTGGCAGACTGTTACAAGTCAACTATAAAGGCTAGTAATAGTGGTGGTGAGCGCTTCCATTGCCATTTCTATTCTGTTCTAAGAATTGTGTGATGCTGCCTACATAGGCCCAAAATACTGAGATTAGTCCCCAACACCGAGATGCCTATGTGCACTGACCTTTAAGTCATCGTCGTCATCATCGTCTTCCTCACGCTTCACCTTTGTCTTCTTCTCCCGCTTCTGAACCAGCTTCTTTTTCTTCTTCTTGCCAGGGGTGTAATCACTGCCCTCGCTGTCAGAGCGAGCCAGACCTCCATCCTCCTCCCGAAAATCATTGCCTTCTCCTGAGCTATCATCCACCTCCTAACAAAGAGGGAGAGATGAGAGTAGCCAGATTCGATCTGCAGTGCATTTACCCCAAACAGGCCCTGCCACCACAGAACACTCCCACTGAATAGCAAGGGAAGGTAACCCCAAACACAACTGAAACAAACCTCTTTTTTCTGTCTCTTTCCTTTGAGGGGTTTTGAATCTCGTGGCTTCTTGGGTTTCTTTTTCTTCTTTATTTTGGGAGTTTCCACCTCAGAAAGGTCCTCGTCCAAATCATCATCATCTGGAAGAAAAGTGAGAGGTATGTTTGTGTAGTTAATATTTTTCCTCCCTCAGTTGAAAGAGTGATGCAGAGACCATGGATTATAGAACACTCCTACAGGAGGAAGACACTTACAATTAAACTGAAACCCCTCCCTAGGCATTATATATACACACACACCCCTCCACAGAGACCAAAATACTTAACCCTTACCATAGCAGAGGGTAGATCAATTCAACATAAGCTAATCAACTGGCAGGACAGCCAAATAGGACAGGTGGATCTAATGGTAAACTAATTTAAAAACATGTGTTCACGAACACAGGAATCATGGGTAAAGTAGACGATTTTAAGAACTAGGCAGAGACTCCCTCTATGTTCAGTTTTGACATATAGCAAAGCCAAGCTAAAGCAGTAGTGAAGGGAAACCACAAATCAGAGAAATAAAGAGGAACCCTCTGCCAGGGAATCAAACCAGTGGGGTTTTTTTTTTTTTTTTTGTGGAGACCAGTTTTCACAGAATCAAGTGATACAACATGAACCTCCAGACAATAAACAGAGTCCTGACCTTAAAGGGATAGTAATGTTTCAAAATAAAATCAGCACCAATTAACCCCTTCGCGCCCTGTGACGTACCCGGACCGTCACGCTGGTCCGGCACTTAAGGACCAGTGACGGTCCTGGTAAGCCACGTACCATTATTCACCGCGCTCCTGCAGGAACGTGGTGAGTTATACCGCGGACTGAAGTTGATCACTCCAAGACCGGAGTGATCTCTTTCAGTCCTCCTTTCGACGTGCCACCCCACGTGATCAGTCACGTGGGACGGCACGTCAAACTCGTCTATCTGGTCCTTAAAGGACCAGACACCCCGGGATCGCTGGACCTTAAGGGGTTAATCTTCATAGTATTTGAGCAATGGAGAGTGTTATTTCAATACTGTCGGAGTTGTAGTTCAAGAGTAACTGAATGATAAAGTGTCCCCCTCCTGCCCCTTTTACATAGTTAAGACCAGATTCCACATCTGAGGGGATGTGGCTTAAGACCAGACAGCTCACAATAAGGGACAATCTTCTTACTGTGAGAACAATGAAAACCCTGCCCCCTTAATAGGTTTTTCCCCTTATGCCAGCTGAAGATTGTACCTCTGCGCAAGCCATCTGGACACCACCTCTCTGTTCGGAGGTGAGCAGTGTTACATCACTAGAGAGAGGCAGGAGAGGGATACTTTATCATTCAATTACTCTTGTACTACAACTCTGACAGTACTGAAACACTCTCCATGGCCCAAACACTATGAAGATTAACCCTTAATGACAATGGACCTACATGGACGTCCAAGGTGGATTTCCCTTAAGGAAAGGGAACGTACATGTACACCCCAGAAATCAGAGTCCCCACACGGCTGCATGCCATTTGGGGTCTCCGGAATAGTTTGAGCAGAAGGAAAAAAAAAAAAAAAAAAAAAAAAAAAAAAAAAAAAAAAAAAAGTTCCATGGGCGCTAAGTGACAGCTGTGTGTGTAGCGGCCAGTCACTAAAGGGTTAATTGGAGCGGCTTTTATTTTGAAACATTACTATCCCTTTAAAAGCAGAAATACAAAAGATCCTTATACAAGCAACACTGTCTGAAGGACCTTTGGCCAAAGTGGGCTTCAGCCAAGGCTAGGACATTCACAAGGCGACCACATCACTACCTTGCACAGCTGCTGCCAGATTCTTATATGCTCAAGAGGTGCCCATCAATCTGACAGAATGCACCTTCACTTGAAAGAGAACAGGTTTCTTACTGAGAATATATGCATAGGAATGGTCACCTGGGTGCAGGAAGATATTAACTTTAGATGCAGCCTGACCAGCAGCACACGGGCCTTCAGTGATGACAGGTTTCTGAAATGGCTGTGTGTGTGACAAATTAAGTATTCAAGTTACATCCTACATCTAACAGACGTCGTTTTTGCTACGGTCTAGAAGTAGCCAAGGAGAAGGGAGGAAGAACAGTTTCCCGATTCATGTGAAAAATACACTCCTAGGGATTTCCCCCAAGTTAATGTAAAACAGACCCCCCCTCCTTCTGGTTGGTTCACCAGGATAGGGTATACAGATCAAAGCTTCGCGTTTGGTCACCCACTGTACAATGGCCAGAAGAGTGTCCATCTTCAACATCAGGAGATGCAAAGAAGCAGCAGAAAGGCTTCTGGAGCACTTCAAATACAAAGTCCAAGTCCCACGGAGAACTGGGATACCGAAAGACAGGGTAGGCATGCTCTATTCTCTGGTAAAGATATGCACTGCAGGAAGAGATAAAGCCGAAATCTACCTTAGTAGAACCAAAACTAAGCCCTTTCTGAACACTGTCCAGAAGGCCAAGACCACCAGAAGTTTTTAAGGACACGGTTGTGAATCACAGTTAATCACAGCACATCAATAGTAGAAGAGGGACCAAACACTGAGAACTAGTTTCATCCAAGACCTATTTTCTAACTTAGTAGAAAGGGGGGGGGGGGGGCTGGGTGTTCTCATCCTTAAGGATGCTGTGCTCAAGAGCCAAGCCATCAAAGCCAACTTTGCCATCTGAGAACAGTATACCAGGTCTTGAGTTAGGTGCTCTGGCCTCAAAGGGAGGTGAAAAGGTATCGCTATGGACAGATTGAGAAGATGCTAAACACAGGCCAGTTGAAACAAGAATGGAGCAAGTCAGGATAACATAAGCCTGCTTCATTATAACTTTCCTCTGCACCATGGGAATCAGGGTAGGGGTGTCAGAAGAAATACGTACTCTAGAGAAAAATTCCATGGGATGGACAATGCATTCATCTCAAAAGGTCAGAGGGGCTCACGAACACAAAACAGAGGAACCTTCAGGTGAGAAGCCATGAGATCCACTACTGGCAATCCACAACAGCAGAAGATCAGATTGAACACACAGCTCCCAATTTCTGGGATCCAGGGGCTGACTACTTAAAGCTTGCCACTAGGTTTTCTATACGTGGAATGTGAACTGCAGAGAGGGCCTGTACATGGTACTCAGCCCACTGGAAAATGTTTTGAACCTTGGCCTAGGCTGACCTGCTTCTGGTTCCTCCTTGGGAAGTGAGGACACTGCTGTTGTATTGCCTGGCAATCCTCACTCGAGACCCAGACATTGGAGGAGACCAGAGGCACAGGCAGATTGCTCGTAGCGCCAGACTGATCGCTAGGAGGCTCTCCTCTCTGGTACAGCAGAGAATGGCAACTGCAATCTACTCTGGCTTGACAAAAGGATGTCCCAGCCCCACATGGGACTGCTGACAGCACCAAAGCAGCTCTTCCTTCATCTAGGGAGACAGGACATAAGACAGATGAGATTGGTGTTTGGCCCAATTACTGAGAATGTCCAACTGAAATTAGGCATCAGTACTTTCATGTACTCCCACACATTGGAAACAGCCAGGATATTGCTCAAGACACTTAAAAGGGACAACGCCAAATTTTGTTGAGCACCTAGTCAAGCTGTTTCAGAATAACTCCTTTTACTCAAGGCTCCTTCAGGAGGTGGCTCTGTGCACTCAGATTCAGGTCATCTAGGTAAGGAATCAAAGAGCTTCCATTAGCATAGATTTGGGCTGCCAAGGTCTTTATGATGATGCCATACTGAAAAGAAGGGCGGTGAACTAAAAATTACTGTCCTGAAAGGCAAAGAGTAGGAAACACAGATCATGCAGGAAAGTCCTTCGGACACACAGCTGCTAGAGTGCAAAGACGGGGGGGTCAGCACAAAATGAATGAGGCACTTTAAGTTCCATTTAGGAGGTACTAGAGGTAACAATGTACTCTTGCCTCAAATTGCGTGAATGATTACCAACTGTTTGTGAAAAGAAAAAAAAC
This sequence comes from Rhinophrynus dorsalis, assembly GCA_037306005.1. Taxonomy (NCBI): domain Eukaryota; kingdom Metazoa; phylum Chordata; class Amphibia; order Anura; family Rhinophrynidae; genus Rhinophrynus; species Rhinophrynus dorsalis. The sequence goes on along the minus strand of CM074724.1, from coordinate 1,388,399 downwards.
CCGGAGATTCTTTAAATTAAGATTTTTAAACGTACTGATAAATCCTTTTCTTGTAGTTTGTAGTGTGATGCAAGGACCATAGGTATAGAGATCCTCGTTCAAGGAGACAGGGCAATCAAAGTTTCACCCCCTCTATACCCCAGCACCAGCCAGAAACCACTCAGTTCTCACTTAGAAAGCCCAGAGTGTAACAGTGGACTATAAACAAGTGCAGGGCTATGAGGAAAGGACTTATGGGTAAGTCTGAGGGATGCACCGGTGGGTGGGAGATCAGATGTAAGGAACAGCCAGTAAAACCAGCACCTGATGTACAACAGGAGACTTCTAGGACTTCGTCTTGTGTCCCAGCTCCACAAGGCGGCTGCTGGGCCATCTTGTCACATTCTTGCCGATTCTTGAAAGGCCATGTAGTTGCTAAGCATGCGGTGTCCATCTTTCCTTCTGATGCCTTAACCAGTCATAGACGGAAGGCCTCGACTTAAAGAGCCAGCTGGAGAAGAGGCGGCTTTAGATCCCTAAACAGAAATACTTAATATGGAAAAAGTAAAATAAGGGTACTCCCACTGCTGAAAGGTTTTATTTAAAAGTTATTACAGCTCAAACTTGATTTTTTAGGTGCAGTATCACAGTGGAGTGAAGTGTTACATTGGAGCGGTTGCTACACCATCCTATGGACAGCTCTGGTCAGTTGACCACAAATCTTTATAAGATGGTGTACCAACAGCGCCACTGTACAACTGCAGGCCACTGTGACAGTGCACCTAAAATAAAAAAAAAATCCAAGCCTAAGGTGTAATAAATTACAAATAAAACACCTTTCCCCAGTGGGAGTACTCTTACTTAGAGGGATGCACACCACAACTTTATATTTTAGGTGTTACTGTCCCTTTAATCTTCCTCTCCACCCCAGAGTTAGAGGACACAGTTCTGTGATCATGGCTGGAGCCTCAGACAAAGGTAAATGTGAGAACAGAGAAGACTCCTAACAAAGTGCACCAGAGAAACGTAACCATATGGTCACGTCAGACATTCCCTGCAGGGAGTGCAAAAACCGAAGGGTGCACCAATGTCCCCAGAATCCTGCCACAACCAGACTGAATACAGTGTAAGTAGGAGAGGCCCATCAAAGGTGCAACTCCTGCCCTGAACACAGGTAGAAGCGCACAATCCAAGTAACCCAGAGAATCACACTAAAGTATGTAAAAGACGGAGCCCTGTAAAGTAGTAACTCCTATACAGACTCCTTCCAGAAGGGCGTCATCTGGGTAAAAAGCAGGGGTGCTCCATAACAGGAGCTAAGCCCACACATTGTAAACTCCAGTATCACCCCACCACGAATTGAGGGTTCCCCATGTAACCAGAGAGCAACAAAACACCCAATAAAGTAAACAAAGAGGTTCTCATAACCAGGAAGCCACCATACCCCCTGGTCATTCAGGAAACAGAGTGATCTCCAGTTGGTGTTGGGGTAGAGAGGGTGGGCAGAGGGACAACCTTTGTTTGAGTGCTCTGCCTCCTTAACCCCTTAATGACAGGGTTTTTTTTCCCCCCATTATAGCGAATGACTTCCTGGACTTACCAGGTAAGTCGTCTGTCACTAAGGGGTTTTAAAGGACACTCCATATCGATTGTCTACATCCCTCTGGGACAGAGAAATCCTAAGACTTTCCCCCCGAGAACCTGGCGGCAACAAAGGGTTCTTCTGTAAAGTAGGCACTCTTCAAGGACCATGGTGAGTACTGACAACAGTTCATATTTGGAAGCATGCCCTTAGATAGCATCCAGAATTTGTTCACCACACACAGCCACAGCTTTAGTGACAGGCAACAGCACTTCTGTTTTTGCAGAGTGGCACAGGTTGCAACAAAATTTACCTCCACAAAAGAATCCAGGCATTTATCCGCTTGGTCTTAATGGGATGCAGCACCTGCCCAAGACAGAGCTGTATTTCTCTTCAAGGGTGAGAACTGGGTGAACAGAAGCAGGAGGGGTAGCCCACTGCAAAAGTAGAAATACGTCAGGAGTCTTCAGCTGTTCCAGAGGAACCTGGTCTAAGGAATGAGGAGGAAATATAAGGGCCTCTTTCTGCATCTCTGGAAAGTGGATCCAGAGTCTGAAACCTGAGGTCTCCTGGACCACCCAAATTAGTCCCTCAGCTGAAGGACAAGAGTTAGTCTCCTAGCCATTCCCCAAACAGACAAACCCAAGTCATCCTTATCAGTATACTCTTCTGCAGCAGAGGAATCCCCAATTGCCCGAGAATGATCCTCAAATACAAGACTAAAATGTCTGAGCTTAGGACCCTTTAAACAGGAGGCGATTGTGTTAAGGCTCTTATCTCTTCAAACTGGCTCATTTTCAGAAGAGGTGGTGTAGGGACCACAGTACAAGAGGTACAATGTACCAACGTTACTTCTTGGGAAGCCCAGTCTGGCATGAGGAGCAGTTATAACAGGGGGTCTGATCACCCCTAAACAAGTTTGTCTTAATATGTACTTTATATAGCAATTATGGGTAATATTCCATTTTTTTGTTTAGTGTTATCTGGATGAAATCTAAGAAATAACTACGGACCTGAGCCCTACTTCTGGACAGACTGCGATTACTAGCTCTGTTATCAGAGGAGGCTGGATAGAGGGAGGGGAGCAGAGGCAGTGTGACAGACTGCGGTACAAAGCAGGTAACCGCAGTCTGCCTGGAAGTAGGGCTCAGGGCAGTATTTATTTCTTAGATTTCACCCAAATAATGACGTTAAAAAAAAAAAAAAAAAAAAAATGCAGTATTACACATAATTGCTATATAAAGTACATATTAAGACAAACTTGTTTAAGGGTGATATATACCCTTTAAAAGGAACTTTAGCTGCAGATTTTCCCATGTGTCCCTGGGGTTCTAACATGGTCAGGAAAGGACTCCCAGAAAAGACCAGAGAGTCTAAACAGCCATCAGTTAGTAACCTTATCCTGCAGACTACTGAAGTCACCCTCACAGGTCTAGGTTCCTGGTTTAGATCTTCCCCCCTTTTTGAATAATGGTACCAACATCTGCTATCCTCCAATCATAGGGCACTATGCCTGATCGTAAGATCAATAACAGGTTAAAGTCCAAGTTCTTTAAGTAGTCTTAGATGTATGCTATCAGGTCCAAGTGACGTCATGCTTACACTCTGCACATGGAAGCATTTTCGGTCTCCATAGAAGCCATGTGTCAATGGGAGATCTCCCACAAGCAGTGACTAAGGCTCTGTCTTCACCCAGATGCACATTAATAAAATGTGAGTGTAAAAAAAATACTGAAAGATCTTCCAAAATCACCCAGTGTTAGTGCCACTTTAAAATGGTATTGGGACCCTATACTGTCCCTTTAAAAAGGAACAGCAAAACCTCAATTACTTTCACCTGGGCTGCAAACCTAATGGCCGCTGTGAATCTGTTATTTGTGAGTTGGTTCTCCAACATTAATCTTGAATTAGTACTTGCCATCAGGTTCATGGACATTATTCTGTGATGGAGGGCTACAAGACGCCCCAACACCTTCAACCGATTACTTCTAAAGTAAGAACTAGGAGAGAGTCCTCCAAAATGACACATCTGTCTCATGGACAAGATACCCAGCGCAAGCATAAGATTCACCTTGAAATTACCAATCCATACAGAATCGGACAGGTCATGGGAGTCATTAAAGGGATAGTAATACTTCCTTTTTGGAGGCTATAATATTGTACATATTAAATAAACCAAAGATTCTATGTATTTGTCCCATAGCTTCCATTGCTTAAGAGGCATAGTAATACTTCATTTTATCTTTATTTTATTTTGTAGGCATTAAAAAAACATGAACGATATAAGTCTTCTCTCAAACCTTTATGGTTTGAGAGATATTCACAAGCAATGTTTCCCTCCGCCCCTTTTACCTAGCGTAAGCCATCTCTTCTCAGATGTGGAATGCAGTCCATAGACCAGACAGATAACAGAAGGGGACAATCTTCTTCCTATGAGAACAATGAAAGCCCTGCCCCCCTTTTACCTAGTGTAAGCCATATCTTCTCAGATGTGGAATCCAGTCCATAGACCAGACAGATAACAGAAGGGGACAATCTTCTTCCTATGAGAACAATGAAAGCCCTGCCCCCCTTGACAAGTTTTTCAGGTTTTTCCCTTATCTTAATTAAAGATTGTCCCTCTCTGCAGTCTACCTGGGCACCTCCCTTCTGATCTGGCTGAGCAGTGTTACATCAGTAAAAGGGACGGGAGGGGGATACTTTGTCACTGAATTACTCTTGTACTACAACTGTGACAGAATTGAAATAACACTCTCCAAAGTCCAAATACTATGATGATTAATTAGAGCTGCTTTTATTATGAAACATTACTATCCCTTTAAGAGTAATCATGTTCTAAAGTTTACCCCTCCCCTTTTAGTTACATCACCACTTTAGCTGTCAGACTTGCAGTCTGGTCTGCAGACCCGAAATAGGGAGTGGATTCCAAGGAAATCTTCATGATGACAGTCTACAAGGTGGGCACGGTTTGAGGCAGTAGACTGTCATGAAGATTTCCTTGGAATCCACTCCCTATTTCGGGTCTGCAGACCAGAGTCCAAGTCTGACTGCTACAGCAATGACGTAGCTAAAAGGGGGCGGGGGGGGGGGTAAACTTTAGAACATGATTTATTATTATTATTCTTTATTTATATAGCGCCAACTAATTCCGCAGCGCTGTACAATTGGGAATAGACATACAGAGGTATTAAATAGTACAATCAGATGTGGAGAACAGGAGGATCAGAGGGCCCTGCTCGTGAGAGCTTACAGTCTAGAGGACTCAAACTATGAAAGTTATGGGACAAATACATAGATGCTTTGGTTTATTTAATACATACAATATTATAGCCTCCAAAAACTGAAGTATTACTATCCCTTTAAGATTTTCTGGCCAGAATAAATGTGGGTTTATTATAAATTACATTAAAGAAACATTAATCTCAACAGAAATAATATGCATGAGGCAATGACCTGCACAGACTAAAGGAACCAACCCCACTCCCAGACCCTCTCACTTCACCCAAGAGAGAGACGCACCTTGGTGGAGGCTGCTGTTCAACATAACTTCAATTTCCCCATCACTGCCTGGAGAAGGGGGTCCTAGTCCAGAGGCCATATCAGAACAGAAATGGATCTGCAGGAGATGTTAGCGGTCTGCAGGAGAGGTCAGCGGTCACCGTTCAGTGTAAACAAGCTGCAATGTAAAGAAAGGAAAGGAAGACAAGGATTTTACAAGCGGTATCATGGCCTTTAACAACTTCCACAAGCCCTATTCAAGCTGGGGCAACAGCTAATGCCAACAGCCCTCCTTGTTTACAGTAGTGCAGTTAACACTGGGGCCTGTAGAGGTACAAGAGCAGCAGCTTTTAAGCTTAAATGGGAACCTTCATCAACATTATATGTAGCCCCAAATCATTAATATTAGCGATATACATAGAAATACTTGTCATTTGCAGTACAAGTCTGTCATAAGAGAACGTTTTCAGCAGGAAGGCAGCGGCTGGTATCTTGCAGGAAGCGCTCTCTGCTCCTACGCTCAGTGCCTTTCTCCACAAAGGCATTCAACTCCCCAATCCTAAAGTTGAAGGGGACGGACAGTGCAGACATGTTGTCTCTGTAAGATGCCTGCGCTGTGCCCTGCTGCTACCTGCGCTGTGCCCTGCTGCTACCTGCGCTGTGCCCTGCTGCTACCTGCAGAAAATATTCTCTCTCCTACTTATGCTGCAGATGACAAGTATTTCTATGTACATCGCTAACATTAATGATTTGGGGCTACATGTAATGATGATGAAGGTTCTGCTGTAATCGCTAGAGATTCCTTCACTTTGAGGTCCTGTTCCACAGGGGATCACACGTTGGCCACATACTAGCTCCAGCACATTTATCTGCATAGTGTTTATTAGGGTAGCACCGATACTGGTATTTGTGCCGATACTGGCACTTGCACGAGTACTCGTACTTGCGCAAATGCGGCCGATGCCAGCAGCCATACCCTGTGTCAGGGCCGGTGCTGCTCACAATGCTTCCCAGTCACCTCTCTCCCTCCTGCAGTGTCGGAGCGTTGCCGCAGGTTACCATGGCAACGCTCCGACGCTGAGACAAAAGGAGGGGGGCCAAGAAGGAGCGAGGGGGAGAAAGAGGCAAAGGGGTGGGATCAAGAGTCAACACCTATATAAACTGGCAAATGACCACAAAAAAAAAAAAAAAAAAAAAGTATCGGTAATTGGTATCAGTGAGTACTTGAAAAAAGTATCGGTACTCGTACTCTGTGAATCTCTACTGTTTATACAGCATCCCCAAAATTCCCTTGTCTGTAGCTATATGCTGCCAGCCCCGCACAACAACCCTGGTTTGTACAAGCTGTACAACCTTCATAATGCTTGTCATTTTGCAGCTAACTTGTCTTCAGAAGTTTTATTACTGTTACCTTTAAAACAGGTTAGGCAATTTTAAAATGTCCTGTGTTGGTGGCTGGAGTACACATCTACCAGTAAATTGTTTTATATGGAGGGAGGGAAGCCTCGTTTTATATTGGTGGAAGGAAGTGGTCAATGATGATCAAAGGGGACAACAGCCCTCTGTAATGCAAACGCCCTGTCCACTCACCACAGCAGACACCATGACTGCCAAATACTAGTAAACTTTGCACGCTCATTGGACACTCAATGGTTAAAATATGCGTTCAACGTAAGTGTTTTTGCACACACCCAGCATCTCCCAACTGTTTTGTTTTTTTAAATTATTAGCTTTCATTACACCTTACTGAAAGATAGTTCTTATCCTGTAAATGGCCACTGTAGCTGATTTGGTTAAATCAGCGATTACACAGACTCTCTCCCCTAGGAGTCAGCTCCCTTCAGTCTCCTTCACAAGGCAGGACTTTATAATACGCTGCTTGGAGAGACTGAGGATCAGGCGATCTAGGGGAAATCACTTGGGGTGGAGATGGAAGGAGAGGAGTACACAGGGGGAGGATCAGGTTATCTAGGGGAAGTCACTTGGGGTGGAGATGGGAGGAGAGGAGTACACAGGGGTGGATCAGGTGATCTAGGGGAAGTCACTTGGGGTGGAGATGGAAGGAGAGGAGTACACAGGGGAGGATCAGGTGATCTAGGGGAAGTCACTTGGGGTGGAGATGGAAGGAGAGGAGTACACAGGGGAGGATCAGGTGATCTAGGGGAAGTCACTTGGGGTGGAGATGGGAGGAGAGGAGTACACAGGGGAGGATCAGGTGATCTAGGGGAAGTCACTTGGGGTGTAGATGGGAGGAGAGGAGTACACAGGGGAGGATCAGGTGATCTAGGGGAAGTCACTTGGGGTGGAGATGGAAGAGGAGTACACAGGGGAGGATCAGGTGATCTAGGGGAAGTCACTTGGGGTGGAGATGGAAGGAGAGGAGTACACAGGGGAGGATCAGGTGATCTAGGGGAAGTCACTTGGGGTGGAGATGGAGGGAGAGGAGTACACAGGGGGAGGATCAGGTGATCTAGGGGAAGTCACTTGGGGTGGAGATGGGAGGTAGAGGAGTACACAGGGGGAGGATCAGGTGATCTAGGGGAAGTCACTTGGGGTGGAGATGGGAGGAGAGGAGAACACAGGGGAGGATCAGGTGATCTAGGGGAAGTCACTTGGGGTGGAGATGGGAGGGAGAGGAGTATACAGGGGAGGATCAGGTGATCTAGGGGAAGTCACTTGGGGTGGAGATGGGAAGGAGAGGAGGACACAGGGGGAGGATCAGGTGATCTAGGGGAAGTCACTTGGGTGGAGATGGAAGAGGAGTACACAGGGGAGGATCAGGTGATCTAGGGGAAGTCACTTGGGGTGGAGATGGGAGGGAGAGGAGTACACAGGGGGAGGATCAGGTGATCTAGGGGAAGACACTTGGGTGGAGATGGGAGGAGAGGAGTACACAGGGGAGGATCAGGTGATCTAGGGGAAGTCACTTGTGGTGGAGATGGAGGGAGAGGAGTACACAGGGGAGGATCAGGTGATCTAGGGGAAGTCACTTGGGTTGGAGATGGGAGGGAGAGGAATACACAGGGGAGAATCAGGTGATCTAGGGGAAGTCACTTGGGTGGAGATGGAAGGAGAGGAGTACACAGGGGAGGATCAGGTGATCTAGGGGAAGTCACTTGGGGTGGAGATAGGAGGGAGAGGAGTACACAGGGGAGGATCAGGTGATCTAGGGGAAGTCACTTGGGGTGGAGATGGGAGGAGAGGAGTACACAGGGGTGGATCAGGTGATCTAGGGGAAGTCAATTGGGTGGAGATGGGAGGGAGAGGAGTACACAGGGGTGGATCAGGTGATCTAGGGGAAGTCACTTGGGGTGGAGATGGGAGGAGAGGAGTACACAGGGGAGGATCAGGTGATCTAGGGGAAGTCACTTGGGGTGGAGATGGGAGGGAGAGGAGTACACAGGGGAGGATCAGGTGATCTAGGGGAAGTCACTTGGGGTGGAGATGGGAGGAGAGGAGTACACAGGGGTGGATCAGGTGATCTAGGGGAAGTCACTTGGGGTGGAGATGGGAGGAGAGGAGTACACAGGGGAGGATCAGGTGATCTAGGGGAAGTCACTTGGGGTGGAGATGGGAGGAGAGGAGTACACAGGGGAGGATCAGGTGATCTAGGGGAAGTCACTTGGGGTGGAGATGGGAGGGAGAGGAGTACTCAGGGGAGGATCAGGTGATCTAGGGAAGTCACTTGGGGTGGAGATGGGAGGAGAGGAGTACACAGGGGTGGATCAGGTGATCTAGGGGAAGTCACTTGGGTGGAGATGGGTGGAGAGGAGTACACAGGGGAGGGTCAGGTGATCTAGGGGAAGTCACTTGGGATGGAGATGGGAGGGAGAGGAGTACACAGAGGAGGATCAGGTGATCTAGGGGAAGTCACTTGGGGTGGAGATGGAAGAGGAGTACACAGGGGAGGATCAGGTGATCTACGGGAAGTCACTTGGGGTGGAGATGGGAGGGAGAGGAGTACACAGGGGAGGATCAGGTGATCTAGGGGAAGTCACTTGGGGTGGAGATGGGAGGGAGAGGAGTACACAGGGGGAGGATCAGGTGATCTAGGGGAAGTCACTTGTGGTGGAGATGGGAGGGAGAGGAGTACACAGGGGAGGATCAGGTGATCTAGGGGAAGTCACTTGGGGTGGAGATGGGAGGGAGAGGAGTACACAGGGGAGGATCAGGTGATCTAGGGGAAGTCACTTGGGGTGGAGATGGGAGGGAGAGGAGTACACAGGGAGGATCAGGTGATCTAGGGGAAGTCACTTGTGGTGGAGATGGGAGGTAGAGGAGTACACAGGGGAGGATCAGGTGATCTAGGGGAAGTCACTTGGGTGGAGATGGGAGGGAGAGGAGTACACAGGGGAGGATCAGGTGATCTAGGGGAAGTCACTTGGGGTGGAGATAGGAGGGAGAGGAGTACACGGGGTGGATCAGGTGATCTAGGGAAGTCACTTGGGGTGGAGATGGGAGGAGAGGAGTACACAGGGGAGGATCAGGTGATCTAGGGGAAGTCACTTGTGGTGGAGATGGGAGGGAGAGGGAGTACACAGGGGAGGATCAGGTGATCTAGGGGAAGTCACTTGGGGTGGAGATGGGAGGGAGAGGAGTACACAGGGGAGGATCAGGTGATCTAGGGGAAGTCACTTGGGGTGGAGATGGGAGGGAGAGGAGTACACAGGGGAGGATCAGGTGATCTAGGGGAAGTCACTTGGGGTGGAGATGGGAGGGAGAGGAGTACACAGGGGAGGATCAGGTGATCTAGGGGAAGTCACTTGGGGTGGAGATGGAGGGAGAGGAGTACACAGGGGGGATCAGGTGATCTAGGGGAAGTCACTTGGGGTGGAGATGGAGGGAGAGGAGTACACAGGGGAGGATCAGGTGATCTAGGGGAAGTCACTTGGGGTGGAGATGGGAGGGAGAGGAGTACACAGGGGGGATCAGGTGATCTAGGGGAAGTCACTTGGGGTGGAGATGGAAGGAGAGGAGTACACAGGGGAGGATCAGGTGATCTAGGGGAAGTCACTTGGGGTGGAGATGGGAGGGAGAGGAGTACACAGGGGAGGATCAGGTGATCTAGGGGAAGTCACTTGGGGTGGAGATGGGAGGGAGAGGAGTACACAGGGGGAGGATCAGGTGATCTAGGGGAAGTCACTTGGGGTGGAGATAGGAGGGAGAGGAGTACACGGGGTGGATCAGGTGATCTAGGGGAAGTCACTTGGGGTGGAGATGGGAGGACAGGAGTACACAGGGGGAGGATCAGGTGATCTAGGGGAAGTCACTTGGGGTGGAGATGGGAGGGAGAGGAGTACACTTACATACAGGAGGACTTACATACAATGTCAGCTTGGGCAAACATGTGGAATATGAAGTTTAATGTGGGGAAGTGTAAAGTCATGTATTTGGGAGGAAACAATCCCAAGGCTACTTATAAACTTAATGGAATAATTTTAGGTGACTCGTTGCTAGAAAAAGACCTGAGTATCCTTGTCAACTACAAACTTGGAAACAGTGACCAGTGTCATACAGCAGTAGCAAAGGCAAACAAAGTCCTGTCTTGCATAAAAAGAGGTATTGAAGCAAGAGTGGATAACATTATTTTGCCATTATACAAATCATTGGTAAGACCTCACCTTGAGTATGCAGTGCAGTTTTGGGCACCGGTTCTGAAAAAGGATATACTAGAACTAGAGAGGGTACAGCGGAGAGCAACAAAATTAATTAAGGGGATGGAGGACTTGACATATGAGGAACGACTAAACAAACTTGATTTACTCTAGAGAAAAGACGGCTAAA
>CM074724.1:1296713-1377356 GCA_037306005.1 Rhinophrynus dorsalis | reverse complement strand
TCTATTAAACTTATTTCAAGGTCAGACCTGTAAAGAAACACAGTGAAGACGCAATAATTAATAACCGCGAACTGTACATTTAGATACATGGCTAATCAGAGTAGTGTAGCAGCGCAGCATCCAAATCAAATGCACAAATGTCCGTCATGTTATTAGAGACAATAGCGTCAACAGGAACCCACTGATGGTCAAGTTTTGTCTAGAGTAGTGGGTATCCGTGTGCTCTCCCCCTTGTGGATCCGTGTGCTTTCCACCATGTTGTTTTGACTATATATATATATATATATATCTATATATATAAACTAGCAATGTGGGACGGCGTTGCCCGTCATGTCATGACCGTTGGGCGCACGTGTGTGAAATGCAGACACACTGATAAACACAGACATATGCAACACACAGGCAGACACATACCATACATCCCAAGTGTCCCTCTTTGAGGGCCAAATCCCTCTGTCCCTCTTTCCCACCCTGTTGTGCCTCTTTTTAGGAGGTCAAACTGTGTGCAGGGCCGGCTCCACCTATAGGCGAGGTAGGCGCCGGCCTAGGGCGCACACGTACTGGGGGCGCGGGCATGCAGCGGAGAAGAGCTGCGCCTGCACACACCACACCGGGAACCACAACAACGTCAGGTCTGTGTTGCTACAGCACTCCCTCATTGGGTCGGATCTTTAGTAATGCAGAGCGCGCTGGGAGTCATGATCTCCCGCCTCGCTCTGCATTACTGAAGAGAAGACTGCGCGGGAGCTACAGGTATGTGATGGGGGGGCAAGTTGGAACTGAAGGGGCATAGTGGAGCTGCTGGGGGCAAGTTGGAGCAGATGGGGGGCAAAGTGGAGATGATAGGGACAAGTTGGAGCTGATAGGGGCAAGTTGGAGCTGAGGGGGCATAGTGGAGCTGAAGGGGGGGCAAAAGTGGAGCTGGTGGGGGCAAGTTAGAGCAGATGGGGAGCAAAGTGGAGCTGATGGGGGCAAGTTGGAGTGGATGGGGGGCAAAGTGGAGCTGATGGTGGCAAGTTGGAGCTGCTGGGGGCATAGTGGAGCTGATGGGGGGTAAAGTGGAGCTGCTGGGGGCATAGTGGAGCTGATGGGGGGTAAAGTGGAGCTGATGGGGGCATAGTGGAGCTGATGGGGGCAAAGTGGAGCTGATGGGGGCAAGTTGGAGCGGATGGGGGCAAAGTGGAGCTGGTGGGGAAAAGTGCAGCTGATAGGGCCAAAGTGGAGATGATAAGGGGCAAGTTGGAGCTGGTGGGGGGCATCTCTTACAGGCATCTCCAGACCAGGGGCAGACTGGCCCAGGGGGCAGAGAGAGGACAATCATGAAAAGAGGTGGGGTATAAGTAGGCAGGGTATAAAGGGGTGGGGCACAAGGGGCGGAGCAAAATGGGCGGCAAAATTAGGTTTTGCCTAGGGTGGCAAAAATCCTTGCACCAGCCCTGACTGTGTGGTGTGTATTACTTTGCTCTACAGCAATAAAGCAATAAACTTCCGTATATGTGTTTATACATTAGTCTGTGCAAATAAAATACTTTGGTCTTGCACTAAATCATTTATTCAGTTACATAAATAGTCAGTAATAGGTCATGAAATAACCTAAAAATTCTTACTAATGCCCCGCCCACCAGCCACGCCCCCAACAATATCACCTACAACTAACGTGTCCCTGTTTGGCCATGTGAAATGTTGGGAGGTATTCATATACACACAGTGAGCGGCAGAAATATGCAAAAGACACGCACACACAGACACACTGGAGATGGACACACATATGTAACAGAGATGTACACACACACACACCAACATATATGAGCAGAAACACATGCGCTCATGAGTTGTGCACCCCTCTGGCACTCAAAGGGTTAAGGTATAGAGAGGCATGTGAGAGTTAATAGCAGTGGGAAGTGTGTTCATACCTGGGAACTTTGACTTGTGGAGTCCCTAGAGGGGACTGATATAGTGCTGATGTGGAGAAACAAATGGGGCAATCTGGGTTAGAAGTGGGCGGGGCTTAATTGTGAATAGGGGCGGGGCTTAACATAAATGTGGAAAAGTGTTAGTAATAGGCTGGGGAAGGAGGAGAAGTGGGAGGGAAATGCAAGTTTACAGTGTGAGAGGTTTGAACACACTCCCTGAGGGGTAAAACTTGATACACAACCCTGTGGCAGTCAGTGGGTTAAGTGTGTACCTGATGGCTGTCTGTCCTGTGTCTTGCATGGCAAATGATGACAGTGAATAAATAATTGAGCAATGAGGACCTACCTTAACCCTTTGAGTGCCATTTTGTTCCTCAGTGGCTGTAGTACAGGGCCTGCTGAGGCCACTGGGAGTCAGGGTGAGAGACTGTGTGTCAGCCATATTTCTTTCTGGCTGTGTGTGTGTGTGGTGGTGCTGTGTGAGTGGGGCATGTGTGTGTTATACCTGTGAACTTTTACTTGTGGAGTCCCTCATGTGGTGCTGATGTGGAGAGAGCAATAGGGCAATTTTGGTTTAAAGTGGGCGGGGCTTAATTGTGAGTGGGGCGGGGCTTAACAAATGTGGAAAAGTGTTAGTAATAGGCTGGGGAAGGAGGAGAAGTGGGAGGGAAATGCAAGTTTACAGTGTGAGGGGTTTGAACACACTCCCTGAGGGGTAAAACTTGATACACAACCCTGTGGCAGTCAGTGGGTTAAGTGTGAATCTGATGGCTGTCTGTCCTGTGTCTTGCATGGCAAATGATGGACAGTGAAGAAATAATTCAGCAGAGGGCCTACCTTAACCTTTGAGTGCCATTTTGTTCCCCTGGTGCTGCACTACAGGTCCTGCTGAGGCCTCTGGGAGTCAGGGTGAGTGACTGTGTGTGTGTGTCAGCCATATTTATTTCTGGCTTTGTGTGTGTATGTGGTGCTGTGTGAGTGGGGCATGTGTGTGTGTGTGTGTGGTGGTCTGTGTGTGAGTGGGGCATGTGTGTGCATGTGAGTGGGGCATGTGTTTGTGTGGTGCTGTGTGAGTGGGGCATGTGTGTTTGTCTGTGGTGTAGGAGCAAGTGGCGGCCATATTGTTTTTTTCTGACTTTGATAGTGGTGGGCGGGCTGCATAGTGGGGGCGGGCCAACTCCCTGCATGACTGAATCACCCAATAGGAGTAGTAACTCCTGCTTTATGCCTCCCCTGGGTGTGTTTTGGCAGGCACAAAGTCTTCTTTTATATATATAGAAGAAGACTTTGTGCCTGCCAAAACACACCCAGGGGTGGTATTAAGGAGGAGTTACTGTTCCCATTGGGTGATTCAATCATGCAGGGAGTTGGCCCGCCCCCACTATGCAGCCCACCCACCACTATCAAAGTCAGAAAAAAACAATATGGCCGCCACTTGCTCCTACACCACAGACAAACACACATGCCCCACTCACACAGCACCACACAAACACACACACATGCCCCACTCACACAGCACCACACAAACACACACACACATGCCCCACTCACACAGCACCACACACACACACACATGCCCCACTCACAGCACCAAGCAGACATGCCCCCCACTCACACACACAGCACCACATACACCACATACACACACAAAGCCAGAAATACATATGGCTGACACACACACACAGTCACTCACCCTGACTCCCAGAGGCCTCAGCAGGACCTGTAGTGCAGCACCAGAGGAACAAAATTGCACTCAAAGGGTTAAGGTAGGTCCTCATTGCTCAATTATTTCTTCACTGTCATCATTTGCCATGCAAGACACAGGACAGACAGCCATCAGATTCACACTTAACCCACTGACTGCCACAGGGTTGTGTATCAAGTTTTACCCCTCAGGGAGTGTGTTCAAACCCCTCACACTGTAAACTTGCATTCCCCTCCCACTTCTCCTCCTTCCCCAGCCTATTACTAACACTTTTTCACATTTATGTTAAGCCCCGCCCCCTACTCGCGACTAAGCCCCGCCCCCTTTTAACCCAGATTGCCCCATTTGTCTCTCCACATCAGCACCACATCAGTCCCCTCTAGGGACTTCACAAGTCAGTGTTCCCAGGTATGAACACACTTCCCACTGCTATTTAACTCTGACATGCCTCTCTATACCTTAACCCTTTGAGTGCCAGAGGGGTACACAACTCATGAGCACATGTGTTTCTGCTCATATATGTTGCGTGTCTGTGTGTGTACATCTCTGTTACATATGTGTGTCCATATGTGCATCTCCAGTGTGTCTGTGTGTACATGTGTTTTGCATGTTTCTGCCGCTCACTGTGTGTATGTGCATACCGCCCAACATTTCACAGGGCCAAAGAGGGACACGTTAGTTTTAGGTAATATTATTGGGGGTGTGGCTGGTGGGCGGGGCATTAGTAAGAATTTTTAGGTTATTTCATGACCTATTACTGGCTATTTATGTAACTGAATAAATGATTTAGTTCAAGACCAAAGTATTTAATTTGCACAGACTAATGTATACACACATATACTGAAGTTTATTGCTTTATTGCTGTAGAGCAAAGTAATACACACCACACAGTCAGGGCTGGTGCAAGGATTTTTGCCACCCTAGGCAAAACCTAATTTTGCCGCCCATTTCGCTCCGCCCCTTGTGTCCCACCCCTTTATATCCTGCCTACTTATACCCAACCTCTTTTCATGATTGTCCTCTCTCTGCCCCCTGAGCCACTCTGCCCCTGTTCTGGAGATGCCTGTAAGAGATGCCCCCCACCAGCTCCAACTTGCCCCTTATCAGCTTCACTTTGGCCCACCAGCTCCACTTTGCCCCTATCAACTCCAACTTGCCCCCATCAGCTCCAACGTGCCCCCACCAGCTCCATTTTGCCCCCTCAGCTTCACTTTACCCCCTCAGCTCCAACTTACCCCCATCAGCTCCACTTTGCCCCCCATCCTCTCCAACTTACCCCCATCAGCTCCACTTTGCCCCCCATCCGCTCCAACTTGCCCCCATCCGCTCCAACTTGCCCCCACCAGCTCCAACTTTCCACTATCAGCTCCACTATGCCCCCAGCAGCTCCAACTTGCCCCCCTCAGCTCCACTTGCCCCCCCTCAGCTCCAACTTGCCCCCCCTCAGCTCCACTTTGACCCTCATCAGCTCCACTTTGACCCTCATCAGCTCCACTTTGACCCTCATCAGCTCCAACTTGCCCCCATCATCTCCAACTTGCCACCACCAGCTCCACTATGCCCCCTCAGCTCCAGCTTTCCCCTAACAGCTCCAACTTGCCCCCATCATCTCCACTTTGCCCCACATCTGCTCCAACTTGCCCCCTCAGCTCCACTATGACCCCTCAGCTCCAACTTGCCCCCCATCACATACCTGTATCTCCCGCGCAGTCTTCTCTTCAGTAATGCAGAGCGCGGCTGGAGATCATGACTCCCAGCGCGCTCTGCATTACTAAAGATCCGACCAGATGAGGGAGCGCTGTAGCAACACAGACCTGACTGTGTTGTGGTTCCTGGCGTGGTGTGTGGGCGCAGCTCTTCTCCGCTGCATGCCCGCGCCCCCAGTACGTGTGCGCCCTAGGCCGGCGCCTACCTCGCCTATAGGTGGAGCCGGCCCTGCACACAGTCTGACCTCCTAAAAAGAGGGACAACAGGGTGGGAAAGAGGGACAGAGGGATTTGGCCCTCAAAGAGGGACTGTCCCTCCTAAAGAGGGACACTTGGGATGTATGGTATGTGTCTGCCTATATGCTGCATATGTCTGTGTTTATCAGTGTGTCTGCATTTCAAACACGTGCGCCCAATGGTCATAACATGACGGGCAACGCCGTCCCATGTTGCTAGTATATATATCTATATATATAAAAGAAGACTTTGTGCCTGCCAAAACACACCCAGGGGAGGCATAAAGCAGGAGTTACTACTCCTATTGGGTGATTCAGTCATGCAGGGAGTTGGCCCGCCCCCACTATGCAGCCCGCCCACCACTATCAAAGTCAGAAAAAAACAATATGGCCGCCACTTGCTCCTACACCACAGACAAACACACATGCCCCACTCACACAGCACCACACAAACACATGCCCCACTCACATGCACACACATGCCCCACTCACACACAGACCACCACACACACACACACACATGCCCCACTCACACAGCACCACATACACACACAAAGCCAGAAATAAATATGGCTGACACACACACACAGTCACTCACCCTGACTCCCAGAGGCCTCAGCAGGACCTGTAGTGCAGCACCAGGGGAACAAAATGGCACTCAAAGGGTTAAGGTAGGCCCTCTGCTGAATTATTTCTTCACTGTCATCATTTGCCATGCAAGACACAGGACAGACAGCCATCAGATTCACACTTAACCCACTGACTGCCACAGGGTTGTGTATCAAGTTTTACCCCTCAGGGAGTGTGTTCAAACCCCTCACACTGTAAACTTGCATTTCCCTCCCACTTCTCCTCCTTCCCCAGCCTATTACTAACACTTTTCCACATTTGTTAAGCCCCGCCCCACTCACAATTAAGCCCCGCCCACTTTAAACCAAAATTGCCCTATTGCTCTCTCCACATCAGCACCACATGAGGGACTCCACAAGTAAAAGTTCACAGGTATAACACACACATGCCCCACTCACACAGCACCACCACACACACACACAGCCAGAAAGAAATATGGCTGACACACAGTCTCTCACCCTGACTCCCAGTGGCCTCAGCAGGCCCTGTACTACAGCCACTGAGGAACAAAATGGCACTCAAAGGGTTAAGGTAGGTCCTCATTGCTCAATTATTTATTCACTGTCATCATTTGCCATGCAAGACACAGGACAGACAGCCATCAGGTACACACTTAACCCACTGACTGCCACAGGGTTGTGTATCAAGTTTTACCCCTCAGGGAGTGTGTTCAAACCTCTCACACTGTAAACTTGCATTTCCCTCCCACTTCTCCTCCTTCCCCAGCCTATTACTAACACTTTTCCACATTTATGTTAAGCCCCGCCCCTATTCACAATTAAGCCCCGCCCACTTCTAACCCAGATTGCCCCATTTGTTTCTCCACATCAGCACTATATCAGTCCCCTCTAGGGACTCCACAAGTCAAAGTTCCCAGGTATGAACACACTTCCCACTGCTATTTAACTCTCACATGCCTCTCTATACCTTAACCCTTTGAGTGCCAGAGGGGTGCACAACTCATGAGCGCATGTGTTTCTGCTCATATATGTTGTGTGTGTGTGTGTACATCTCTGTTACATATGTGTGTCCATCTCCAGTGTGTCTGTGTGTGCGTGTCTTTTGCATATTTCTGCCGCTCACTGTGTGTATATGAATACCTCCCAACATTTCACATGGCCAAACAGGGACACGTTAGTTGTAGGTGATATTGTTGGGGGCGTGGCTGGTGGGCGGGGCATTAGTAAGAATTTTTAGGTTATTTCATGACCTATTACTGACTATTTATGTAACTGAATAAATGATTTAGTGCAAGACCAAAGTATTTTATTTGCACAGACTAATGTATAAACACATATACGGAAGTTTATTGCTTTATTGCTGTAGAGCAAAGTAATACACACCACACAGTCAGGGCTGGTGCAAGGATTTTTGCCACCCTAGGCAAAACCTAATTTTGCCGCCCATTTTGCTCCGCCCCTTGTGCCCCACCCCTTTATACCCTGCCTACTTATACCCCACCTCTTTTCATGATTGTCCTCTCTCTGCCCCCTGGGCCAGTCTGCCCCTGGTCTGGAGATGCCTGTAAGAGATGCCCCCCACCAGCTCCAACTTGCCCCTTATCATCTCCACTTTGGCCCTATCAGCTGCACTTTTTCCCCACCAGCTCCACTTTGCCCCCATCCGCTCCAACTTGCCCCCATCAGCTCCACTTTGCCCCCATCAGCTCCACTATGCCCCCATCAGCTCCACTTTACCCCCCATCAGCTCCACTATGCCCCCAGCAGCTCCACTTTACCCCCCATCAGCTCCACTATGCCCCCAGCAGCTCCAACTTGCCACCATCAGCTCCACTTTGCCCCCATCCACTCCAACTTGCCCCCATCAGCTCCACTTTGCTCCCCATCTGCTCTAACTTGCCCCCACCAGCTCCACTTTTGCCCCCCCTTCAGCTCCACTATGCCCCCTCAGCTCCAACTTGCCCCTATCAGCTCCAACTTGTCCCTATCATCTCCACTTTGCCCCCCATCTGCTCCAACTTGCCCCCAGCAGCTCCACTATGCCCCTTCAGTTCCAACTTGCCCCCCATCACATACCTGTAGCTCCCGCGCAGTCTTCTCTTCAGTAATGCAGAGCGAGGCGGGAGATCATGACTCCCAGCGCGCTCTGCATTACTAAAGATCCGACCCAATGAGGGAGTGCTGTAGCAACACAGACCTGACGTTGTTGTGGTTCCCGGTGTGGTGTGTGCAGGCGCAGCTCTTCTCCGCTGCATGCCCGCGCCCCCAGTACGTGTGCGCCCTAGGCCGGCGCCTACCTCGCCTATAGGTGGAGCCGGCCCTGCACACAGTTTGACCTCCTAAAAAGAGGCACAACAGGGTGGGAAAGAGGGACAGAGGGATTTGGCCCTCAAAGAGGGACACTTGGGATGTATGGTATGTGTCTGCCTGTGTGTTGCATATGTCTGTGTTTATCAGTGTGTCTGCATTTCACACACGTGCGCCCAACGGTCATGACATGACGGGCAACGCCGTCCCACATTGCTAGTATATATATATATATATATAGTCTAAAAGTATACTCAGCCCAGGTTACTACAAGCATCGTATGAGACAGCACTCAGTGAAGAAAGAGAAAAAAGTTAATTTATTGCATCCATCAAGCCAAACGCTTTCAGGCCACACAGGACCTTCCTCAGGCAAATGGTTTGACAACAGCAGAAACACACGTATATATACATAGAAAGAAAAGACACCCCTTACCCCATGATCCAAATTGCACCAAAATGCAGCGGCAGCAATCTGCGTCCGATGGCTCAGTGACGTAAGCAGGTGATCCCCGGTTGCTACACAACCAAATAAACATATAAAACAAAACCTCCGCTGGTTTCCCTTGCCGGCTGACAGCAGGAGAAACATCAACCTACCCTCGTGCCTATCGAAGAATAGATAGCACCCCTAAAGGGTGTCATACAGTGGCCCAGTGTCATCCGTGGAAAACTAAAGAATGAAAAGCCAAGCTGAAACATCTCACGTTGTGATAAAAAATAATAAAGATAAACCAATAAGCAAAACACAATCCTTCCATGGAGTTATTGCCAATCCCACATCCTATAATATAAAAGGCCAGATGTATGTTTGTCATGCGCAGTAGAGACTGCCCGAACGCACAGAATCCTGGCCGGTGTACAATGGCTTTTACACTAGTCATAAATAAAGAAAGAAATCCAAATCCGCTTGTTCTATGACTTATGGCATTCCCAAGAATGCCACGGATCAACATAAATACATGTATTTGCACACATACTGCTTGGGTACACGGGACTCCATCTCATCACAAAACATATCTTAGGTAAATGTTCGTAGACCATTCCTGATGGTATCTGGTAGTTTAACTATCAGTAAAGTCGGGTTCATACATGAAAGGCAAAACTGAGCCTTCAACTCCGGAATCGTCCCATGGTGGATGGTGGGTGCCAGTGTGATAATCATTCATATGTCCCCATACGGCACACCATCACTGAATGCAGCAAGTCGGTTTATTAGCTTACATGAACCGGAGTACCAGCTTTCTTAGGGTATTGTTGTACCTCACAGCACAATCGTGCAATAATGATGTTAGATCAACGACCATTTGTCAAACCCTCAATACGGTGTTAAAGGGTAACGACTTTCGATCCTCAAAGAGATATCAGATGTAGTGATCCTCCAATGGGGTGATAGATCAAGAGAGTGGCATCATGTGCTAGGGGGTCTTTAGGCGCTAATCTCCGTGGGGCTCCCCACAGGAAAGGGCCAAAACTTCATACCCCAATACAAAGAAATCCAGATGCTGGGTGATATGTCTCGTGGATTCACAAAGAGGCCCCATATTGTCATAAAGAACCCCATACACAGGACGTCCATCTTATTATAGAGAGTCCAGCAACAGTCCCAGGAATATGAGTTCTGTGAATAACATATATACAGTGTAAGTGGGGAACATCAAGAGAAGAACCTACTGCGCATGATGAATGGATGCCATGAATAACTTAAACTTAAAGGCAGTTCACAGTGACACTGGGTCCACAAGTTCTCAAATAGGTAAAATACAAGATGTACAAACATGAAAAAAGTAAAATGAAGAGGAAATACAAACAAGATAATTGAAACTCGTGATTAAGGCCATGGGGCACAAAGGTCCCATACTCATATATGAGCCTGGTTTCCCATGGTAAAAGAAGTTTATGTCGATCCCCACCCCTAGGGGTCTCTGTACCTGCTTGATAGGCATGAAGTGAAAGTCATTGAGTGG
This sequence comes from Rhinophrynus dorsalis, assembly GCA_037306005.1. NCBI lineage: Eukaryota > Metazoa > Chordata > Amphibia > Anura > Rhinophrynidae > Rhinophrynus > Rhinophrynus dorsalis. The sequence goes on along the minus strand of CM074724.1, from coordinate 1,366,933 downwards.
ATGTTGAGCAAGTTCAGAATGTCTGGCCACTGGCTGATTGGTTTTATCCTTTATGTCCAAGGTGCCCTCTAGAATCTTTTGTATTACAGATCTGTGATTATTCATGCATTCTATAAGCATGGTAATAGTCTTGCAGATATACTATAGTCCACAAGGACAAACAATAATGCAAATAACAAACTTGCTCTCACAGTTCATATAGTCCTTAATGTGTACAGTCTTACCCGTTTTAGGGTGTTTGTAATGCTTTCCTGTTATAATATATTGATAGAGTAACCTTTACACTAAAAGATACCTGGGGGGCTTTTAAGCCTGTGAGTGCCACAGTCATACTTAGAAATAGGGTAATTTCTCACAAGCCAGTCAGCTAGATTTTTACCCGTACGGTAACAAAAAGTGGTTGATTTTTAAATAAATAACCAATCTTCTTATCACCTTCTAAAATGTGCCAGTTCTTATGAAAAACATGCTTAAGGGCAGGTGATGCAGTGGTATATTGTGTCTGAATACAAAATCTCATACAGACTGTGAGAGGCTTCTGGGAATGAACAACAGCACAATGGCCTGTTCTACGGCTAGTCACCATGCACAATCATCACATTTTATCCCTCTAGTGCCATTACAGAGGAGAAATTTCCACGTACATATTAGACTAATCCCACCTAAAAGGGCAGTACAGTTCAAAAATGATGGGCAAGTCCTCGCTGCACAGAAAACCAGCCAACCCCCCAACGTACGTTTATAGTAAAAGAGAAAAAAGAAGCATTTAAGAAATATAAGCAGACGCAGAAGGAAGAAGATAGGTATCGGTACAAGACTAGGCTGAAGGAGGCCAAATGTATTATTAGATGTGCCAAAGCACACACAGAGGAAAAAATTGCCCGGTCAATAAAAAAGGGGGATAAAACATTTTTTAGATATATAAGTGAAAGGAGGAAAATGAAACAAGGAAAACAAAAGATGGAAACTATGTAAATGAGAATAAAGGGCTAGCTGACTGTCTCAATGAATATTTCTGTTCAGTTTTACACAGGAAGATGAAGGGAAGGGGCCTCTGTTAGAAAAAAGAAATGGCAAGACACTGGAAACATGCATGTTTACAGAAGAAGAAGTTCTATTTCAACCTTCTAAGGTAAAAACAGATAAATCAATGGGTCCAGATGGGATACACCCAAAGTTATTAAAGAACTTAAGTGTGTTCTGGCAAAACCTTTAACAGAATTATTCAATCAGTCACTAGCAACAGGAATAGTTCCAGAAGATTGGAAGGTAGCAAATGTAGTACCGCTTCACAAAAAAGGTAGCAGGGAAGAGTCTGGTAACTACAGACCAGTAAGTCTTACCTCAGTAGTGGGAAAATTAATGGAGAGTATGTTAAAGGAAAGAATTGTTGACTATCTGAATATGAATAACTTGCAAGATAACAAACAGCATGGGTTTACAGCAGGGAGATCTTGTCAAACTAACCTCATAGATTTTTTTGACTGGGTAACTAAAATAATAGATCAAGGGGGAGCAGTAGATATAGCTTATCTAGATTTCAGTAAAGCATTTGACACTGTCCCTCATAGAAGACTCATAAATAAATTGCAGTGTTTGGGTCTAGATGTAAAAATAGTGAAATGGATAAGGCAATGGCTGTGTGACAGGAGACAGAAGGTGGTAGTCTATGGAGAATATTCGGACGAAAGGAGCGTTACTAGTGGAGTACCTCAGGGATCTGTACTGGGGCCCATTCTTTTTAATATTTTTATTAGTGATATTGCAAAAGGTCTTCAAGGAAAGGTATGCCTTTTTGTAGATGATGCAAAGATCTGCAATAGGGTAGACATTCCAGGGGGAAAAAGCCAAATGGCGAATGATTTAGGTAAATTAGAAGAATGGTCAAGAGTGTGGCAGATGCACTTTAACGTTGATAAATGTAAAATAATGCACTTGGGACATAAAAATCCAAAGGAAAAATATACCATTAAGGGTACTGTGCTGTCAGAGACAACAGAGGAAAGGGATTTGGGAGTAATTATTTCTAATGACTTAAAGGTAAGCAGGCAATGTAATAAAGTGGTGGGGAATGCAAGCAGGGCACTGGGTTGTATAGCTAGGGGCATTAGTAGCATAAAAAGGGAAGTAGTCATGCCACTCTACAGATCTCTAGTTAGACCTCACCTAGAGGATTGTGTACAGTACTGGAGACCTAGAGTATTGTGTACAGTACCAGAGACCTAGAATATTGTGTACAGTACTGGAGGCCCCATCTCCAGACGGATATAGATACTATAGAGTGTTGTGTACAGTACTGGAGACCCCATCTCCAGAAGGATATAGATACTCTAGAGTATTGTGTACAGTACCGGAGACCCCATCTTCAGAAGGATATAGATACTCTAGAGTATCGTGTACAGTACTGGAGACCCCATCTCCAGAAGGATATTGATACTCTAGAGAAAATTCAAAGAAGGGCTACTAAAATGGTGACTGGTCTACAGGAAAAGAAATATCAGGATAGACTAAAGGAGGAGAGGAGAGAGAGGGGATATGATAGAAACATTCAAATACATGAAGGGATTCAACAAAGTGCAGGATGGAAGTATATTTCAAAAGAGTAAAAACGTTAGGACAAGAGGCCATAGTCTAAAACTAGAGGGACACAGGTTTAGATGTAATGTAAGAAAGTTTTACTTCACTGAGAGGGTAGTAGACAAGTGGAATAGCCTACCAGCAGAAGTGGTAGATGTCAATACAGTGACAGAATTTAAGCATGCATGGGATAGGCATAAGGCGGTCCTTAACATAAGAAAAGACCAAGGACCAAAAAAGGCTTGAGACTGTGTGGTTTTTTTTTGTTTTTTTTTTTTACAGTAGGAAATTGGGCAGACTAGATAGGCCAAATGGCTCTTATCTGCCATCAAATTCTATGTTTCTATGGTCTAATTGTACCACGTCAGGAGAGTGTAGCTAGATTCCCTAGGTACTGAGAGCAAGGGGGCCACATCCGGATTTCCCTTCATTCTTAGGGAGACCCCCTAAGAATATTCAGAATAACATACAAAATGTGAGAGGCTTCTGAGGATGAACATCACAATGGCCTGTTCTACAGCTAGTCACTGCCCAGAAGCATCACGTTTTAGCTCTCTAGTGCCAGTACAGAGGAGAAATTTCCATGTACATATTAGACTAATTCCACCCAAAAGGGCAGTCCAGGTCCAAAATGACAGGCAAGTCCCCACTGCACAGGAACACCAGGTAACCCATAACGTACGTTTCGGCCTAGATGGGCCTCGTCAGGAGGGTGCAGCTGGATTCCCAATGCACTGAGAGCAAGGGGTCCACATCTGGATTAACCTTCACTCATAGGGGGACCCCGTAAGCATATTCAAAATAGCATACAGAATGTGAGAGGTTTCTGGGAATGAACAGCAGCACAATGGCCTGTCCTATGGCTAATCACCACGCACAATCATCACGTTTTATCCCTCTAGTGCCATTACAGAGGAGAAATTTCCACGTACATATTAAACTAATCTTACCCAAAATGGGATTCCAGTTCCAAAATGACGGGCAAGTGCCCACTGCATAGGAACACAAGCTAACCCCCGACGTACATTTTGGACTAATTGTGCCTCATCAGGAGAGTGCAGCTGGATTCCCTAGGCACTGAGAACAAGGGGTCCACGTCTGAAATTCCCTTCACCCCCTAAGAATATTCAAAATAACATACAGAACGTGAAATGCTTCTGGGAACTAACAGCACAATGGCCTGTTCTACAGCTAGTCACCTCTCAGAAGCATCACATTTTAGCTCTCTAGTGCCAGTACAGAGAAGAAACTTCCATGTACATATTAGACTAATACCACCCAAAAGGGCAGTCCAGGTCTAAAACAACAGGCAAGTCCCCACTGCACAGGAACACATGCTAAACCCCGACATATGTTCCCCTCCTCTAGGTGAACCTCGTCAGAAGGGTGCAGCTGGATTCCCCAGGCACTGAGAGCAAGGGGTCCACATCTGGATTACCCTTCACTCTTAGGGAGACCCCCTAAGCATATTCAAAAACATACAGACTGTGAGAGGCTTCTGGGAATGAACAACAGCACAATGGCCTGTTCTACTGCTAGTCACCCCCAAAAGCATCACGTTTTAGCTCTCTAGTGCTATTACAGAGGAAAAATTTCCACATACATATTAGACTAATAGCACCCAAAAAGGTGGTCCAGTTCCAAAATAACTGGCAAGTCCCCATTGCACGCTAACACCAACTAATCCCCAACGTACGTTTTGGTCTAGTTGGGCCTCGTCAGGAGGATGCAGCTGGATTCCCTAGGCACTGAGAGCAAGGGGTCCATGTCTGGATTACCCTTCACTCATAGGGAGACCCCTTAAGAATATTCAAAATAACACACAGAGTGTGAGAGGCTTCTGGGAATGAACAACAGCACAATGGCCGGTCTATGGCTAGTCACCATGCAGAATCATCACAGGAGAAATTTTCACATACATAAAAGGGTGGACCAGTTCCAAAACAACTGGCAAGTTCACTCTGCATGGGAACACCAACTAACCCCCACCGTACGTTTCTGCCTAGGTGGGCCTCGTCAGGAGGGTGCAGCTGGATTCCCTAGGTACTGAGAGCAAGGGGTCCATGTCTGGATTACCCTTCACTCTTAGGGAGACCCCCTAAGAATAATAAAAATAACATAGAGAATGTGAAAAGCTTCTGGGAATGAACAACAGCACAATGGCCTGTTCTAAGGCTAGTCACCGTCCAGAAGCATCATGTTTTAGCCCTCTAGTGCCCTTACAGAGGAGAAATTTCCATGTACATATTAGACTAAGCCCACCCAAAAGTGCAGTCCAGTTCCAAAATGACATACAAGTCCCCACTGCAGGGGAACACCAGCTAACCCCTGATGTACGTTTTGGTCTAGTTGAGCCTCATCAGGAGAGTGCAGCTGGATTTCGTAGGTCCTGAAAGCAAAGTGTCCACGTCTGGATTACCCTTCACTCTTAGGGAGACCCCCTAAGAATATTCAAATTAACATTCAGAATGTGAGAGACGTCTGGGAATGAACAACAGCACAATGGCCTGTTCTATGGCTAGTCACCACCCAGAAGCATCGTGTTTTAGCCCTCTAATGCCATTACAGAGGAAAAACTTCTACATACATATTAGACTAAGAGCACCCAAAAGGGCAGTCCAGTTCCAAAATGACAGTCAAGCCCCCAGTGCACGCCAACACCAGCTAACTCTCAACGTACATTTTGATCTAGTTGGGTCTTGTCAGGAGGGTGCAGCTGGATTCCCAAGGCACTGAAAGCAAGGGGTCCACATCTAGATTACCCATCACTTTTAGGGAGACCCCCTAAGAGTATTCAAGATAACATACAGAATGTGAGAGGCTTCTGGGAATGAACAACAGCACAATGGCCTGTCCTACAGGTAATCACCGCTCAGAAGCATCACGTTTTAGCCCTCTAGTGCCATTACAGAGGAGAAATTTCCAAGTTCATATTAGACTAATCCCACCCAAAAGGGCAGTCCAGTACCAAAATGACAGGCAAGTCCCCACTGCACAGGAACACCAGCTAACTCCCAATGTACATTTCAGCCTAGATGGGCCTCATCAGGAGGTGCAGCTGGATTCCCAATGCACTGAGAGCAAGAGGTCCATGTCTGGACTACCCTTCACTCATAGGGGGACCCTCTAAGAATATTCAAAATAACACACGGAATGCAAGAGGTTTCTGGGAATGAACAACAGCACAATGGCCTGTTCTACAGCTAGTCACCACCCAGAAGCATCATATTCTAGCCCTCTAGTGCTATTACAGAGATAAAATGTCCACGTACATATTAGACTATCTCCGCCCAAAAGGGCAGTCCAGTTCCAAAATGACAGGGAAGACCCCACTGTACAAGAACACAAGCTAACCTGCAAAGTACGTCTTTACCTAGGTGGGCTTTGTCAGGAGGGTGCAGCTGGATTTCATAGGCACTGAGAGCAAAGGGTCCACGTCTGGATTACCCTTCACTCTTAGGGAGACCCCCTAAGAATATTCAAAATAACATACAGAATGTGAGAGGCTTCTGGGAATGAAGAACAGCACAATGGTCTGCCCTACGGCTAGTCACCACCCAGAAGCATCACGTTTTAGCTCTCTAGTGCCATTACAGATGAGAAATTTCCACATACATATTAGACTAATCCCGCCCAAAAAGAAGGTCCAGCTCCAAAATGACAGCCAAGTCCCCCCTGCTCAGGCACACCAGCTAACCCCCGACGTACATTTCGGCCTAGGTGGGCCTCATCAGGAGGGTGCAGCTGGATTCCCTAGGCACTGAGAGCAAGAGGTCCATGTCTGGATTACCCTTCACTCATAGGGAGAACCCCTGAGAATATTCAAAATAAAATACAGAATGTGAGAGGCTTCTGGGAATGAAGAACAGCACAATGGCCTGTTCTACAGCTAGTCACCTCCCAGAAGCATCACATTTTAGCTCTCTAGTACTATTACAGAGAAGAAATTTTCATATACTTACAAGGGCAGTCAGTTCCAAAATGACTGGCAAGCCCCCACTGCACGCTAACACTGGCTAACCACCAATTTACATTTTGGTCTAGTTGGGCCTCATCAGGAGAGTGCAGCAGGACTGAGAACAAAGGGTCCACTTCTGGATTAACCTTCTCTCTTAGGGAGACCCCCCCTAAGAATATTCAAAATAACATACAGAATGTGAGAGGCTTCTGGGAATGAACAACAGCATAATGGCCTGTTCTACAGCTAGCCACCTCCCAGAAGCATCACATTTTAGCCCTTTAGTGCCAGTACAGAGGAGAAATTTCCATGTACATATTAGGCTAACCCCACCCAAAATGACAGGCAAGTCTCCACTGCATGGGAACACCAGTTAACCTCTAACGTACTTTTTATTTATTTTTTTTTTAAATAATCTTTATTTTGACATGATAAATACAATACAACAATACAAATACAAATGCATTCATACATTTAAAACAATAACATTCTTAATACCTGCAACGCAGTGCACTTTGGCAGCACACAGGTACATCTGAACTTTATTGTATCATCACTTTATTGAACTCAACACTTGTACTTTATTTCACTGTATTAAAGTCTCTGTGGGCATTCGCCTGTGGGATTGGATGTGTGTGCGGGGGGGTGGGATATGGGGCATGGGTCAGGGTGGGTTAGGGGGCCAAGGGGAGGTGACAGTGATATTGGGCCATTGGAGGGGATGCTAGTCCTCCTCTTCCGGGCTGTCCAAGATGTTATAGTCTCTTAGCAGACTGTGGATCAGTCTGCGACAGTCCTGTGTTGTCACCTGTTCTCTCCTCAGCACCAGACGATTTCTTGCAAACCACAGAGCGTCTTTGACACAGCACATGATGCGCCAGGCTTCCTGGATAGCACCATACGAGTGTGTCCCTGGAAATAGTCCACACAGTACCGAGTGGTACAACAAGTGTCTCTTTGGAACAGTCTTTGAGTTCATTTTCCAGGTCATCCAACAGAGCTTGGGCAAAGGGGCACTGCCAAAAAACATGAAGGGCAGTTTCTTCTGCCACGCATCCTCTAGGGCAATGTCTATACCTGCATAGGTTCCTTGCATGCATGAAAGACCTGAGAGACAGACCCCCTGAATGGCCATCCATGCAGTGTCCTTGTGTCTGTTGGTGAGTCTCCCTGATGACACGTTCTGCCATACCATCTTGGAAGTAGCAGCTGGAAGTCCTGAAATTGTCTCTATAATGTCTTTTGCTCTGATGAGCTTATATATGACCTTTGGGGTCCACAGTTCTGGTTTAACACCCTCCAGTTGGTTCTCTCACACAAATCTACCAACATCCTGGTAGAACCAGGGGGTAGTTCAGTTGTAAGGGATGGAGCTGTCCCAGGTCTCCCAACCAAGTCCCCTCCAAAGAGGAAGCAGGAAGAAAAGGGACATGGCATTACCGGCAGATCCCTGGTCGCTCTCTCTTAAAGTCCTCCGCACACAGTTGCACACTAAGAAGGCCCGCAACATGGTGGGAATGTCTGGCACCCCCTTTCCTCCTTTGTGGGGCTCCTTGTACATAACTGCACACTTCACTCTGTCCATTTTGGAGCCCCAGATGAAGTGAAACGCTGCCCTTGTGATCGCTCTGCAAATTGTTGCCAAGGGTGGCCAAGCTTGGCCCATATACTGCAGAACTGGAAGGATCTCATTCTGCAGTACCAGTATTTTTCCCTCTATGGTGAGGTCCCTGAGGCTCCATAGTCCAAATTTCTGTCTGACTTTTGCTAGTCTTTCATCCCAACACTTCAGGGCAGCGCCTTTTCCACCGAACCAGACTCCCAGGATTTTGATGAGGCCTGTCCTGATGGAGAAAGGGAAGGGGTCAGAAGACAGGTGCCACTCCCCGAAGAGCATGGTCTCTGACTTCCCACAGTTGACCTTTGCACCCGAAGCTTTGCCAAAGTCCTCGCATGTCTGGACGAGCTCTTTCACTGATTGCTGGTCAGCGCAGAAGATGGTTACATCGTCCATGTACAGCAAGCACTTTGCCTCTTGTCTGCCATGTATTGGTGCAGTGATCCCCCTGATCTCTGGATTCCGTCTGATGCATTCAGCAAAGAGCTCTATACAACAGACAAAAAGGAGAGGTGAGAGAGGGCAACCTTGTCTGACCCCAGAAAGCACTGGAAAGGGGTCAGTCTTCCAGCTGTTCACCAGCACCGTACTGAAAATGTCAAGGTACATTAGGTTAACATATGAACAGAACATTTCTCCCAGCCCAAATCTGCGCAGTGCCCTGCCCATGATTTCGTGAGAGACACGGTCAAAGGCCTTCTCCTGATCCAGGCTGACCAGGGCTGCCTTTATACGGCAGTCTCTGATATAGTGGACTGTGTCTCTGATTAGGGCAAGGTTATCTGCTATTCTGCGACCGGGAATGCCGCAGGTTTGGTCTGGGTGAACAATCTGACCAATGACCCTCTTTAGCCTGTTGGCTAGTACCTTGGCAAGGATCTTGTAGTCCACATTGAGGAGAGAGATGGGCCGCCAATTTTTAAGGTCACATCTCTCTCCCTTCTGTTTATACAAGATCGTGATCATCCCCTCCCTTAGCGTCGGAGGCATTCTGCCCTCCGCCACCATCTCCTCGTATAGTTCAAGCAGATCTGGGCCTATGAGGTCCCACAGCTTTATATAAAATTCAGCTGGGAGACCATCACAGCCCGGGGTCCTGCCCGACTTGAAGGATCTGGCAGCAGAGAACAGCTCCTCCAACGCCAGGGGGGAGTCCATAGCTGCTCTACCTGCGGGATCAACAGAGTTAGTGATACCTGACAGGAACTTATCAGCTTGGTCTGTGTCTGTGTGTTTGGGGGAGTAGAGGTCTCTGTAGAAGTCTGTGACCACTTTCATGACCCCTTCCTTCCCCTCTTGGATTCTACCATCTCTGTCCCTCAGTTCTATCAGGGGAGTGCGTGCAGAGTGGAGCTTCCTGAAAAAGAAAGAGTTACATTTCTCACCCTCCTTCAGGTATTCCACCTTGGAACGGAAGATAATGCGCCTGGACTCCTCCTCAAAGTGCCTTTTCAGACTCTCTTTGGTCTCATCCAGCTCCTTTCTCACATCCCAGCCACAGAGTTGGAGGTCCTGCAGGGAGTGCAGTTTCTTTTGAAGTCTCCTGAGTTCACTCCTCCTCTCACACTCCTTGCATCTGCCTTTTGCCTGAAAGAAATTGCGGAATTTAACTTTCATAAACTCCCACCACTGGGCCACAGTTACTCTCTAACATACGTTTCAGCCCAGATGAGCCTCGTCAGGAGGGTGCAGCTGGATTCCCTAGGCACTGAGAGCAAGGGGTCCATGTCTGAATTACCCTTCACTCTTAGGGAGACCCCTCAAGAGTATTCAAAATAACATACAGAATGTGAGAGGCTTATGGGAATGAACAACAGCACAATGGCCTGTTCTATGGCTAGTCACCGCTCAGAAGCATCACGTTTTAGCCCTCTAGTGCCATTACAGAGGAGAAATTTCCATGTACATATTAGACTAATCCCGCCCCAAAAGGGCGGTCCAGCTCCAAAATGACAGGCAAGACCCCACTGCACAGGAAGACCAGCTAACCCCCAACGTACGTTTTTACCTAGGTGGGCCTCATCAGGAGGGTGCAGCTGGATTCCCTAGGCACTGAGAGCAAGGGGTCTACGTCTGGATTTCCCTTCACTCTTAGGGAGACCCCCTAAGAATATTCAAAATAACATACAGAATGTGAGAGGCTTCTGGGAATGAAGAACAGCACAATGGTCTGCCCTACGGCTAGTCACCACCCAGAAGCATCACGTTTTAGCCCTCTAGTGCCATTACAGAGGAGAAATTTCCATGTACATATTAGACTAATCCCGCCCAAAAGGGCGGTCCAGGTCCAAAATGACAGGCAAGTCCCCACTGCACAGGAACACCAGCTAACCCCCGACGTATGTTTTTACCTAGGAGGGCTTCGTCAGGAGGGTGCAGCTGGATTCCCTAGGCACTGAGAGCAAGGGGTCCACGTCTGGATTTCCTTTCACTTTTTGGGAGACCCCCTAAGTGTATTCAAAATAACATACAAAATGTGAGAGGTTTCTGGGAATGAACAACAGCACAATGGCCTGTTCTACGGCTAGTCACCACCCAGAAGCATCACGTTTTAGCCCTCTAATGCCATTACAAAGGAAAAATTTCCACGTTCATATTAGACTAATACCACCCAAAAGGGAGGTCCAGTTCCAAAATTACTGGCAAGTCCCCACTGCACGCTAGCACCAGCTAACCCCTGATGTATGTTTTGATCTAGCTGGGCCACTTCAGGCGGGTGCAGCTGGATTTCCTAGGCACTGAGAGCAAGGGGTCCACGTCTGGATTACCCTTCACTCTTAGGAAGACCCCCTAAGAATATTCAAAATAACATACAGAATGTGAGAGGGAACTGAGGCCAAAATACTCTGCAAGAGCTAGCACACGTTGAGCCGTGAGCACCCGACCTGTGCTGTAAGCATAGGTATTGGCACTGCAAGAGCTTAGGAGCTTGGAGCCACTAGCACCCAACCGGTGCGTTAACAGAGACCAAGTGCACTGCAAGAGCTGAGATGTTAAGAGCCAATAGCACCCAACCGGTATGTTATCGGAGACCAAATACACTGCGAGAGCTGAGGAGTATAGAGCCAATAGCACCCAACCGGTGCTGTAACGGAGACCAAGTACACAGCAAGAACTGAGGTGTATAGAGCCAATAGCACCCACCCGGTGCTGTAACGGTGACCAACTACACTGCAAGAGCTGAGGTGTATGGAGCCAATAGCACCCAACCGGTGTGGTAACGAGACCACTGCGCACAGCAAGAGTTAACGGATGCGCAATGTTAATCGGAGGCCACCATGCTCTGCAAGTGTTAACAGGAGGCTCTTTGTAACGGAGACAACAATGCTCTGCAAGTGTAAGCGGAAGGCTCAGGGTTAATGGAGGCAACGGTGCTCTGCAAGTGTGAACGGAAGGCTCAATGTAACTGATGTAACAATGCTCTGCAAGTGTTAACGGAGGCTCAGTGAATGGAGGCAACAGTGCTCTGCAAGAGTAAACAGGAAGGCCCAGTGAATCGGAGGTAATAACTCTGTCAGCCCTGCAATCAGCACAGCGGAAGTCAGAATGTCGCCCCAGCGACACAGGATCTGGATCTCAGCAGGAACACAGGCAGGGTCGTCAACGTAGCCGGGTCAGGTCACGGAGCAAGAACGTCAGCCAGGCCGGGTCAAATCACGGAGCAGGATCGTCAGACTAGCCGGGTCAGATCACGAAGCAGGAACGTCAGCCAGGCCGGGTCGAATCACAGAGCAGGAACCAAGGAGAGTAGTCAGACAGGCCAAGTTGGTACACAGGAACACAGCTACACAGTAACACTGGTACAGGAACACCACGAAAGGGCACCTGACAGGTGCCAAAGGCCCGGTATAAAAAGGCCATACTGGGCGGGCCAAACAAGTTCAGCCAATGGGAGCGCACCACAGCAAAGAGTGACAGCGAAGATCACAGGAACCGTGACAGAACAACAGCACAATGGCCTGTTCTATGGCTACTCACCATGCAGAATCATCACATTTTAGCTGTCTAGTGCCATTACAGAGGAAAAATTTTCACATACATAAAAGTGTGGTCCAGTTCCAAAATGTCGGGCAAGTTCCCTCTGCATGGGAACACCAGCTAACCCCCGCCGTACATTTCGCATATACTCAGCCCAGGTTACTCCAAGCATCGTATGAGACACCACTCAGTGAAGAAAGATGAAAAAAGTTAATTTACTGCATCCATCAAGCCAAACGCTTTCGGTCCACACAGGACCTTCCTCAGGCAAATGGTTTGACCACAGCAGAAACACACGTATATATACATAGAAAGAAAAGACACCCCTTACCCCATGATCCAAATTGCGCCAAAATGCAGCGGCAGCAATCTGCGTCCGATGGCTCAGTGACGTAAGCAGGTGATCTCCGGTTGCTACACAACCAAATAAACAAATAAACAATAAACAAAACCTCCGCTGGTTTCCCTTGCCGGCTGACAGCAGGGGAAACATCAACCTACCCTCGTGCCTATCGGAGAATAGATAGCACCCCTAAAGGGTGTCATACAATGGCCCAGTGTCATCCGTGGAAAACTAAAGAATGAAAAGCCAAGCTGAAACATCTCACGTTGTGATAAAAAATAATAAAGATAAACCAATAAGCAAAACACAATCCTTCCATGGAGAGACTGCCCGAACGCACAGAATCCTGGCCGGTGTACAAGGGCTTTTACAGTCATAAATAAAGAAAGAAATCCAAATCCGCTTGTTCTATGACTTATGGCATTCCCAAGTATGCCACGGATCAACATAAATATATGTATATTGTGCACCTGGGCTCTCTATATTAAGACTGAGTGCTTCCAACATTTGGACTCTCTCTTTATATATATATACATACAGATTTAGATAGGTGTACAGAATTTAGATAGGTGTACAGGTGAAACGAATGAGTATTCCAGTATGTAATAATACCTTTTTTTATTGGACTAACATTAAATTTTATGAAGACAAGCTTTCTTAAAGTAAAATCCCTTTCTCGAGTCTAATGCATACTGAAAATAAGAGAAATAAATCATACTGGAAATAAGAGAAAAAAAGACAACAAGAATATAAAGGAAAGTTAGGAGCTGACAGGGAGTGAATAGGAATGTGAGGGGGAGGGTAGCTGGCAGCACGGGGGACAGGGGGAGAGAGACAGAATCACAGTACACAGATACAAGTCCAGAAATATAGTGAGATGTGAATAAAACATGTATCATAGAAGGAAATATTATATAAAATGTAGGTAATGAGACAAGAATTCCACGTCTTTATTCAGTCCAGTGTCTTTGGTGTTGAAGTGATTGATCATCTTAATTTCAAATGTCTTTCTCTCCCATGTATTCTTGAAGATCCCTCTGATATATATATATATATATATATATTGCAAAAGTCTTAGACGTGTCAAAAAATGCTGTAAAGTAAGAATGCTTTCAAAAATCGATATGTTAATAGTTTATTTTTACCAATTAACAAAATGCAAAGTGAGCAAACAGAAGAAATATCTAAATCCAGTCAAACTTTGGTGTGACCACCCTTTGCCCTCAAAACAGCATCAGTTCCTCTAGGTTCTCTTGCACAGTCAGGGATTTTGTAGGCATGTAGGGCTCGATTCAAATGTTGGCGTCGGGCGAAAAAACTGGCGATGCTTGTTTTAACGTCAACTGAGCAATGCAAATGTTCCACTAGTAACAAGGGACGCCAGTTCTGAAACACACGTAGCCGGTCGCCAGAACAGCAAGATCTCACCCATAGAGGATAATGTACAAGCAACGCCAAAAGCCATTCAAATGTTGGAGTTAGGGCTAACTCGCGTTACATTACAGCATTTCACTCCAGAAATCTAACGCCTATTTTTTTTGGAGAACAGCACAGGAGGCAGAGTAAAAAATCCACGTCGACAGTTCTGAACAGCATTCTCTGTGCTCTTCCCTACCCAGCCACTAGGGGAACACAAAGATGGCTTTCAGCACCATGGACAGCTTTGAATGCCATAAGGATGTGCACTGCTCACCCCTGTGGCATTCAAAGGGTTACAATCAATAAAACTAGTACACCAAGCACTACACAATGCCCTCTTCCACACACCCCCCCTTAGTATGTCACATATATTCCATATATGTGACATACTAACCCCATCCACATCCACCTCATGGACTTCCATGTAGTGGACAAATCTGTATTTTATTCCACAATTAACTCTTCTCACAATGCGCATTGTGAGAAGGGACAAATTGTACAACGTGCGACAGGCAGGGCACAATGCCAACGCGTGAGGAGGGGAGAGAGGTATCGGAGGAAGCGGGCAGCAAATACAAGCTTGCCACCCGCTTCCTCCGATGTCTCTCTCCCCTCCACCGCTTCCTCCAATGCCTCTGTACACTGTAATGAGCGCAGCCACGCTGATGCCCACAACAAAATATCATTAAAGACATTTGATGAAGGGAGCGCTGCTGTCAGCGCAAGGTTGCTTCAGCAATAGTTTGTCATTCATTTATTAACCCTTTGAGTGCCAGAGTGGAATGCAGCGCACTGCTTTGCAATGCGTTGCGTACCACTCTGGCACTCAAAGGGTAATGTCCTACTTACTGTGTCCCATTGTTATTAGTGTTTTTACTCCAATCTCCATTTGAAGGAGAGTGGAGCAAAAATGATAATAGCAATGGGACACAGGAGGTGGGCATTACAAATGAATGAATCTAAGTCAATATACGTTCAATCATAGTATTTTAATGATAAAACTAGTTGAACAGCCCGTTACACGGGCCACAGTGCCTCTAGCAGCCGGTCGCAGGGCAGTCATGCGCAGCAGAGACTGCCCGCGCCACTGCTGATACAGAGCTGGACGCTCTTTCGGAGCGCCCAGCTCTGTATCAGCCGCGGCGCGGGCAGTCTGTACTGCGCATGACTGCCGCACGCGCAGCAGTGTCTACTGCGCATGTCGGCCGTTACACACAACTTAGCGAATTATTATATAGGATGTATAAAACACACCCACACACACACATACAGGCATATCTTGCCTATTAACCCTTTGGGTACCAGAGGGGTAGGAAACATGCTAAGCAATGCCTCTGTCCTTTTACTGTCATGAGCCAATGCCCACAAATAAAGCATTAGCACAATATTTGCTGAAGGGAGCGCTGCTGTCAGCGCAGGGTTGCTTCAGCAATACAGTATGTCACTCATTTAGTAACCCTTTGAGTGCCAGAGTGTAATGCAGCGCACGGCTTTGCAATGTGTTGCGTACCACTCTGGCACTCAAAGGGTTAATAATGTCCTACTTACTGTGTCCCTTTGTTAGTAGTGTTTTTGCTCCACACTCCGTTTGAAGGAGAGTGGAGCAAAATTAATTATAGCAAGGGGACACAGGAGGTAGGGCATTATGAATGAATGATTCTAAGTCAAAATACATTTATTAATGGCATTTTAATAAAAAATATGTATTAACAACACACACACACACACATATATACAGGCAAGGTATGTACCTTGCCTTTTAACCCTTTGGGTACCAGAGGGCTAGGAAACATGCTAAGCAATGCTTTCCTACCTCTCTGGTACTCAAAGGGTTAATTGTGGAATAAAAGACAGATTTGTCCACTGCGTTGAAGTCCATGAGGTGGATGTGGTTAGTATGTCACATATATGCAATATATGTGACATACTAAGGAGGGGGATGTGGAAGGGGGCATTGTGTAGTGCTTGGTGTACTAGTTTTATTGATTGTAACCCTTTGAATGCCACAGGGGTGAGCAGAGCACATCCCTATGGCATTCAAAGCTGTCCATGGTGCTGAAAGCCATCTCTGTGTTCCCTTAGTGGCTGGGTAGGGAAGCGCAGAGAATGCTGTTCAGAACTATCGACGTTGGTTTCGGATTTTGTGACTGAACTTTCTGCTGTGGAGTGCTGTGATTGGCTGTGGTGCTAGGTAACATTTTTATTGTGTGTTTTTAGGGAAGATTTTCTATGCGAAGCAGGTTTCAGGTGAACGTGTATTTTGTTGGTCTTCGCTCGTTAGCCTTTCTGGGTAAGGAAGATTTGAATCTCACATTACCCAGTCTCGTTTAACTCTCGAAGGCAGTTTTTTTTCTTCACGCTAGTTTTAACTCCAACATTTTGATCGAGTCCTTAGCCAGGTGTACGATTAAACAATTATACTAAACAGGTGCTAATGATAATCAATTTAATATGTTGATTTAAACACAACCATTAACTGAAACAGAAACAGCTGTGCAGGAGGAATAAAACTGGGTGAGGAACAGACAAACTCGGCTAACAAGGGAAGGTTCCTAAAGACAGTTTAATGTCAAAAGTCTTAGACCAAGGCAAGACTGAGCACAGCAACAAGACACAAGGTAGTTATACTGCATCAGCAAGGTCTCCCCCAGGCAGAAATTTCAAAGCAGACAAGGGTTTCCAGATGTGATGTCCAAGCTCTTTTGAAGAAGCACAAAGAAACGGGCAATGTTGAGGACCATAGACGCAGTGGTCAACAAGGAAACTTAGTGCAGCAGATGAAAGACACATCATGGTTACTTCCCTTCACAATAGGAAGATGTGCAGCAGGGCATCAGCTCACAATTGGCAGAAACCAGTGGGACCCTGGTGTACCCATCTACTGTCCAGAGAAGTCTGGTCAGAAGTGGTCTTCATGGAAGACTTGTGGCCAAAAAGCCATACCTCCGATGTGGAAATAAGGCCAAGTGACTCAACTATTGTTGTACCCTTTGCGTATGTCGCTTCGGTCTCTGTTATCTCTTGTCGGGCTCTCCTAGCCTTATATTGCTCACCGGTTTTGACCCTTTTAGGCCTGTCCCACGTGTCTGCAATTCAGTGTGCCTGCACTGACCTCGGCTTCCCTTACCGGTTTTTGATCCTTCTCAGCCCGCCCTGACCCTTAACTCTGTTTTTGACCACTCTCTCGGATTTTCCCTCTGGCTGAGTTGTTTTCAGATTTTTCTGCCCACTTTTTGGTTCTTTACTCTTAGCCATATTATCAGCTTTTTGCTAACCTGTGTGCTGCTACCTCTGCACAGAGTTCGTTTTCAGAAAGCTAACAGTACAAGAGAGCCATTTTATTCAGGATGAAACCGTCAGGCCTTATTGAAGTCCTTAATTCACTGGGTAAACGTATCTCTGCCGTGAATCAAACTGTGCAGGAACTACAAGCAAACCAGGCCCATTTACAGCAACAGTTACATGATCTACAAACTGCTGCCTCTCCTCCTCCAGTGACTTCCTCCTCTGGGGGTTCAAGGATGCAAGAGGGTGTAGGGCATCACCATTCCCTTGAACCTAGGGTTCCACTCCCAGACCGGTTTGGTGTGGATACAAGATACAAGTTCAGAATCTTCATAACAGCCTGAGAACTTTTATTCTCCATAAACCAATATACATATGACACAGATTATGATAAGGTCCGCACAGCTATTACCCTCCTATCAGGGGAACCACAGTCCAAGGCCCTTCACCTGCTCCAAGTCACCAGTCCTGTGTTGAATTCCTGGGGTGTCTTCTGACAAACTATGAAGTCTTTGTATGATGACCCTTTCCGGATCTCCTCCGCACAGAATGTCCTACGATCGCTACTCCAAGGGAAGAGACCTGTGGAGGAATACGTAACTGAGTTCCGCAGATTAGCTAGTGACTCTAAATGGAATGAGGCAGCTTTGTTTGACCAATTCTGCTTCAGTCTTTCTGAAAGCCTAAAAGATGAATTGGCCAGGGGAACCCTGCCCACAAGTCTTGAGGACCTAATCCATCTGTCAATACAAATTGACCGGATATTGAGAGAGAGAGAGAACAGCATCATTCTCTCAATGGGTAAGAAGTCTCCAGCTTGTAACGAAAAACAGAAGGAAGAGGGCGCATGCGCCTCTAAGCGCAGATGTTAAGATTCAATCAAACCACCACCTCTATGGATCAAACACCTCAACTGGAAAGGTACTCACAATTTATAGAGGCTACTTTCCGCCTCTTAGTCTCGAGCATCCACTGGATTCCCCCCAGTGCAGGGTCTATCCTGATCTCCTCGTAGATACCCACCACACTTTTCCTGGATAAACCTCCTTCAGAGTTGATCCAAATGACACAATCCACCTATCCGAGGGTTTATGACTCCACAGGTCGAATGGGTTTTGGGGTACTACTTAAATGGAGATACAGGGAGAGTCCACTGAATTTGGATACTTACAAAATAATACCAATGACTGAAATCTAAAAATATTTATTAAAAATATATAAATTATATTTCTAAACAATTCCCTATACGGGATCTGAAATGGCTGACGCGTTTCGTAATGACGTTACTTCATCAAAGCCACGATACATCATATTAGCTTATCTGTCTTTTATTTTCAAACTTCTGCCACATTATTTTTACGAGATACCGGAAGTAAATCCCGTTACTCACAATTTGCGTTCCAGCAGGCCACATCCCTACTTCAATATCATTAACCTACCTTCCTAGAATGCAAAAATAGGAGTGTAACGAATGCTCTCCTTCCTGGCGTCACACTTCCTCACCACCTGACCGATGTACGGCATCCACCTGACCCCCAGACATCAGAGTCACATTGCGCATGCATCCGTACTTACTCCAGAATGGAGTCCCTAGATACTCCACCTCACTTACGGCGCATGCACAGTTTCTGTTGCGTCTGGTCCCCATGGATACCGACGCTGTCAGTGCGAGTAATATGTGTCTCTCAAGCAAAGATGCCCTCTTACATGCCTAAAATATTAGAAGATACTCCATTCCTATTGCAAACTACAAACTAGTGGCCTGGTCCTCTCCCAACAGTCCCGCTGCCGTATTAGCCCACTGGACTGATTTAGAGATGAGCAGGTCACTCTGCATAATATATATTCAAAATAGTACATATTTCCTTCTTATCCCTATCTGTATAATATGCAATATATCAAAATACCATCTATCCTTCCGATACTTGTTTCGGATAGGGATAAGAAGGAAATATGTACTATGTTGAATATATATTATGTAGAGTGACATGCCTCTCGTCATGCCTTGACTAATGGTCTCCTGTTCAAGCAGGACTGCATATACATTCCACCCTCAGTTTGACAGGAAATACTTCATACGTTTCATGATCCCCCTTCAGCTGGCCATGGAGGGATCACTCGGACCACCCAAGGGATTCAAAGATGCTTTCGGTGGCCTTCCATTAAACAAGACATTGAGACTTATGTCTTTGATTTAAAAGCAGACACGGAAAACCACCCGGTCTCCTTACACCCTCACCAGTTCCTACCGGCCCTTGGAAGGACATCACGCTTTACTTTATAGTAGTCCTACCAAGTTCTGAACTACACAAAACCATCCTTGTCTTTGTAGACCGCTACACAAAGATACCACGTTTTATACCAAGCACAGGTTTACCAGCTGCAGCTAAAACCACATCCATATATCTACGTGAGATTTTCCGATTACATGGTGTACATGCATACATCACCTCGCAATTCTGGAAAGCATTCTGTTCAGGATTACAAATCAAATGAAACGTATCATCCAGCTATCACCTCCAGACCAATGGTCAAACTTTGGAACAAATCAAACTTTGGAACAGTACTTAAGATGTTATTCCACTCATCTGTAGAACAATTGGCTTCATTTACTACATCAAGCAGACTTTGCTTATAACAATCATTTTCATCGTACCATCCATACTTCACCCTTCTTTGCTAACTATGGATACCATTCATCTCTGCTACCAAACCCTCCTCCGGCTACATCAGTCCCTGATGCAAACTAACGGATTCAAGAATTACAACAAATACACAAAGAATTATACACCATTTTGTCTCATGCTCAGGCATCATATAAAAAGCAGGCAGACAAACACAGTCTTGATTGCCCCACTTTTCAAGTCGGTGACAAAGTGTGGCCATCCTC
Organism: Rhinophrynus dorsalis; assembly: GCA_037306005.1. Taxonomy (NCBI): domain Eukaryota; kingdom Metazoa; phylum Chordata; class Amphibia; order Anura; family Rhinophrynidae; genus Rhinophrynus; species Rhinophrynus dorsalis. The sequence continues at coordinate 1,346,865 of CM074724.1, read as the reverse complement.
CGCTAATGTCTGTTTGTCCTGCCCATCACGAAAGCTAGGTCCACGCTTTCTGGGACCTTTTTCATCACCCAAGTCATAAGCCCCGTGGCTTATCACCTGGCCTTGCCTGAATCCTACCATATACATATTACATTCCATGTTACCCAGTTGAAACCCTGGGTTCCCAGTCCTTTTCTTAACTGACAACCAACGAGTCCTCCACCACTGGATGTACATGGTTCAGAGGAGTACGAAATTCAAAAGTTCCTCCACTCCTGACTATGCAGAGGACGTCTGGAATATCTAGTGCACTGGAAGGGCTATGGACCTGAAGAAAGATCCTGGGAGCCTCTCATCAACATTCATGCACCCTCCTCTCTTTGATCCTTCCATGCCCAGAGGGCATCCATGGGGGGGGGATCTGTTCCTCCCTTTTCCCGTTACCTCAGAGTAGCTGCGCCAGGTCCCGTTGTTCTGCCGTCGGTCGGCGAATGTGCAATGACTCAACGGTTTCTTTCGGGTTTTACAACTTCACGGCATGTGACGTCTGATGCACCAAGGCCTATATAACCCTATGTCGCTTTGGTCTTGGTGCTCTTTTGTCCAGCTCCATTAAGCGGTCCCTAGTGTCTGCCTTTCCTTGCCTTATATTTCTCACCGGTTTTGACCCTTTTTGGCCTGTCCCGCGTGTGACGGATACCCATACTCAGACTGAGTAGCTCTGACAAACTGTGTTTTCTTAGCCTGGGATGACACTAAGGAATTCCATCAGCCAGGAACCAGGATCATAGCTCAATTCATCCAGTCACTAGACAGAACTCAGTGTAGGGTGGAAGCATGATATAGCAATCTACCCCAAGCACCAGACAACACCAGTGTTGGAGTAAAACAGGAACTAACTTTTATTCAGTGAAACCAGCTCTCTTATACAGAACTGAGAGACAATACACAATGGGCTGAATACAAAGAGGCACAATGGGAACATAAACATGGGGGACAAAGGACTGTATACTGCAAAAGGCATCAGAACATGATTACATCACATGTAATTACAGCACATCAATTACATCAACTACACAATTAAATGGCAACATCAGACAAGAGCATAATTCCCTTAACAAACACAATGCCCAGTTCCTGTGACAGCCCTCATAGCTGGATAGTCTGTAGGGGTCTGGATTGGGCAGACCAGACTGGGTTTCCTGGTCTCCCTGTGCCCCCAATAGGCACAGAGTGACTTAGACACAAGAGGGAACTGGGAAGCTGCAAAAGGAGCTTCCCCATGAATGGGGCCCATATTCTGAAGGGAGGAGGCTGGCCCTCAGGCCTCTCCAGGAGCCCAGGGCACAGAGGCTTCTGTGACACGACGTGTCTGTGATTCAGTGTGCCTGCACTGGCCTCGGCTTCCCAGTTTTTGATCCTTCTCAGCCTGCCCTGACCCTTAGCTCTCTCAGATTTTCCCTCTGGCTGAGTCATTTTTTGGATTTGTCTGCCCACATTTTGGTTCCTTCCTCTTATCCATATTAATCAGCTTTTTGCTACCTCTGCACAGAGTTTTTTTTCAGAAAGCTGACAACTATACACAAAAACACAAGAACTGGGGTGCAGAAAAATGGCAGCAGGTGCTCTGGACCGGAGTGAAATTTGGCAATCAAAGGTTTAATACTGTTGAAATGATGCAGCCTCCTCTTGATCATTGATTTGGGCAAGCTGCTGTGCAATGTTGTGCAATATATATATATATATAAAAAAGGCCTCTATGGTATTTACCTCCTGCATTTTTAGAAGCATGAAGCTATATCCATCTCTGCATTTAAGCCTCCATTTCCCAAATTTCCAAGGTGTAGATCCAGAAGGCCTCTCTGGAACATAGTTTTTGAAATCTTGCACCTGTTCCTATTGGTATGTGTTCTAGACCTACTACCTTCAGATTATTAAGTCCACCTTTTTCACAGCTATTCATATGTCTAGGAACACCATGATTTCTTCTTTTCATCTGATTTTTCCACGATGTTCATTTATCCGTAATTTCAAGGGTCGAGTAGTTCTACCTATATATTTCGTACCACAACCACACAATAACATATATATTATATATTCTGTATTGCAATTAATGCGTTGTTTTATAGGATATGTAGTTTTTTCTGTTTTATCCTTAAAACTTGTGGTACCATGAACCATATAATTACAGTTGATACATTTGCGTTGTTGACATCTACATCTTCCTTTAGGTAACTTGTTATTTGCATAATCTGATGTTAGTTTTTTTGGGCGACTAGGAGCTATATATGCTCTAATATTTTTATTTTTGCGAAACATAATGTTAGGATGTTTACCTATATTATTCCTCAAACTAGGATCTTGCTGTAAAATTGTCCAGTGTTTTTTGAAAATATTTTTGATTTGATCACTATATGTATTATATTGGGTTATAAAAGCCACATACCCTATTTGATTTTGTTTTTTATTTTTATTTTTTAAAATGGATTCTCTATCTAAATTCAAAGCCCTGTTGTAAGCTGTGTCTAATATACTATCTGCATATCCCTTTTCTTTAAATAGGGTTTTGAATTTAGATAGAGAATCCATTTAAAAAAAAAAATTAAATAAAAAAAAGAAAAGAAAAAATAAAAAACAAAATCCTGAGGAAGTGACATTAAATTGTGTTGTCACGAAACGCGTTGAGCTATTAACACAGGATTACCAGGTTTTTACGTATTTTTCTCTGTTTGTATATTCACTGTATCCAATTTATATGCAGAATGTGGACCAGTATGAATAATTTTATTTTATTTTTTCTTAGCCGGTATTATTGTCATATAGTGTTATTATTATTATTTTCAATTTTTATAATTGTTATTTTAACCCCTTAACGACCCTTGACGTACCAGGACCGTCAAGGGTAAATTTGCTTTAAGGACCAGTGACTGTCCTGGTACGTCAAGAGTTAAATGGTAGCAGCGCGCCGCCGTGCACGCTGCTACCATTCAATCCAGGCTGAGACTGAGCGGTCCAGTACCGGACCGTTCAGTCTCAGCCTCTGTCAGTAGTGCCGGGTCATGTGATCGCTGCGTCAGCGATCACATGTACCGGCATTCTAAGTCTGTGAATGAGGCAGTGCTACTCACTGCCTCTAGTGTCTCCTCTCTGCTAATGCGTCCCTTACATCAAAGTAAGGGACACAGAAGCAGAGAGGAGACACCTAGTGGAAATACAAAATACAGCAGCTGGGGGTGTTAACCCCTTCACTGCTGGTACAGGAGGATGGCTAAATGCAGGTCAATTTCTGACCTGCTAAATACACTTTTTTTTTTTTTTTAAATAAAAACAACACACTTTTTTTTTTACAAATAAAATATTTTATTTAAAAAAAAACAAAAAACATCTCAAGAAACAAAATTGGAAGTGTGATTGTTGTGGAGTCATGTAATACACTTACACACACCGCCAAATGTAATGAAAAAAAAAAGTGGGAAAATAGGGTGGGAAAAAGGGACATGGGGATTTTCACCCAGGGGGGACAGTGGCCACTTTAAACTGCACATTTTGTAAGTATGACTGACTAGTCATACCTTTCATGCAGTCTCCATAAATATTTAACCCTTTGCGCCCAATTGATCCCAAGAGAAAAAACAAAAATGATGGGTTTTTTTACATTTTTTTTACCTTTTTCTTTAATTTTAATAAAGTAAATGGTGGGTTATCCATATAAGTGGGGTATCAAAGGAAAGCCCTATTTGTTTGTAAAAAAACAGTATATAATTTATGGGGGTGGAATAAAAGCCTAAGAGGGAAAACACTGTTGAACAAAGACATAGTCAAAAAGGTCAGAATTGCTCCGGTCCTTAAGTCAAATCCACCTCTGATTTTCCCGGTCCTTAAGGGGTTAAGAAGATAACCCCAAATAAAGCTTTTTAGGACCCTATGCGCCTAAATAAGGTGTAAAGGTCAACCCCTTACTTAATATTGTTTTGACACCTATGTGTTATTAAAGGTTCCTAACACAATTTGTGGAAGTGTACGTCTGCATTTATTATATATAGTTGTGGACTGACACTATTGGAACAACAATACACTTTTAAGAAGTGTGAAGATCCTACAGAAGGTGTATCAGTCTGGTGTGATTATTGTACCTAGGAGAAGAACAAATACTGAGAGGCAGGAGAAGCCTCTAAAATGTGAGTTGAACCAAAAAGGGGTTCTTTTGGCACTATTGGGGACCACAAGTAACATTAATATACTACACTTAGAGAATATTTCTGCGCTGTTTTTCCTCTCCTTTATTGTAGACCCTGCATCTGCTCCTTCCAGAGATTTTGACAGGAGTGGCTACACTCCCCTGGCCACTCCTGTCAAATTCACCACCCCATGCTTACAACAATGGGACAGGTAGTAAATAGGAGACTTGCATAACTCCTCCTTACTGCCGCCCCATGTGTGTCTGTCCTCAGGGCAGGGGATGGCTGGCCTGGGGGGCAATTGCCCCCTACCTGGTCATATGTCTGGGCTGGTAGGCCACTGCACCTCACTAGATCTCCTGACTGATGCTTTAAATGGTGCTACATAAATGATACCACAGAGGTACAATCCAAATGGAGTTAAACTAGAAGCACAAACCATTTCCCTTGTAAGCTCTATAGTATCTCTAAGTAAGCTTTACTTAAATTGTAAGATCTGTAGTATCTCTAGGTAAGCTTTACTTAAATTGTAAGATCTGTAGTATCTCTAGGTAAGCTTTACTTAAATTGCAAGATCTGTAGTATCTCTAGGTAATATCTCTATGTAAGCTTTACTTAAATTGTAAGATTTGTAGTAGTGCACTAGTGTAGCCCCAGTTTAACTGTAAGCTATGAGATATCACTTGACTTACATTACAACATTAATGCCAATTTTAACATTAACAAAAGAGTGTGGGGTGGAACAGTGGGCTGGAACAATTACAGAAATGGGCCACAATGTATTTGCCCACTGGGCCACAAGTTGCCAGCCCTCCCCTGCCTCAGGGAGACATAAATCAAGTCAAATAATGCTTCCTCCTTTATATATATATATATACATAAGCCTCGCTGCACAATTTATGGTACCTCACACACAGAACATAATTTATGTCTCCTCAGAAAACACACACACATTGAACAGAATGCCTCATTACATAATTTATGTCTCATTAGGAGACACAACTCCCACTGGATGATTCAATGGGGACATTACTGCTCCCATTGGGTGATTCAGTGGGGGCGTGTTTATCATACAGGGAGTTGGCCCTCCCCCTACAGCCCGCCCACCACTAGCCAACTGACAAAAAAAATATAGCTGCCACTCGCTCCTGAAGTAGGGATATCAATAACTTCTCCCGGTCCACTCACACTCTCACTCAGGATCATGACCCCAAAAACACACTGTCACCTCCCACAGATAACTGTAACCCTCCATACACACTGTGTCACCTCCCACAGATAACTGTATCCCTCCATACACACTGTGTCACCTCCCACAGATAACTGTAACCCTCCATACACAGTGTCACCTCCCACCGATAACTGTAACCCTCCATACACTGTGTGTCACCTCCCACAGATAACTGTAACCCTCCATACACTGTGTGTCACCTCCCACAGATAACTGTAACCCTCCATACACACTGTGTCACCTCCCACAGGTAACTGTAACCCTCCATACACTCTGTGTCACCTCCCACTGATAACTGTAACCCTCCATACACTGTGTGTCACATCCCACAGATAACTGTAACCCTCCATACACTATGTCACCTCCCACAGATAACTGTAACCCTCCATACACTGTGTGTCACCTCCCACAGATAACTGTAACCCTCCATACACTGTGTCACCTCCCACAGATAACTGTAACCCTCCATACACTGTGTCACCTCCCACAGATAACTGTAACCCTCCATACACTGTGTGTCACCTCCCACAGATAAATGTAACCCTCCATACACACTGTGTCACCTCCCACAGATAACTGTAACCTCCATACACTCTGTGTCACCTCCCACAGATAACTGTAACCCTCCATACACTCTGTGTCACCTCCCACAGGTAACTGTAACCCTCCATACACTGTGTCACCTCCCACAGATGACTGTAACCCTCCATACACTCTGTGCGTCACCTCCCACAGATAACTGTAACCCTCCATACACTTTGTGTCACCTCCCACAGATAACTGTAACCCTCTATACACTGTGTGTCACCTCCCACAGATAACTGTAACCCTCCATACACTGTGTCACCTCCCACAGATACCTGTAACCCTCTATACACTGTGTCACCTCCCACAGATAACTGTAACTCTCCATACATACTGTGTCACCTCCCACAGATAACTGTAACCCTCCATACACTGTGTCACCTCCCACAGATAACTGTAACCCTCCATACACTGTGTGTCACCTCCCACAGATAACTGTAACCCTCCATACACACTGTCTCACCTCCTACAGATAACTGTAACCCTCCATACACTGTGTCACCTCCCACAGATAACTGTAACCCTCCATACACACTGTGTCACCTCCCACAGATAACTGTAACCCTCCATACACTGTGTCACCTCCCACAGATAATTGTAACCCTCCATACACACTGTGTCACCTCCCACAGATAACTGTAAAAATCCATACACACTGTATCACCTCCCACAGATAACGGTAACCCTCCATACACTCTGTGTCACCTCCCACAGATAACTGTAACCCTCCATACACACTGTGTATCACCTCCCACAGATAACTGTAACCCTCCATACACACTGTGTCACCTCCCACAGATAACTGTAACCCTCCATACACTGTGTGTCACCTCCCACAGATAACTGTAACCCTCCATACACACTGTGTCACCTCCCACAGATAACTGTAACCCTCCATACACACTGTGTCACCTCCCACAGATAACTGTAACCCTCCATACACACTGTGTCACCTCCCACAGATAACTGTAACCCTCCATACACTGTGTCACCTCCCACAGATAACTGTAACCCTCCATACACACTGTGTCACCTCCCACAGATAACTGTAACCCTCCATACACTGTGTCACCTCCCACAGATAACGGTAACCCTCCATACACTGTCACCTCCCACAGATAACTGTAACCCTCCATACACACTGTGTCACCTCCCACAGATAACTGTAACCCTCCATACACTGTGTCACCTCCCACAGATAACTGTAACCCTCCATACACACTGTGTCACCTCCCACAGATAACTGTAACCCTCCATACACTGTGTCACCTCCCACAGATAACTGTAACCCTCCATACACACTGTGTCACCTCCCACAGATAACTGTAACCCTCCATACACTGTGTCACCTCCCACAGATAACTGTAACCCTCCATACACTGTGTCACCTCCCACAGATAACTGTAACCCTCCATACACTGTGTCACCTCCCACAGATAACTGTAACCCTCCATACACACTGTGTGTCACCTCCCACAGATAACTGTAACCCTCCATACACTGTGTCACCTCCCACAGATAACTGTAACCCTCCATACACACTGTTTCACCTCCCACAGATAACTGTAACCCTCCATACACTCTGTGTCACCTCCCACAGATAACTGTAACCCTCCATACACACTGTGTCACCTCCCACAGATAACTGTAACCTTCCATACACCGTGTCACCTCCCACAGATAACTGTAACCCTCCATACACACTGTGTCACCTCCCACAGATAACTTTAACCCTCCATACACTCTGTGTCACCTCCCACAGATAACTGTAACCCTCCATACACAGTGCGTCACCTCCCACAGATAACTGTAACCCTCCATACACACTGTGTCACCTCCCACAGATAACTGTAACCCTCCATACACTCTGTGTCACCTCCCACAGATAACTGTAACCCTCCATACACTGTGTCACCTCCCACAGATAACTGTAACCCTCCATACACACTGTGTCACCTCCCACAGATAACTGTAACCCTCCATACACTGTGTCACCTCCCACAGATAACTGTAACCCTCCATACACACTGTGTCACCTCCCACAGATAACTGTAACCCTCCATACACACTGTGTCACCTCCCACAGATAACTGTAACCCTCCATACACACTGTTTCACCTCCCACAGATAACTGTAACCCTCCATACACTCTGAGTCACCTCCCACAGATAACTGTAACCCTCCATACACACTGTGTCACCTCCCACAGATAACTGTAACCTTCCATACACCGTGTCACCTCCCACAGATAACTGTAACCCTCCATACACACTGTGTCACCTCCCACAGATAACTTTAACCCTCCATACACTCTGTGTCACCTCCCACAGATAACTGTAACCCTCCATACACAGTGCGTCACCTCCCACAGATAACTGTAACCCTCCATACACACTGTGTCACCTCCCACAGATAACTGTAACCCTCCATACACTCTGTGTCACCTCCCACAGATAACTGTAACCCTCCATACACTGTGTCACCTCCCACAGATAACTGTAACTCTCCATACACTATGTGTTACCTCCCACAGATAACTGTAACCCTCCATACACTGTGTCACCTCCCACAGATAACTGTAACCCTCCATACACACTGTGTCACCTCCCACAGATAACTGTAACCCTCCATACACTATGTGTCACCTCCCACAGATAACTGTAACCCTCCATACACTGTGTGTCACCTCCCACAGATAACTGTAACCCTCCATACACACTGTGTCACGTCCCACAGATAACTGTAACCCTCCATACACTGTGTCACCTCCCACAGATAACTGTAACCTCCATACACTCTGTGTCACCTCCCACAGATAACTGTAACCCTCCATACACTATGTGTCACCTACCACAGATAATTGTAACCCTCCATACACTGTGTCACCTCCCACAGATAACTGTAACCCTCTATACACTGTGTCACCTCCCACAGATAACTGTAACTCTCCATACACACTGTGTCACCTCCCACAGATAACTGTAACCCTCCATACACTGTGTCACCTCCCACAGATAATTGTAACCCTCCATACACTCTGTGTCACCTCCCACAGATAACTGTAACCCTCCATACACTGTGTCACCTCTCACAGATAACTATAACCCTCCATACACACTGTGTCACCTCCCACAGATAACTGTAACCCTCCATACACTGTGTCACCTCCCACATATAACTGTAACCCTCCATACACACTGTGTCACCTCCCACAGATAACTGTAACCCTCCATACACAGTGTCACCTCCCACAGATAACTGTAACCCTCCATAAACACTGTGTCACCTCCCACAGATAACTGTAACCCTCCATACACACTGTGTCACCTCCCACAGATAACTGTAACCCTCCATACACTGTGTCACCTCCCACAGGTAACTGTAACCCTCCATACACTCTGTGTCGCCTCCCACAGATAACTGTAACCCTCCATACACTGTGTGTCACCTCCCACAGATAACTGTAACCTTCCATACACTGTGTCACCTCCCACAGATAACTGTAACCCTCTATACACTGTGTCACCTCCCGCAGATAACTGTAACCCTCCATACACTGTGTCACCTCCCACAGGTAACTGTAACCCTCCATACACTGTGTGTCACCTCCCACAGATAACTGTAACCCTCCATACACTGTGTCACCTCCCACAGATAACTGTAACCCTCCATACACACTGTGTCACCTCCCACAGATAACTGTAACCCTCCATACACTGTGTGTCACCTCCCACAGATAACTGTAACCCTCCATACACTCTGTGTCACCTCCCACAGATAACTGTAACCCTCCATACACTGTGTCACCTCCCACAGATAACTGTAACCCTCCATACACACTCTGTGTCACCTCCCACAGATAACTGTAACCCTCCATACACTGTGTCACCTCGCACAGATAACTGTAACCCTCCATACACACTGTGTCACCTCCCACAGATAACTGTAACCCTCCATACACACTGTGTGTCACCTCTCACAGATAACTGTAACCCTCCATACACTGTGTCACCTCCCACAGATAACTGTAACCCTCCATACACTGTGTCACCTCCCACAGATAACTGTAACCCTCCATGCACTGTGTCACCTACCACAGATAACTGTAACCCTCCATACACACTGTCACCTCCCACAGATAACTGTAACCCTCCATACACTGTGTGTCACCTCCCACAGATAACTGTAACCTCCATACACTCTGTGTCACCTCCCACAGATAACTGTAACCCTCCATACACTCTGTGTCACCTCCCACAGGTAACTGTAACCCTCCATACACTGTGTCACCTCCCACAGATGACTGTAACCCTCCATACACTCTGTGCGTCACCTCCCACAGATAACTGTAACCCTCCATACACTCTGTGTCACCTCCCACAGATAACTGTAACCCTCTATACACTGTGTGTCACCTCCCACAGATAACTGTAACCCTCCATACACTGTGTCACCTCCCACAGATAACTGTAACCCTCCATACACACTGTGTCACCTCCCACAGATAACTGTAACCCTCCATACACTCTGTGTTACCTCCCACAGATAACTGTAACCCTCCATACACTCTGTGTTACCTCCCACAGATAACTGTAACCCTCCATACACTCTGTGTCACCTCCCACAGATAACTGTAACCCTCCATACACACTGTGTATCACCTCCCACAGATAACTGTAACCCTCCATACACACTGTGTCACCTCCCACAGATAACTGTAACCCTCTATACACTGTGTGTCACCTCCCACAGATAACTGTAACCCTCCATACACACTGTGTCACCTCCCACAGATAACTGTAACCCTCCATACACACTGTGTCACCTCCCACAGATAACTGTAACCCTCCATACACACTGTGTCACCTCCCACAGATAACTGTAACCCTCCATACACTATGTGTCACCTCGCACAGATAACTGTAACCCTCCATACACACTGTGTCACCTCCCACAGATAACTGTAACCCTCCATACACTGTGTCACCTCCCACAGATAACGGTAACCCTCCATACACTGTCACCTCCCACAGATAACTGTAACCCTCCATACACACTGTGTCACCTCCCACAGATAACTGTAACCCTCCATACACTGTGTCACCTCCCACAGATAACTGTAACCCTCCATACACACTGTGTCACCTCCCACAGATAACTGTAACCCTCCATACACTCTGTGTCACCTCCCACAGATAACTGTAACCCTCCATACACACTGTGTCACCTCCCACAGATAACTGTAACCCTCCATACACACTGTGTCACCTCCCACAGATAACTGTAACCCTCCATACACACTGTTTCACCTCCCACAGATAACTGTAACCCTCCATACACTCTGTGTCACCTCCCACAGATAACTGTAACCCTCCATACACACTGTGTCACCTCCCACAGATAACTGTAACCCTCCATACACACTGTGTCACCTCCCACAGATAACTGTAACCTTCCATACACTGTATCACCTCCCACAGATAACTGTAACCCTCCATACACACTATGTCACCTCCCACAGATAACTTTAACCCTCCATACACTCTGTGTCACCTCCCACAGATAACTGTAACCCTCCATACACACTGTGTCACCTCCCACAGATAACTGTAACCCTCCATACACACTGTGTCACCTCCCACAGATAACTGTAACCCTCCATACACACTGTTTCACCTCCCACAGATAACTGTAACCCTCCATACACTGTGTCACCTCCCACAGATAACTGTAACCCTCCATACACACTGTGTCACCTCCCACAGATAACTGTAACCCTCCATACACTATGTGTCACCTCCCACAGATAACTGTAACCCTCCATACACTGTGTGTCACCTCCCACAGATAACTGTAACCCTCCATACACACTGTGTCACCTCCCACAGATAACTGTAACCCTCCATACACTATGTGTCACCTCCCACAGATAACTGTAACCCTCCATACACTCTGTGTCACCTCCCACAGATAACTGTAACCCTCCATACACTGTGTCACCTCCCACAGATAACTGTAACCCTCCATACACTATGTGTCACCTCCCAGAGATAACTGTAACTCTCCATACACTATGTGTTACCTCCCACAGATAACTGTAACCCTCCATACACTGTGTCACCTCCCACAGATAACTGTAACCTCCATACACTCTGTGTCACCTCCCACAGATAACTGTAACCCTCCATACACTATGTGTCACCTCCCACAGATAATTGTAACCCTCCATACACTGTGTCACCTCCCACAGATACCTGTAACCCTCTATACACTGTGTCACCTCCCACAGATAACTGTAACTCTCCATACATACTGTGTCACCTCCCACAGATAACTGTAACCCTCCATACACTGTGTCACCTCCCACAGATAATTGTAACCCTCCATACACTCTGTGTCACCTCCCACAGTTAACTGTAACCCTCCATACACTGTGTCACCTCTCACAGATAACTATAACCCTCCATACACACTGTGTCACCTCCCACAGATAACTGTAACTCTCCATACATACTGTGTCACCTCCCACAGTTAACTGTAACCCTCCATACACTGTGTCACCTCCCACAGATAACTGTAACCCTCCATACACTGTGTCACCTCCCACAGATAATTGTAACCCTCCATACACTCTGTGTCACCTCCCACAGATAACTGTAACCCTCCATACACTGTGTCACCTCTCACAGATAACTATAACCCTCCATACACACTGTGTCACCTCCCACAGATAACTGTAACCCTCCATACACACTGTGTCACCTCCCACAGATAACTGTAACCCTCCATACACACTGTGTCACCTCCCACAGATAACTGTAACCCTCCATACACACTGTGTCACCTCCCACAGGTAACTGTAACCCTCCATACACTCTGTGTCACCTCCCACAGATAACTGTAACCCTCCATACACTCTGTGTCACCTCCCACAGATAACTGTAACCTTCCATACACTGTGTCACCTCCCACAGATAACTGTAACCCTCCATACACTGTGTGTCACCTCCCACAGATAACTGTAACCCTCTATACACTGTGTCACCTCCCGCAGATAACTGTAACCCTCCATACACTGTGTCACCTCCCACAGGTAACTGTAACCCTCCATACACTGTGTGTCACCTCTCACAGATAACTGTAACCCTCCATACACTGTGTCACCTCCCACAGATAACTGTAACCCTCCATACACACTGTGTCACCTCCCACAGATAACTGTAACCCTCCATACACTGTGTGTCACCTCCCACAGATAACTGTAACCCTCCATACACTCTGTGTCACCTCCCACAGATAACTGTAACCCTCCATACACTGTGTCACCTCCCACAGATAACTGTAACCCTCCATACACACTGTGTGTCACCTCCCACAGATAACTGTAACCCTCCATACACTATGTGTCACCTCCCACAGATAACTGTAACCCTCCATACACTCTGTGTCACCTCCCACAGATAACTGTAACCTTCCATACACTGTGTCACCTCCCACAGATAACTGTAACCCTCCATACACTGTGTGTCACCTCCCACAGATAACTGTAACCCTCTATACACTGTGTCACCTCCCGCAGATAACTGTAACCCTCCATACACTGTGTCACCTCCCACAGGTAACTGTAACCCTCCATACACTGTGTGTCACCTCCCACAGATAACTGTAACCCTCCATACACTGTGTCACCTCCCACAGATAACTGTAACCCTCCATACACACTGTGTCACCTCCCACAGATAACTGTAACCCTCCATACACTGTGTGTCACCTCCCACAGATAACTGTAACCCTCCATACACTCTGTGTCACCTCCCACAGATAACTGTAACCCTCCATACACACTGTGTGTCACCTCCCACAGAAAACTGTAACCCTCCATACACTATGTGTCACCTCCCACAGATAACTGTAACCCTCCATACACTCTGTGTCACCTCCCACAGATAACTGTAACCCTCCATACACTGTGTCACCTCGCACAGATAACTGTAAACCTCCATACACACTTTGTCACCTCCCACAGATAACTGTAACCCTCCATACACACTGTGTCACCTCCCACAGATAACTGTAACCCTCCATACACACTGTGTCACCTCCCACAGATAACTGTAACCCTCCATACACACTGTGTCACCTCCCACAGATAACTGTAACCCTCCATACACACTGTTTCACCTCCCACAGATAACTGTAACCCTCCATACACTCTGTGTCACCTCCCACAGATAACTGTAACCCTCCATACACACTGTGTCACCTCCCACAGATAACTGTAACCCTCCATACACTCTGTGTCACCTCCCACAGATAACTGTAACCCTCCATACACACTGTGTCACCTCCCACAGATAACTGTAACCCTCCATACACACTGTGTCACCTCCCACAGATAACTGTAACCCTCCATACACACTGTTTCACCTCCCACAGATAACTGTAACCCTCCATACACTCTGTGTCACCTCCCACAGATAACTGTAACCCTCCATACACACTGTGTCACCTCCCACAGATAACTGTAACCCTCCATACACACTGTGTCACCTCCCACAGATAACTGTAACCTTCCATACACTGTATCACCTCCCACAGATAACTGTAACCCTCCATACACACTATGTCACCTCCCACAGATAACTTTAACCCTCCATACACTCTGTGTCACCTCCCACAGATAACTGTAACCCTCCATACACACTGTGTCACCTCCCACAGATAACTGTAACCCTCCATACACACTGTGTCACCTCCCACAGATAACTGTAACCCTCCATACACACTGTTTCACCTCCCACAGATAACTGTAACCCTCCATACACTGTGTCACCTCCCACAGATAACTGTAACCCTCCATACACTCTGTGTCACCTCCCACAGATAACTGTAACCCTCCATACACACTGTGTCACCTCCCACAGATAACTGTAACCCTCCATACACTCTGTGTCACCTCCCACAGATAACTGTAACCCTCCATACACACTGTGTCACCTCCCACAGATAACTGTAACCCTCCATACACACTGTGTCACCTCCCACAGATAACTGTAACCCTCCATACACACTGTTTCACCTCCCACAGATAACTGTAACCCTCCATACACTCTGTGTCACCTCCCACAGATAACTGTAACCCTCCATACACACTGTGTCACCTCCCACAGATAACTGTAACCCTCCATACACACTGTGTCACCTCCCACAGATAACTGTAACCTTCCATACACTGTATCACCTCCCACAGATAACTGTAACCCTCCATACACACTATGTCACCTCCCACAGATAACTTTAACCCTCCATACACTCTGTGTCACCTCCCACAGATAACTGTAACCCTCCATACACACTGTGTCACCTCCCACAGATAACTGTAACCCTCCATACACACTGTGTCACCTCCCACAGATAACTGTAACCCTCCATACACACTGTTTCACCTCCCACAGATAACTGTAACCCTCCATACACTGTGTCACCTCCCACAGATAACTGTAACCCTCCATACACACTGTGTCACCTCCCACAGATAACTGTAACCCTCCATACACTATGTGTCACCTCCCACAGATAACTGTAACCCTCCATACACTGTGTGTCACCTCCCACAGATAACTGTAACCCTCCATACACACTGTGTCACCTCCCACAGATAACTGTAACCCTCCATACACTATGTGTCACCTCCCACAGATAACTGTAACCCTCCATACACTCTGTGTCACCTCCCACAGATAACTGTAACCCTCCATACACTGTGTCACCTCCCACAGATAACTGTAACCCTCCATACACTATGTGTCACCTCCCAGAGATAACTGTAACTCTCCATACACTATGTGTTACCTCCCACAGATAACTGTAACCCTCCATACACTGTGTCACCTCCCACAGATAACTGTAACCTCCATACACTCTGTGTCACCTCCCACAGATAACTGTAACCCTCCATACACTATGTGTCACCTCCCACAGATAATTGTAACCCTCCATACACTGTGTCACCTCCCACAGATACCTGTAACCCTCTATACACTGTGTCACCTCCCACAGATAACTGTAACTCTCCATACATACTGTGTCACCTCCCACAGATAACTGTAACCCTCCATACACTGTGTCACCTCCCACAGATAATTGTAACCCTCCATACACTCTGTGTCACCTCCCACAGTTAACTGTAACCCTCCATACACTGTGTCACCTCTCACAGATAACTATAACCCTCCATACACACTGTGTCACCTCCCACAGATAACTGTAACTCTCCATACATACTGTGTCACCTCCCACAGTTAACTGTAACCCTCCATACACTGTGTCACCTCCCACAGATAACTGTAACCCTCCATACACTGTGTCACCTCCCACAGATAATTGTAACCCTCCATACACTCTGTGTCACCTCCCACAGATAACTGTAACCCTCCATACACTGTGTCACCTCTCACAGATAACTATAACCCTCCATACACACTGTGTCACCTCCCACAGATAACTGTAACCCTCCATACACACTGTGTCACCTCCCACAGATAACTGTAACCCTCCATACACACTGTGTCACCTCCCACAGATAACTGTAACCCTCCATACACACTGTGTCACCTCCCACAGGTAACTGTAACCCTCCATACACTCTGTGTCACCTCCCACAGATAACTGTAACCCTCCATACACTCTGTGTCACCTCCCACAGATAACTGTAACCTTCCATACACTGTGTCACCTCCCACAGATAACTGTAACCCTCCATACACTGTGTGTCACCTCCCACAGATAACTGTAACCCTCTATACACTGTGTCACCTCCCGCAGATAACTGTAACCCTCCATACACTGTGTCACCTCCCACAGGTAACTGTAACCCTCCATACACTGTGTGTCACCTCTCACAGATAACTGTAACCCTCCATACACTGTGTCACCTCCCACAGATAACTGTAACCCTCCATACACACTGTGTCACCTCCCACAGATAACTGTAACCCTCCATACACTGTGTGTCACCTCCCACAGATAACTGTAACCCTCCATACACTCTGTGTCACCTCCCACAGATAACTGTAACCCTCCATACACTGTGTCACCTCCCACAGATAACTGTAACCCTCCATACACACTGTGTGTCACCTCCCACAGATAACTGTAACCCTCCATACACTATGTGTCACCTCCCACAGATAACTGTAACCTTCCATACACTGTGTCACCTCCCACAGATAACTGTAACCCTCCATACACTGTGTGTCACCTCCCACAGATAACTGTAACCCTCTATACACTGTGTCACCTCCCGCAGATAACTGTAACCCTCCATACACTGTGTCACCTCCCACAGGTAACTGTAACCCTCCATACACTGTGTGTCACCTCCCACAGATAACTGTAACCCTCCATACACTGTGTCACCTCCCACAGATAACTGTAACCCTCCATACACACTGTGTCACCTCCCACAGATAACTGTAACCCTCCATACACTGTGTGTCACCTCCCACAGATAACTGTAACCCTCCATACACTCTGTGTCACCTCCCACAGATAACTGTAACCCTCCATACACTGTGTCACCTCCCACAGATAACTGTAACCCTCCATACACACTGTGTGTCACCTCCCACAGAAAACTGTAACCCTCCATACACTATGTGTCACCTCCCACAGATAACTGTAACCCTCCATACACTCTGTGTCACCTCCCACAGATAACTGTAACCCTCCATACACTGTGTCACCTCGCACAGATAACTGTAAACCTCCATACACACTGTGTCACCTCCCACAGATAACTGTAACCCTCCATACACACTGTGTCACCTCCCACAGATAACTGTAACCCTCCATACACACTGTGTCACCTCCCACAGATAACTGTAACCCTCCATACACACTGTGTCACCTCCCACAGATAACTGTAACCCTCCATACACACTGTTTCACCTCCCACAGATAACTGTAACCCTCCATACACTCTGTGTCACCTCCCACAGATAACTGTAACCCTCCATACACACTGTGTCACCTCCCACAGATAACTGTAACCCTCCATACACTCTGTGTCACCTCCCACAGATAACTGTAACCCTCCATACACACTGTGTCACCTCCCACAGATAACTGTAACCCTCCATACACACTGTGTCACCTCCCACAGATAACTGTAACCCTCCATACACACTGTTTCACCTCCCACAGATAACTGTAACCCTCCATACACTCTGTGTCACCTCCCACAGATAACTGTAACCCTCCATACACACTGTGTCACCTCCCACAGATAACTGTAACCCTCCATACACACTGTGTCACCTCCCACAGATAACTGTAACCTTCCATACACTGTATCACCTCCCACAGATAACTGTAACCCTCCATACACACTATGTCACCTCCCACAGATAACTTTAACCCTCCATACACTCTGTGTCACCTCCCACAGATAACTGTAACCCTCCATACACACTGTGTCACCTCCCACAGATAACTGTAACCCTCCATACACACTGTGTCACCTCCCACAGATAACTGTAACCCTCCATACACACTGTTTCACCTCCCACAGATAACTGTAACCCTCCATACACTGTGTCACCTCCCACAGATAACTGTAACCCTCCATACACACTGTGTCACCTCCCACAGATAACTGTAACCCTCCATACACTATGTGTCACCTCCCACAGATAACTGTAACCCTCCATACACTGTGTGTCACCTCCCACAGATAACTGTAACCCTCCATACACACTGTGTCACCTCCCACAGATAACTGTAACCCTCCATACACTATGTGTCACCTCCCACAGATAACTGTAACCCTCCATACACTCTGTGTCACCTCCCACAGATAACTGTAACCCTCCATACACTGTGTCACCTCCCACAGATAACTGTAACCCTCCATACACTATGTGTCACCTCCCAGAGATAACTGTAACTCTCCATACACTATGTGTTACCTCCCACAGATAACTGTAACCCTCCATACACTGTGTCACCTCCCACAGATAACTGTAACCTCCATACACTCTGTGTCACCTCCCGCAGATAACTGTAACCCTCCATACACTATGTGTCACCTCCCACAGATAATTGTAACCCTCCATACACTGTGTCACCTCCCACAGATACCTGTAACCCTCTATACACTGTGTCACCTCCCACAGATAACTGTAACTCTCCATACATACTGTGTCACCTCCCACAGATAACTGTAACCCTCCATACACTGTCACCTCCCACAGATAATTGTAACCCTCCATACACTCTGTGTCACCTCCCACAGTTAACTGTAACTCTCCATACACTGTGTCACCTCTCACAGATAACTATAACCCTCCATACACACTGTGTCACCTCCCACAGATAACTGTAACTCTCCATACATACTGTGTCACCTCCCACAGTTAACTGTAACCCTCCATACACTGTGTCACCTCCCACAGATAACTGTAACCCTCCATACACTGTGTCACCTCCCACAGATAATTGTAACCCTCCATACACTCTGTGTCACCTCCCACAGATAACTGTAACCCTCCATACACTGTGTCACCTCTCACAGATAACTATAACCCTCCATACACACTGTGTCACCTCCCACAGATAACTGTAACCCTCCATACACACTGTGTCACCTCCCACAGATAACTGTAACCCTCCATACACACTGTGTCACCTCCCACAGATAACTGTAACCCTCCATACACACTGTGTCACCTCCCACAGGTAACTGTAACCCTCCATACACTCTGTGTCACCTCCCACAGATAACTGTAACCCTCCATACACTGTGTGTCACCTCCCACAGATAACTGTAACCTTCCATACACTGTGTCACCTCCCACAGATAACTGTAACCCTCCATACACTGTGTGTCACCTCCCACAGATAACTGTAACCCTCTATACACTGTGTCACCTCCCGCAGATAACTGTAACCCTCCATACACTGTGTCACCTCCCACAGGTAACTGTAACCCTCCATACACTGTGTGTCACCTCTCACAGATAACTGTAACCCTCCATACACTGTGTCACCTCCCACAGATAACTGTAACCCTCCATACACACTGTGTCACCTCCCACAGATAACTGTAACCCTCCATACACTGTGTGTCACCTCCCACAGATAACTGTAACCCTCCATACACTCTGTGTCACCTCCCACAGATAACTGTAACCCTCCATACACTGTGTCACCTCCCACAGATAACTGTAACCCTCCATACACACTGTGTGTCACCTCCCACAGATAACTGTAACCCTCCATACACTATGTGTCACCTCCCACAGATAACTGTAACCCTCCATACACTCTGTGTCACCTCCCACAGATAACTGTAACCTTCCATACACTGTGTCACCTCCCACAGATAACTGTAACCCTCCATACACTGTGTGTCACCTCCCACAGATAACTGTAACCCTCTATACACTGTGTCACCTCCCGCAGATAACTGTAACCCTCTATACACTGTGTCACCTCCCACAGATAACTGTAACCTTCCATACACTGTGTCACCTCCCACAGGTAACTGTAACCCTCCATACACTGTGTGTCACCTCCCACAGATAACTGTAACCCTCCATACACTGTGTCACCTCCCACAGATAACTGTAACCCTCCATACACACTGTGTCACCTCCCACAGATAACTGTAACCCTCCATACACTGTGTGTCACCTCCCACAGATAACTGTAACCCTCCATACACTCTGTGTCACCTCCCACAGATAACTGTAACCCTCCATACACTGTGTCACCTCCCACAGATAACTGTAACCCTCCATACACACTGTGTGTCACCTCCCACAGATAACTGTAACCCTCCATACACTGTGTCACCTCGCACAGATAACTGTAAACCTCCATACACACTGTGTCACCTCCCACAGATAACTGTAACCCTCCATACACACTGTGTCACCTCCCACAGATAACTGTAACCCTCCATACACACTGTGTCACCTCCCACAGATAACTGTAACCCTCCATACACACTGTGTCACCTCCCACAGATAACTGTAACCCTCCATACACACTGTTTCACCTGCCACAGATAACTGTAACCCTCCATACACTCTGTGTCACCTCCCACAGATAACTGTAACCCTCCATACACACTGTGTCACCTCCCACAGATAACTGTAACCTTCCATACACTGTATCACCTCCCACAGATAACTGTAACCCTCCATACACACTATGTCACCTCCCACAGATAACTTTAACCCTCCATACACTCTGTGTCACCTCCCACAGATAACTGTAACCCTCCATACACACTGTGTCACCTCCCACAGATAACTGTAACCCTCCATACACACTGTGTCACCTCCCACAGATAACTGTAACCCTCCATACACACTGTTTCACCTCCCACAGATAACTGTAACCCTCCATACACTGTGTCACCTCCCACAGATAACTGTAACCCTCCATACACACTGTGTCACCTCCCACAGATAACTGTAACCCTCCATACACTATGTGTCACCTCCCACAGATAACTGTAACCCTCCATACACTGTGTGTCACCTCCCACAGATAACTGTAACCCTCCATACACACTGTGTCACCTCCCACAGATAACTGTAACCCTCCATACACTATGTGTCACCTCCCACAGATAACTGTAACCCTCCATACACTCTGTGTCACCTCCCACAGATAACTGTAACCCTCCATACACTGTGTCACCTCCCACAGATAACTGTAACCCTCCATACACTATGTGTCACCTCCCAGAGATAACTGTAACTCTCCATACACTATGTGTTACCTCCCACAGATAACTGTAACCCTCCATACACTGTCACCTCCCACAGATAACTGTAACCTCCATACACTCTGTGTCACCTCCCACAGATAACTGTAACCCTCCATACACTATGTGTCACCTCCCACAGATAATTGTAACCCTCCATACACTGTGTCACCCCCCACAGATACCTGTAACCCTCTATACACTGTGTCACCTCCCACAGATAACTGTAACTCTCCATACATACTGTGTCACCTCCCACAGATAACTGTAACCCTCCATACACTGTGTCACCTCCCACAGATAATTGTAACTCTCCATACACTCTGTGTCACCTCCCACAGATAACTGTAACCCTCCATACACTGTGTCACCTCTCACAGATAACTATAACCCTCCATACACACTGTGTCACCTCCCACAGATAACTGTAACCCTCCATACGCTGTGTCACCTCCCACAGATAACTGTAACCCTCCATACACACTGTGTCACCTCCCACAGATAACTGTAAACCCTCCATACACACTGTGTCACCTCCCACAGATAACTGTAACCCTCCATACACACTGTGTCACCTCCCACAGATAACTGTAACCCTCCATACACTGTGTCACCTCCCACAGGTAACTGTAACCCTCCATACACTCTGTGTCACCTCCCACAGATAACTGTAACCCTCCATACACACTGTGTGTCACCTCCCACAGATAACTGTAACCTTACATACACTGTGTCACCTCCCACAGATAACTGTAACCCTCCATACACTGTGTGTCACCTCCCACAGATAACTGTAACCCTCTATACACTGTGTCACCTCCCGCAGATAACTGTAACCCTCCATACACTGTGTCACCTCCCACAGGTAAATGTAACCCTCCATACACTGTGTGTCACCTCCCACAGATAACTGTAACCCTCCATACACTGTGTCACCTCCCACAGATAACTGTAACCCTCCATACACACTGTGTCACCTCCCACAGATAACTGTAACCCTCCATACACTGTGTGTCACCTCCCACAGTTAACTGTAACCCTCCATACACTCTGTGTCACCTCCCACAGATAACTGTAACCCTCCATACACTATGTGTCACCTCCCACAGATAACTGTAACCCTCCATACACTCTGTGTCACCTCCCACAGATAACTGTAACCCTCCATACACTGTGTCAACTCCCACAGATAACTGTAACCCTCCATACACACTGTGTGTCACCTCCCACAGATAACTGTAACCCTCCATACACTATGTGTCACCTCCCACAGATAACTGTAACCCTCCATACACTCTGTGTCACCTCCCACAGATAACTGTAACCCTCCATACACTGTGTCACCTCGCACAGATAACTGTAACCCTCCATACACACTGTGTCACCTCCCACAGATAACTGTAACCCTCCATACACACTGTGTGTCACCTCTCACAGATAACTGTAACCCTCCATACACTGTGTCACCTCCCACAGATAACTGTAACCCTCCATACACTGTGTCACCTCCCACAGATAACTGTAACCCTCCATACACTGTGTCACCTACCACAGATAACTGTAACCCTCCATACACAGTCACCCCCACAGATAACTGTAACCCTCCATACACACTGTGTCACCTCCCACAGATAACTGTAACCCACCATACACTGTGTGTCACCTCCCACAGATAACTGTAACCCTCCATACACACTGTGTCACCTCCCACAGATAACTGTAATCCTCCATACACTGTGTGTCACCTCCCACAGATAACTGTAACCATCCATATACTGTGTGTCACCTCCCACAGATAACTGTAACCCTCCATACACTCTGTGTGTCACCTCCCACAGATAACTGTAACCCTCCGTACACACTGTGTGTCACCTCCCACAGATAACTGTAACCCTCCATACACACTGTGTCACCTCCTACAGATAACTGTAACCCTCCATACACTCTGTGTGTCACCTCCCACAGATAACTGTAACCCTCCATACACACTGTGTGTCACCTCCCACAGATAACTGTAACCCTCCATACACACTGTGTCACCTCCCACAGATAACTGTAACCCTCCATACACTCTGTGTGTCACCTCCCACAGATAACTGTAATCTCCATACACACTGTGTGTCACCTCCCACAGATAACTGTAACCCTCCATACACACTGTGTCACCTCCTACAGATAACTGTAACCCTCCATACATTCTGTGTCACCTCCTACAGATAACTGTAACCCTCCATACATTCTGTGTCACCTCCCACAGATAACTGTAACCCTCCATACACAGTGTGTCACCTCCCACAGATAACTGTAACCCTCTATACACTGTGTCACCTCCCACAGATAACTGTAACCCTCCATACACACTGTGTCACCTCCCACAGATAACTGTAACCCTCCATACACTGTGTGTCACCTCCCACAGATAACTGTAACCCTCCATACACTGTGTCACCTCCCACAGATAACTGTAACCCTCCATACACACTGTGTCACCTCCCACAGATAAGTGTAACCCTCCATACACTCTGTGTCACCTCCCACAGATAACTGTAACCCTCCATACACACTGTGTCACCTCCCACAGATAACTGTAACCCTCCATACACTCTGTGTCACCTTCCACAGATAACTGTAACCCTCCATACACACTGTGTCACCTCCCACAGATAACTGTAACCCTCCATACACACTGTGTCACCTCCCACAGATAACTGTAACCCTCTATACACTGAGTCACCTCCCACAGATAACTGTAACCCCCCATACACACTGTGTGTCACCTCCCACAGATAACTGTAACCCTCCATACACTGTGTCACCTCCCACAGATAACTGTAACCCTCCATACACTGTGTCACCTCCCACAGATAACTGTAACCTCCATACACACTGTGTCACCTCCCACAGATAACTGTAACCCTCTATACACTGAGTCACCTCCCACAGATAACTGTAACCCCCCATACACACTGTGTGTCACCTCCCACAGATAACTGTAACCCTCCATACACACTGTGTCACCTCCCACAGATAACTGTAACCCTCTATACACTGAGTCACCTCCCACAGATAACTGTAACCCCCCATACACACTGTGTGTCACCTCCCACAGATAACTGTAACCCTCCATACACTGTGTGTCACCTCCCACAGATACCTGTAACCCTCCATACACTGTGTGTCACCTCCCACAGATAACTGTAACCCTCCATACACTGTGTGTCACCTCCCACAGATAACTGTAACCCTCCATACACACTGTGTCACCTCCCACAGATAACTGTAACCCTCTATACACTGAGTCACCTCCCACAGATAACTGTAACCCCCCATACACACTGTGTGTCACCTCCCACAGATAACTGTAACCCTCCATACACTCTGTGTCACCTCCCACAGATAACTGTAACCCTCCATACACTGTGTGTCACCTCCCACAGATAACTGTAACCCTCCATACACACTGTGTCACCTCCCACAGATAACTGTAACCCTCCATACACTATGTGTCACCTCCCACAGATAACTGTAACCCTCCATACACTCTGTGTCACCTCCCACAGATAACTGTAACCCTCCATACACTGTGTCACCTCCCACAGATAACTGTAACCCTCCATACACTATGTGTCACCTCCCACAGATAACTGTAACTCTCCATACACTATGTGTTACCTCCCACAGATAACTGTAACCCTCCATACACTGTGTCACCTCCCACAGATAACTGTAACCTCCATACACTCTGTGTCACCTCCCACAGATAACTGTAACCCTCCATACACTATGTGTCACCTCCCACAGATAATTGTAACCCTCCATACACTGTGTCACCTCCCACAGATACCTGTAACCCTCTATACACTGTGTCACCTCCCACAGATAACTGTAACTCTCCATACACACTGTGTCACCTCCCACAGATAACTGTAACCCTCCATACACTGTGTCACCTCCCACAGATAATTGTAACTCTCCATACACTCTGTGTCACCTCCCACAGATAACTGTAACCCTCCATACACTGTGTCACCTCTCACAGATAACTATAACCCTCCATACACACTGTGTCACCTCCCACAGATAACTGTAACCCTCCATACGCTGTGTCACCTCCCACAGATAACTGTAACCCTCCATACACACTGTGTCACCTCCCACAGATAACTGTAAACCCTCCATACACACTGTCACCTCCCACAGATAACTGTAACCCTCCATACACACTGTGTCACCTCCCACAGATAACTGTAACCCTCCATACACTGTGTCACCTCCCACAGGTAACTGTAACCCTCCATACACTCTGTGTCACCTCCCACAGATAACTGTAACCCTCCATACACACTGTGTGTCACCTCCCACAGATAACTGTAACCTTACATACACTGTGTCACCTCCCACAGATAACTGTAACCCTCCATACACTGTGTGTCACCTCCACAGATAACTGTAACCCTCTATACACTGTGTCACCTCCCGCAGATAACTGTAACCCTCCATACACTGTGTCACCTCCCACAGGTAACTGTAACCCTCCATACACTGTGTGTCACCTCCCACAGATAACTGTAACCCTCCATACACTGTGTCACCTCCCACAGATAACTGTAACCCTCCATACACACTGTGTCACCTCCCACAGATAACTGTAACCCTCCATACACTGTGTGTCACCTCCCACAGATAACTGTAACCCTCCATACACTATGTGTCACCTCCCACAGATAACTGTAACCCTCCATACACTGTGTCAACTCCCACAGATAACTGTAACCCTCCATACACACTGTGTGTCACCTCCCACAGATAACTGTAACCCTCCATACACTATGTGTCACCTCCCACAGATAACTGTAACCCTCCATACACTCTGTGTCACCTCCCACAGATAACTGTAACCCTCCATACACTGTGTCACCTCGCACAGATAACTGTAACCCTCCATACACACTGTGTCACCTCCCACAGATAACTGTAACCCTCCATACACACTGTGTGTCACCTCTCACAGATAACTGTAACCCTCCATACACACTGTGTCACCTCCCACAGATAACTGTAACCCTCCATACACTCTGTGTCACCTCCCACAGATAACTGTAACCCTCCATACACTGTGTCACCTCCCACAGATAACTGTAACCCTCCATACACTGTGTCACCTCCCACAGATAACTGTAACCCTCCATACACTGTGTCACCTACCACAGATAACTGTAACCCTCCATACACACTGTCACCTCCCACAGATAACTGTAACCCTCCATACACACTGTGTCACCTCCCACAGATAACTGTAACCCACCATACACTGTGTGTCACCTCCCACAGATAACTGTAACCCTCCATACACACTGTGTCACCTCCCACAGATAACTGTAATCCTCCATACACTGTGTGTCACCTCCCACAGATAACTGTAACCCTCCATACACTGTGTGTCACCTCCCACAGATAACTGTAACCCTCCATACACTCTGTGTGTCACCTCCCACAGATAACTGTAACCCTCCGTACACACTGTGTGTCACCTCCCACAGATAACTGTAACCCTCCATACACACTGTGTCACCTCCTACAGATAACTGTAACCCTCCATACATTCTGTGTCACCTCCTACAGATAACTGTAACCCTCCATACATTCTGTGTCACCTCCCACAGATAACTGTAACCCTCCATACACAGTGTGTCACCTCCCACAGATAACTGTAACCCTCTATACACTGTGTCACCTCCCACAGATAACTGTAACCCTCCATACACACTGTGTCACCTCCCACAGATAACTGTAACCCTCCATACACTGTGTGTCACCTCCCACAGATAACTGTAACCCTCCATACACTGTGTCACCTCCCACAGATAACTGTAACCCTCCATACACACTGTGTCACCTCCCACAGATAAGTGTAACCCTCCATACACTCTGTGTCACCTCCCACAGATAACTGTAACCCTCCATACACACTGTGTCACCTCCCACAGATAACTGTAACCCTCCATACACTCTGTGTCACCTTCCACAGATAACTGTAACCCTCCATACACACTGTGTCACCTCCCACAGATAACTGTAACCCTCCATACACACTGTGTCACCTCCCACAGATAACTGTAACCCTCTATACACTGAGTCACCTCCCACAGATAACGGTAACCCCCCATACACACTGTGTGTCACCTCCCACAGATAACTGTAACCCTCCATACACTGTGTCACCTCCCACAGATAACTGTAACCCTCCATACACTGTGTCACCTCCCACAGATAACTGTAACCTCCATACACACTGTGTCACCTCCCACAGATAACTGTAACCCTCTATACACTGAGTCACCTCCCACAGATAACTGTAACCCCCCATACACACTGTGTGTCACCTCCCACAGATAACTGTAACCCTCCATACACACTGTGTCACCTCCCACAGATAACTGTAACCCTCTATACACTGAGTCACCTCCCACAGATAACTGTAACCCCCCATACACACTGTGTGTCACCTCCCACAGATAACTGTAACCCTCCATACACTGTGTATCACCTCCCACAGATACCTGTAACCCTCCATACACTGTGTGTCACCTCCCACAGATAACTGTAACCCTCCATACACTGTGTGTCACCTCCCACAGATAACTGTAACCCTCCATACACACTGTGTCACCTCCCACAGATAACTGTAACCCTCTATACACTGAGTCACCTCCCACAGATAACTGTAACCCCCCATACACACTGTGTGTCACCTCCCACAGATAACTGTAACCCTCCATACACTCTGTGTGTCACCTCCCACAGATAACTGTAACCCTCCATACACTCTGTGTCACCTCCCACAGATAACTGTAACCCTCCATACACTGTGTGTCACCTCCCACAGATAACTGTAACCGTCCATACACTGTGTCACCTCCCACAGATAACTGTAACCCTCCATACACACTGTGTCACCTCCCACAGATAACTATAACCCTCCATACACACTGTGTCACCTCCCACAGATAACTGTAACCCTCCATACACACTGTGTCACCTCCCACAGATAACTGTAATCCTCCATACACTGTGTCACCTCCCACAGATAACTGTAACCCTCCATACACACTGTGTCACCTGCCACAGATAACTGTAACCCTCTATACACTGAGTCACCTCCCACAGATAACTGTAACCCTCTATACACACTGTGTCACCTCCCACAGATAACTGTAACCCTCTATACACACTGTGTCACCTCCCACAGATAACTGTAACCCTCCATACACTGTGTGTCACCTCCCACAGATAACTGTAACCCTCTATACACTGTGTCACCTCCCGCAGATAACTGTAACCCTCCATACACTGTGTCACCTCCCACAGGTAACTGTAACCCTCCATACACTGTGTGTCACCTCCCACAGATAACTGTAACCCTCCATACACTGTGTCACCTCCCACAGATAACTGTAACCCTCCATACACACTGTGTCACCTCCCACAGATAACTGTAACCCTCCATACACTGTGTGTCACCTCCCACAGATAACTGTAACCCTCCATACACTCTGTGTCACCTCCCACAGATAACTGTAACCCTCCATACACTGTGTCACCTCCCACAGATAACTGTAACCCTCCATACACACTGTGTGTCACCTCCCACAGATAACTGTAACCCTCCATACACTCTGTGACACCTCCCACAGATAACTGTAACCCTCCATACACTGTGTCACCTCGCACAGATAACTGTAACCCTCCATACACACTGTGTCACCTCCCACAGATAACTGTAACCCTCCATACACACTGTGTGTCACCTCTCACAGATAACTGTAACCCTCCATACACTGTGTCACCTCCCACAGATAACTGTAACCCTCCATACACTGTGTCACCTCCCACAGATAACTGTAACCCTCCATACACTGTGTCACCTACCACAGATAACTGTAACCCTCCATACACACTGTCACCTCCCACAGATAACTGTAACCCTCCATACACACTGTGTCACCTCCCACAGATAACTGTAACCCTCCATACACACTGTGTCACCTCCCATAGATAACTGTAATCCTCCATACACTGTGTGTCACCTCCCACAGATAACTGTAACCCTCCATACACACTGTGTCACCTCCCATAGATAACTGTAATCCTCCATACACTGTGTGTCACCTCCCACAGATAACTGTAACCCTCCATACACTGTGTGTCACCTCCCACAGATAACTGTAACCCTCCATACACTCTGTGTGTCACCTCCCACAGATAACTGTAACCCTCCGTACACACTGTGTGTCACCTCCCACAGATAACTGTAACCCTCCATACACACTGTGTCACCTCCTACAGATAACTGTAACCCTCCATACACTCTGTGTGTCACCTCCCACAGATAACTGTAACCCTCCATACACACTGTGTGTCACCTCCCACAGATAACTGTAACCCTCCATACACACTGTGTCACCTCCCACAGATAACTGTAACCCTCCATACACTTTGTGTGTCACCTCCCACAGATAACTGTAACCTCCATACACACTGTGTGTCACCTCCCACAGATAACTGTAACCCTCCATACACACTGTGTCACCTCCTACAGATAACTGTAACCCTCCATACATTCTGTGTCACCTCCCACAGATAACTGTAACCCTCCATACACTGTGTCACCTCCCACAGATAACTGTAACCCTCCATACACAGTGTGTCACCTCCCACAGATAACTGTAACCCTCTATACACTGTGTCACCTCCCACAGATAACTGTAACCCTCCATACACACTGTGTCACCTCCCACAGATAACTGTAACCCTCCATACACTGTGTGTCACCTCCCACAGATAACTGTAACCCTCCATACACTGTGTCACCTCCCACAGATAACTGTAACCCTCCATACACTCTGTGTCACCTCCCACAGATAACTGTAACCCTCCATACACACTGTCACCTCCCACAGATAACTGTAACCCTCCATACACTCTGTGTCACCTTCCACAGATAACTGTAACCCTCCATACACACTGTGTGTCACCTCCCACAGATAACTGTAACCCTCCATACACTGTGTCACCTCCCACAGATAACTGTAACCCTCCATACACTGTGTCACCTCCCACAGATAACTGTAACCCTCCATACACTCTGTGTCACCTCCCACAGATAACTGTAACCCTCCATACACACTGTGTGTCACCTCCCACAGATAACTGTAACCCTCCATACACTCTGTGTCACCTCCCACAGATAACTGTAACCCTCTATACACTGTGTCACCTCCCACAGATAACTGTAACCCTCCATACACACTGAGTCACCTCCCACAGATAACTGTAACCCCCCATACACACTGTGTGTCACCTCCCACAGATAACTGTAACCCTCTATACACACTGTGTCACCTCCCACAGATAACTGTAACCCTCTATACACTGAGTCACCTCCCACAGATAACTGTAACCCCCCATACACACTGTGTGTCACCTCCCACAGATAACTGTAACCCTCCATACACTGTGTGTCACCTGCCACAGATACCTGTAACCCTCCATACACTGTGTGTCACCTCCCACAGATAACTGTAACCCTCCATACACTGTGTGTCACCTCCACAGATAACTGTAACCCTCCATACACACTGTGTCACCTCCCACAGATAACTGTAACCCTCTATACACTGAGTCACCTCCCACAGATAACTGTAACCCCCCATACACACTGTGTGTCACCTCCCACAGATAACTGTAACCCTCCATACACTCTGTGTCACCTCCCACAGATAACTGTAACCCTCCATACACTGTGTGTCACCTCCCACAGATAACTGTAACCCTCCATACACTGTGTCACCTCCCACAGATAACTGTAACCCTCCATACGCACTGTGTCACCTCCCACAGATAACTATAACCCTCCATACACACTGTGTCACCTCCCACAGATAACTGTAACCCTCCATACACACTGTGTCACCTCCCACAGATAACTGTAACCCTCCATACACTGTGTCACCTCCCACAGATAACTGTAACCCTCCATACACACTGTGTCACCTCCCACAGATAACTGTAACCCTCTATACACTGAGTCACCTCCCACAGATAACTGTAACCCTCTATACACACTGTGTCACCTCCCACAGATAACTGTAACCCTCCATACACTGTGTCACCTCCCACAGATACCTGTAACCCTCTATACACACTGTGTCACCTCCCACAGATAACTGTAACCCTCCATACACTGTGTGCCTCCTCCCACAGATAACTGTAACCCTCCATACACTGTGTCACCTCCCACAGATAACTGTAACCTTCCATACACTGTCACCTCCCACAGATGACTGTAACCCTCCATACACACTGTGTCACCTCCCACAGATAACTGTAACCCTCCATACACTGTGTCACCTCCCACAGATAACTGTAACCCTCCATACACACTGTGTCACCTCCCACAGATAACTGTAACCCTCCATACACTGTGTCACCTCCCACAGATAACTGTAACCCTCCATACACTCTGTGTCACCTCCCACAGATAACTGTAACCCTCCATACACACTGTGTGTCACCTCCCACAGATAACTGTAACCCTCCATACACACTGTGTCACCTCCCACAGATAACTGTAACCCTCCATACACACTGTGTGTCACCTCCCACAGATAACTGTAACCCTCCATACACTCTGTGTCACCTCCCACAGATAACTGTAACCCTCCATACACTGTGTCACCTCCCACAGATAACTGTAACCCTCCATACACACTGTGTGTCACCTCCCACAGATAACTGTAACCCTCCATACACACTGTGTGTCACCTCCCACAGATAACTGTAACCCTCCATACACACTGTGTCACCTCCCACAGATAACTGTAACCCTCCATACACTGGGTCACCTCCCACAGATAACTGTAACCCTCCATACACTGTGTCACCTCCCACAGATAACTGTAACCTTCCATACACACTGTGTCACCTCCCACAGATAACTGTAACCCTCTATACACACTGTGTATCACCTCCCACAGATAACTGTAACCCTCCATACACACTGTGTCACCTCCCACAGATAACTGTAACCCTCCATACACTCTGTGTCACCTCCCACAGATAACTGTAACCCTCCATACACTGTGTTACCTCCCACAGATAACTGTAACCCTCCATACACTGTGTCACCTCCCACAGATAACTGTAACCTTCCATACACACTGTGTCACCTCCCACAGATAACTGTAACCCTCTATACACACTGTGTATCACCTCCCACAGATAACTGTAACCCTCCATACACACTGTGTCACCTCCCACAGATAACTGTAACCCTCTATACACACTGTGTATCACCTCCCACAGATAACTGTAACCCTCCATACACACTGTGTCACCTCCCACAGATAACTGTAACCTTCCATACACACTGTGTCACCTCCCACAGATAACTGTAACCTTCCATACACACTGAGTCACCTCCCACAGATAACTGTAACCCTCCATACACTGTGTGTCACCTCCCACAGATAACTGTAACCCTCCATACACACTGTGTGTCACCTCCCACAGATAACTGTAACCCTCCATACACTGTGTGTTACCTCCCACAGATAACTGTAACCCTCCATACACTGTGTCACCTCCCACAGATAACTGTAACCCTCCATACACACTGTGTCACCTCCGACAGATAACTGTAACCCTCCATACACTATGTCACCTCCCGCAGATAACTGTAACTCTCCATACACACTCTGTGTCACCTCCCACAGATAACTGTAATCCTCCATACACACTGTGTCACCTCCCACAGATAACTGTAACCCTCCATACACTCTGTGTCACCTCCCACAGATAACTGTAACCCTCCATACACTCTGTGTCACCTCCCACAGATAACTGTAACCCTCCATACACTGTGTGTCACCTCCCACAGATAACTGTAACCCTCCATACACTGTGTCACCTCCCACAGATAACTGTAACCCTCCATACAATCTGTATCACCTACCACAGATAACTGTAACCCTCCATACACTCTGTTTCAATACGAGGGTGTAGTGTTTCCATATAATACAAACTCAGGGATAAACTTAATAGCAACTCTTTTATTTAACCCTTTCAGTGCCAGAGGGGTACGCAATGCATTGCTTTGCAATGCGTTGCGTACCTCTCTGGCACTCAAAGGGTTGTACCCCTCTGGCACTCAAAAGGTTAACTCTTTTCATCTCTTCAATCACCTCACTAACTGTCTGTCTTCAACTGTCACTCCTTCACTTCCTGATTCCTGCCCTTTCTCCTTAAAGGGAGAGAGATGCTTTGCTGTATGTTACAGAGTGCAAGCCTCAAACACCACTTTCTAATTGATCTCTCAGCATATTGCTACGTTGCCTCAACTGAAGAGCCATGGTGTGTTATATTGATATGGTACCTCAGCTTAAGTACGGAGTTACTGTTCCCATTGCGTGATTCAATGGAGGAGTGATTTAAATCATTCAGGGAGTTGGCCTGTGTCATGGTTTGTTATGACTCTCAGACACAGAGTTAAGATAAAAACACAACTTTATTGAAAAGTTTAATGGGAACCCTTGTGGGTAGCATACACATAGAACATTTAGCGACAATACATAGTAGCATGAGTAGTGGATACAAAATGTAAGACAGGCTCTACCAGCCTTGCCAATACCGGGTAAGGCAACCTAGGTGGCACAAGATGGAAAAGGTTCTACCGGCCTTGCCAATATACTGGGCAAGGCAGCCAGGAGACTGGTACAACGAATAGTAACGGCTCTACCGACCCTGCCAATATACCGGGCAAGGCAGCCTGGAGACTGGTACAATGAATAATAAAGGCTCTACTGGCCTTGCCAATACCGGGTAAGGCAACCTTAAGTTGGTACAATGTGAGATAGGTTCTACCGCCTTTCCAATATAAGGGGCAAGGCAGCCTTGGCTACAAGTACTGGATAGTAGCAATGGTGACCTCAGTGACTAGCTTAAGGTGTAATAGACCAGTCACATAAGATGGACGGACTGAGGCCCTCTGAACCAACAGGATGATATAGGCCCCTATAATACAGGAGCAAACCAGTACCCGCATACTGGAGTACACAGTCTCTACCGGTGCTGAGAGATAGGCAGAAAGCAACCGGTTAATACGTGGGGCGAACCAGTGCCCGCGTACTGGAGGAATAACAACTCTACCGGTGCAGCGGCAGCCGGCTGAACGAGGAGCCAACTTGTACTAGTATACTGGAATGACGGAAACTGTACCGGGCTGTCTAGGACCAAATAGCAGCCGGTTATGTACGGAGCGAACCAGTACCCGCGTACTGGAGTGACAGAACCTCTACCGGTGCAGTGAGCAGCCGGTTATACATGGAGCGAAACCAGTACCCGCGTACTGGAGTGACAGAACCTCTACCGGTGCAGTGAGCAGCCGGTTATACATGGAGCGAACCAGTACCCGCGTACTGGAGTGACAGAACCTCTACCGGTGCAGTGAGCAGCCGGTTATACATGGAGCGGACCAGTACCCACGTACTGGAGTGACAGAACCTCTACCGGTGCAATGAGCAGCCGGTTATACATGGAGCGAACCAGTACCCACGTACTGGAGTGACAGAACCTCTACCGGTGCAGTGAGCAGCCGGTTATACATGGAGCGAACCAGTACTCGTGTACTGGAGTGACAGAACCTCTACCGGTGCAGTGAGCAGCCGGTTATACATGGAGCGGACCAGTACCCACGTACTGGAGTGACAGAACCTCTACCGGTGCAATGAGCAGCCGGTTATACATGGAGCGAACCAGTACCCACGTACTGGAGTGACAGAACCTCTACCGGTGCAGTGAGCAGCCGGTTATACATGGAGCGGACCAGTACCCACGTACTGGAGTGACAGAACCTCTACCGGTGCAATGAGCAGCCGGTTATACATGGAGCGAACCAGTACCCACGTACTGGAGTGACAGAACCTCTACCTGTGCAATGAGCAGCCGGTTATACATGGAGCGAAACCAGTACCCACGTACTGGAGTGACAGAACCTCTACCGGTGCAGTGAGCAGCCGGTTATACATGGAGCGAAACCAGTACCCGCGTACTGGAGTGACAGAACCTCTACCGGTGCAATGAGCAGCCGGTTATACATGGAGCGAAACCAGTACCCACGTACTGGAGTGACAGAACCTCTACCGGTGCAATGAGCAGCCGGTTATACATGGAGCGAACCAGTACCCGTGTACTGGAGGAACAGAATCTTTACCGGTGCAATGAGCAACCGGTTGTATATGGAGCGAACCAGTGCCCGCGCACTGGAGTGTAATACACAAGTGAATGAAAAAGTCGCCAGGGCGACTGGAGGAGAGAGACACACTGCAGGCGATCCAGGAGCAGGAACACAGCCGGTGATGGACAGGAAACAGATCTTCAGTCAGTCAACCGGATCAGGAAAGGCAGCAGGAAAGAGCAGAAGGGACAGCAACCCCAACTGGATCAGGAACGGATGCTGGAACCAGGAAAGCTGGCAGACAGGAACTCTGGCGATTACAGACGAGCAGGAACAGAGTAACGGGCCAGGAAGCTCAGGAACCCAATGCAGATGCAGGCAGCATGGAGACAACATGAAAGGGCAACCAAAGGGTGCCCAAGCTCAGTCTAAATAGGCAATACAGGGCGGGCTGAAGGCAGGCAGCCAATGGAGAGCCCCCTTCTGGTAACTGACAAAGAAAGGCAGCAATCACTATCCAGACCGCCCACCACTATCCAAGTGACTGAAAAAAACAAAATTGCTGCCACTCGCTCCCACACCACACACACACAGAAGCCACACACACACACACAGAGTCCCCAGGGGTCCCTCCACCAACCTGAGGCACACAATGAGCTGATCCAACACAGGGAGAACGGGATCGGCTCCAGTGTACCTCCATTTCTGGTATCCACAACACAACAATGCTTCCGGCTCCTGGTGCACAATGTGCTTCTGCTGCAGGAAGCCCAGCTGCTTCATGTAGCTCGGAGGCAGGCAGGCCAAGTACCAAATCCTTCATGTTCCCCCTTCATAAAGCACAACACTCCACCCCGCAACAGCCCGGTCATGCGGCCCTTCAAGGAGCTCTCTACAAGCAGCAGCTGGATGCGACTATTACCCGTGGCTGAGGGGCTGGAGACAGACCATGCTGGGGCCACTCTGTAGTACACTCTTACACACAAGATTCTTCACTGCCGCTCTCTGCCCGCTGTCACACACCTGCATTGTGTAAGTACCCTGGCACAAAAAATATACATGCCGCACTATAGCTGCTCCAACCACACACACCATCCCTGCTCAGTTCCCGCTCTCGGTGCCCGGGCTGCATCCCTAGTAACGCTCTAGGCCAAGGCCTGGGGCAGGAGGTGTCTTCCTGGCCAGGGAGCCGGGTCGGCGGTTGTCTGGCAGCCTCTGAGTGTGCATGTACAGAGTCCACTTCAGGGACTGTGGACTCCATGACTCTCGCTACATACTGGGACAGCTGGTTAACCATTTCAGTGCCAGAGGATTACGCAACACAATGAGCAATGCCTTGCCTACCCCTCTGGCACTTACAGGACCGTAATAATATCTGTGTGTGTGTGTGTACACGCATATATGTACGTGTGTATGTATGATCAATGTCTGTATCTGTGTGTGTCTATGTATGTGTGCAATATGATTCTTTCTGCTTCACACAGTACACAAAAAAAAATCATCAGCCAATACAACTAAATGAAATGTACAATACAAACAAACACAAAAAATTCTTACAAAATACCTTCAACATGCCACCTACAACATTTCAAACAAAAAATGCTACATAACACATACCTTACTACAGTGACGGGCAACGCCGTCACATATTGCTAGCATATATATGTGAAATAAGATATATAGTCCTGTTTCTATTAGTGTAAATGTGTAACTTTGTAGTGTAACAACTCTCTTCCTGCAAAACACTTAGTAAATGAAATGAAAGTTTGATGCGTGGGATCAGTGTGTCAGCATGGGAAAGAAATGGAGAAGGCAGGCGCTGGACCCTTTTTGCTGACCATCAAGAAGAAAACACACTACCAAGAGCAGATGAAAAGACAGCAAAAAACTGAAGTTCCTAATAACAACAGACATACACAACCGCTGGTGGAGGTGCACTAAGGGACAATGTTATATTGAAATATGTTTCTGGCGATGTGTGGAGAGCACACCAACATATGAACTAAGATTTAGTGATGAAAGGGGACAAAGGACAGTGAAGTTAATCATTAGCATGTAGGGATGTCGTACTGCTGGTGATGTGGAAGGGATCCCCTCCACTACACATCGGATGTCCTTCCTTATACATCGCATGTCCTCCCATACACATCGGATGTCCTTCCTTACACACCAGATGTCCCTCCCTTACACACCAGATGTCCCTCCCTTACACATCAGATGTCCTCCCCTTACACTTCAGATGTCCTTCCTCACACATCGGATGTCCTCCCCTTACATATCAGGTGTCCTCCCCTTACACGGATGCACTCACTTACGAATTGAATGTCCCTCCCCTTACACACTGAATGTCCTTCTTTACATATTGGATGTCCTTCCCTCACACAGATGTCCTCCCCTTACACTTCAGATGTCATCTCTTACACACCAGATATCTCTCCCTTACATATCGGATGTGCCTCCCTTACACATCAGATGTCCCTCCCTTATAAATTGGATGTCTTCTCTTACACACCAGATGTCCCTCCCTTACACATCGGATGTGCCTCCCTTACACATCGGATGTCCCTCCCTTATAAATTGGATGTCCTTCTCATACACATCAGATGTCCCTCCCTTACACATCAGATGTCCCTCTTACACTTCAGATGTCCTTCCTTACACATCGGATGTCTTCTCTTACACACCAGATGTCCCTCCCTTACACATCGGATGTCCTTCTCTTACACAGATGTCCCCCCCTTACACTTCAGATGTCCTTCCCTTACACAGATGTACTCCCCTTACACTTCAGATTTCCTTCCCTTACACTTCAGATGTCCTCCCCTTTCACATCGGATGTCTATGCCTTACATATTGTATGTCCTTCCTTACATATCAATTGTCCCTCTCTTATACAGTGCATGTCCCTCCCTGACACATCGAATTTCCCTTCCTGACACATCGGATGCCCTTCCTTCCACACCAGATGTCCCTCCTCTTACACAACGGATGTGATTCCTTACACATCGGATGTCCCTCCCCTTACACATCAGATGTCCATCCCTTACAGTTTGGATGTCCTTCCTTACACATCGATTGTCCCTCTCTTATAAATCGGATGTCCCTTCCTTACATATCGATGTCCCTCTCCTTACACATCGGATGTCCTCCCCTTACACATCAGATGTCCCTTCCTTACACATCGTATGTCCCTCCCCTTACACATCGGATGCCATCCCCTTACACAATGGATGTCCATCCCTTACACACTGAATGTCCTTCCTTACACATTGATTGTCCCTCTCTTACACATCGGATGTCCTTCCTTACACATCGATTGTCCCTCTCTTACACATCGAATGTCCTCCACTCACACATCGGATGTCCTTCCTTACACATCAGATGTCCTCCACTCACACATCGGATGTCCTTCCTTACACATCGGATGTCCTCCACTCACACATTGGATGTCCCTCTCTTACACACCAGATGTCCCTCCCCTTACACATCGGATGTCCATCCCTTACAGTTTGGATGTCCTTCCTTACACATCGATTGTCCCTCTCTTATAAATCGGATGTCCCTTCCTTATACATCAACGTCCCTCTCCTTACACATCGGATGTCCCTCCCCTTACACATCGGATGTCCTTCCTTACACATCGGATGTCCTTCCTTACACATCGGATGTCCTCCACTCTCACATCAGATGTCCCTCTCTTACACACCAGATGTCCCTCCCCTTACACATCGGATGTCCTTCCTTACACATTGGATGTCCATCCCTTACAGTTTGGATGTCCTTCCTTACACATCGATTGTCCCTGTCTTATAAATCGGATGTCCCTTCCTTACACATTGTTGTCCCTCCCCTTACACATCGGATGTCCTCCCCTTACACATCGGATGTCCC
Organism: Rhinophrynus dorsalis; assembly: GCA_037306005.1. Lineage (NCBI taxonomy): Eukaryota > Metazoa > Chordata > Amphibia > Anura > Rhinophrynidae > Rhinophrynus > Rhinophrynus dorsalis. Next base: position 1,306,990 of record CM074724.1, on the reverse strand, counting down.
TTCCTTACACATCGTATGTCCCTCCCCATACACATCGGATGTCCTCCCCTTACACATCGGATGTCCCTCTCTAACACACCAGAGGTCCCTCTGTTACACATCGGATGTCCTCCACTCACACATCGGATGTTCTTCCTTACACATCGGATGTCCTCCACTCACACATCGGATGTCCTTCCTTACATATCGGATGTCCTTCCTTACATATCGGATGTCCTTCCTTACATATCGGATGTCCCTCTCTTACACATCGGATGTCCATCCTTACACATCGGATGTCCTCCCCTTACACATCAGATGTCCATCCCTTACACATTGAATGTCCTTTCTTACACATCGATTGTCCCTCTCTTATACATCGGATGTCCTTCCTTACCCATCGGATGTCCCTCTCTTGCACACCAGATGTCCCTCCCCTTACACATCAGATGTCCTCCACTCACATATTGGATGTTCCTCTCTTACACACCAGATGTCTCTCCCCTTACACATTGGATGTCCTCCCCTTACACATCGGATGTCCATCCCTTACCGTTTGGATGTCCTTCCTTACACATCGTTTGTCCCTCTCTTATAAATCGGATGTCCCTTCCTTACACATCGATGTCCCTCCCCTTACACATCGGATGTCCTCCCCTTACACATCAGATGTCCCTTCCTTACACATCGGATTTCCTCCACTCACACATTGGATGTCCTTCCTTACACATCGGATGTCCTCCACTCACACATTGGATGTCATTCCTTACACATCGGATGTCCTCCACTCACACATCGGATGTCCTTCCTTACACATCGGATGTCCTCCACTCACACATCGGATGTCCTTCCTTACACATCGGATGTCCTCCACTCACACACCAGATGTCCCTCCCCTTACACATCGGATGTCCATCACTTACAGTTTGGATGTCCTTCCTTACACATCGATTGTCCCTCTCTTATAAATCGGATGTCCCTTCCTTATACATCGATGTCCCTCCCCTTACACATCGGATGTCCTCCCCTTACACATCGGATGTCCTTCCTTACACATTGAATGTCCTTCCTTACACATCGGATGTCCTCCACTCATACATTGGATGTCCTTCCTTACACATCGGATGTCCTCCACTCTCACATCGGATGTCCCTCCCCTTACACATCGGATGTCCTCCACTCTCACATCGGATATCCCTCCCCTTACACATCGGATGTCCTTCCTTACACATTGGATGTCCATCCCTTACAGTTTGGATGTCCTTCCTTACACATCGATTGTCCCTCTCTTATAAATCGGATGTCCCTTCCTTACACATTGTTGTCCCTCCCCTTACACATCGGATGTCCCTTCCTTACACATCGTATGTCCCTCCCCATACACATCGGATGTCCTCCCCTAACACATCGGATGTCCCTCTCTTACACACCAGATGTCCCTCCCCCTACACATCGGATGTCCCTCTCCTTACACACCAGATGTCCCTCTCTTACACACCAGACGTCCCTCTATTACACTTCGGATGTTCCTCTCATACACACCAGAAGTCCCTCTCTTACACATTGGATGTCCTTCCTTACACATCGGATGTCCCTCTCTTACACATCGGATGTCCATCCTTACACATCGGATGTCCCTCTCTTACACTTCGGATGTCCCTCTCTTACACACCAGACGTCCCTCTCTTACACACCAGATGTCCTTCCTTACACATCGGATGTCCCTCTCTTACACACCAGATGTCCCTCTCTTACACATCGGATGTCCTTCCTTACACATCGGATGTCCCTTCTCTTACACTTCGGATGTCCCTCTCTTACACACCAGATGTCCTTCCTTACACACCAGATGTCCTTCCTTACACATCGGATGTCCCTGTCTTACACACCAGATGTCCCTCTCTTACACATCGGATGTCCTTCCTTACACATCGGATGTCCCTCTCTTACACACCAGATGTCCTTCCTTACACATCGGATGTCCCTCTCTTACACACCAGATGTCCTTCCTTACACATCGGATGTCCTTCCTTACACATCGGATGTCCTCCACTCACACATTGGATGTCCCTCTCTTACACACCAGATGTCCCTCCCCTTACACATCGGATGTCCTCCACTCACACATTGGATGTCCTTCCTTACACATCGGATGTCCTCCACTCACACATCGGATGTCCTTCCTTACACATCGGATGTCCTCCACTCACACACCAGATGTCCCTCCCCTTACACATCGGATGTCCATCCCTTACAGTTTGGATGTCCTTCCTTACACATCGATTGTCCCTCTCTCATAAATCGGATGTCCCTTCCTTATACATCAACGTCCCTCTCCTTACACATCGGATGTCCCTCCCCTTACACATCGGATGTCCTCCTGTACACATCGGATGTCCTTCCTTACACATCGGATGTCCTTCCTTACACATCGGATGTCCTCCACTCTCACATCAGATGTCCCTCTCTTACACACCAGATGTCCCTCCCCTTACACATCGGATGTCCTTCCTTACACATTGGATGTCCATCCCTTACAGTTTGGATGTCCTTCCTTACACATCGATTGTCCCTGTCTTATAAATCGGATGTCCCTTCCTTACACATTGTTGTCCCTCCCCTTACACATCGGATGTCCTCCCCTTACACATCGGATGTCCCTTCCTTACACATCGTATGTCCCTCCCCATACACATCGGATGTCCTCCCCTTACACATCGGATGTCCCTCTCTAACACACCAGAGGTCCCTCTGTTACACATCGGATGTCCTCCACTCACACATCGGATGTTCTTCCTTACACATCGGATGTCCTCCACTCACACATCGGATGTCCTTCCTTACATATCGGATGTCCTTCCTTACATATCGGATGTCCCTCTCTTACACATCGGATGTCCATCCTTACACATCGGATGTCCTCCCCTTACACATCAGATGTCCATCCCTTACACATTGAATGTCCTTTCTTACACATCGATTGTCCCTCTCTTATACATCGGATGTCCTTCCTTACCCATCGGATGTCCCTCTCTTGCACACCAGATGTCCCTCCCCTTACACATCAGATGTCCTCCACTCACATATTGAATGTTCCTCTCTTACACACCAGATGTCTCTCCCCTTACACATTGGATGTCCTCCCCTTACACATCGGATGTCCATCCCTTACCGTTTGGATGTCCTTCCTTACACATCGTTTGTCCCTCTCTTATAAATTGGATGTCCCTTCCTTACACATCGATGTCCCTCCCCTTACACATCGGATGTCCTCCCCTTACACATCAGATGTCCCTTCCTTACACATCGGATTTCCTCCACTCACACATTGGATGTCCTTCCTTACACATCGGATGTCCTCCACTCACACATCGGATGTCCTTCCTTACACATCGGATGTCCTCCACTCACACATCGGATGTCCTTCCTTACACATCGGATGTCCTCCACTCACACACCAGATGTCCCTCCCCTTACACATCGGATGTCCATCACTTACAGTTTGGATGTCCTTCCTTACACATCGATTGTCCCTCTCTTATAAATCGGATGTCCCTTCCTTATGCATCGATGTCCCTCCCCTTACACATCGGATGTCCTCCCCTTACACATCGGATGTCCTTCCTTACACATTGAATGTCCTTCCTTACACATCGGATGTCCTCCACTCATACATTGGATGTCCTTCCTTACACATCGGATGTCCTCCACTCTCACATCGGATGTCCCTCCCCTTACACATCGGATGTCCTCCACTCTCACATCGGATATCCCTCCCCTTACACATCGGATGTCCTTCCTTACACATTGGATGTCCATCCCTTACAGTTTGGATGTCCTTCCTTACACATCGATTGTCCCTCTCTTATAAATCGGATGTCCCTTCCTTACACATTGTTGTCCCTCCCCTTACACATCGGATGTCCCTTCCTTACACATCGTATGTCCCTCCCCATACACATCGGATGTCCTCCCCTAACACATCGGATGTCCCTCTCTTACACACCAGATGTCCCTCCCCCTACACATCGGATGTCCCTCTCCTTACACACCAGATGTCCCTCTCTTACACACCAGACGTCCCTCTATTACACTTCGGATGTCCCTCTCATACACACCAGAAGTCCCTCTCTTACACATTGGATGTCCTTCCTTACACATCGGATGTCCCTCTCTTACACATCGGATGTCCATCCTTACACATCGGATGTCCCTCTCTTACACTTCGGATGTCCCTCTCTTACACACCAGACGTCCCTCTCTTACACACCAGATGTCCTTCCTTACACATCGGATGTCCCTCTCTTACACACCAGATGTCCCTCTCTTACACATCGGATGTCCTTCCTTACACATCGGATGTCCATCCTTACACATCGGATGTCCCTCTCTTACACACCAGACGTCCCTCTCTTACACACCAGATGTCCTTCCTTACACATCGGATGTCCCTCTCTTACACACCAGATGTCCCTCTCTTACACATCGGATGTCCTTCCTTACACATCGGATGTCCCTCTCTTACACTTCGGATGTCCCTCTCTTACACACCAGATGTCCTTCCTTACACACCAGATGTCCTTCCTTACACATCGGATGTCCCTGTCTTACACACCAGATGTCCCTCTCTTACACATCGGATGTCCTTCCTTACACATCGGATGTCCCTCTCTTACACACCAGATGTCCTTCCTTACACATCGGATGTCCCTCTCTTACACACCAGATGTCCTTCCTTACACATCGGATGTCCTTCCTTACACATCGGATGTCCCTCTCTTACACACTAGATGAGGTGTCAAACACCTGAGCTTACTATTGGATATGAGTGTGAGTGGATATTATGGGATATCAGTGTAAGTGGGCATTATGGGATGTCAGCCACCCTCAGATTACTATGGGATCTTAGTGTCAGTGGGTATTATTAAGGGATATCAGTGTGAGTGGGTACTGTTATGTCTTTGTGAGTGGGTATTATGGGATGTCATGGTGATTGTGGTTATTATGGGATTTCAGGGAGATCGTGTATTATTATGGGATGTCATGGTGATCGTGGTTATTATGGGATGTCAGGGAGAGTGGTTATTATTATGGGATGTCTGTGTGAGTGGGTATTATTATGGGATGTCAGGGAGAGTGGGTATTATTATGGGATGTCCATTTGTGTCTCTTGTCTCTCTGGGATGTCGGTAATTGGCAGGCTGCTGTGTGTTATTATGGGATGTCAGGCTGCTGTGTGTTATTATGGGATGTCAGGCTTATTGTGGTTATTATGGGATGGTAAGTGTATTATGGGATATCATGAGTTATTATGGGATGGCAGACTGCTCTGTGTTATTATGGGATGGAGGAGGTGTATTATGGGATGGCTGGCTGTGTCCTGCTATTATGGGATTGAGGGGACAGCCATTTCCTTGGTAACATACTGGTTGTTATAGGATGTCAGGCAGCACAGTTTATTAACCCCTTAATGACACATGCCAGGCTGTCTCGGTGATGTCCTGGCACATCATAGAACTTTGTGATCTGATTCACTGGGCACCCACCTCAAAAAACATGCCTTAGTCCTCCAGTACACCCCATCCCCGGACTGCTCGGTCATTAAGGGATATTAGTGTGAGTGGGTAGTATTATGGGATGTCTGTGTGAGTGGGTATTATTATGAGATGTCAGGGAGAGTGGGTATTATTATGGGATGTCTGTGTGAGTGGGTATTATTATGAGATGTCAGGGAGAGTGGGTATTATTATGGGATGTCTGTGTGAGTGGGTATTATATGGGGTGTCAGGAAGAGTGGGTATTATTATGAGATGTCAGGGAGAGTGGGTATTATTATGGGATGTCTGTGTGAGTGGGTATTATTATGAGATGTCAGGGAGAGTGGGTATTATTATGGGATGTCTGTGTGAGTGGGTATTATTATGAGATGTCAGGGAGAGTGGGTATTATTATGGGATGTCTGTGTGAGTGGGTATTATATGGGGTGTCAGGAAGAGTGGGTATTATTATGAGATGTCTGTGTGAAATGGGTATTATTATAGGATATCAAGGTGAGTGAGTATTGTTATATCTGTGTGAGTGGGTATTATTATGGGGTGTCAGGGAGAGTGGGTATTATGGGATATCAAGGTGAGTGGGTATTGTTATATCTGTGTGAGTGGGTATTATTATGGGGTGTCAGGGAGAGTGGGTATTATTATGGGATATCAAGGTGAGTGGGTATTGTTATATCTGTGTGAGTGGGTATTATTATGGGGTGTCAGGGAGAGTGGGTATTATTATGGGATATCAAGGTGAGTGGGTATTGTTATATCTGTGTGAGTGGGTATTATTATGGGATATCAAGGTGAGTGGGTATTGTTATATCTGTGTGAGTGGGTATTATTATGGGATATCAAGGTGAGTGGGTATTGTTATATCTGTGTGAGTGGGTATTATTATGGGATGTCAGGGAGAGTGGTTATTATTATGGGATGTCCATCTGTGTCTCTTGTCTCTCTGGGATGTCGGTCATTGGCAGGCTGCTGTGTGTTATTATGGGATGTCAGGCTGCTGTGTGTTATTATGGGATGGTAAGGAGTGTATTATGGGATATCAGGAGTTATTATGGGATGGCAGACTGCTCTGTGTTATTATGGGATGTAGGAGGTGTATTATGGGATGGCTGGTTGTGTCCTGCTATTATGGGATGGAGGGGACGGCCATTTCCTTGGTAACGTGCTGGTTGCTATGGTGATGGGGCGGGAGCAGGGAAGAGGCGGAGTCTGAGCCATCACTGCCGGTGCGTGCGGGAGAGAAAGGAGCGGGAGCGAGCGGCGGCCTGAGGTGAGAACCGGACTGTGTATACCGGTGTATAGCCCCTGTTATACCGGCACCGATCTCTATATGTACCGGGAGCGAGCGGCGGTCTGAGGTGAGAACCGGATTGTATATACCGGTATATAGCCCCCGTTATACCGGTCTATATCCCCCGTTATACCGGTCTATATCCCCCGTTATACCGGCACTTATCTCTATATGTACCGGGAGCGAGCGGCGGTCTGAGGTGAGAACCGGACTGTATATACCGGTATATAGCCCCCGTTATACCGGACTGTATATACCGGTGTATATCCCCCGTTATACCGGACTGTATATACCGGTGTATAGCCCCTGTTATACCGGCACCGATTTCTATATGTACCGGGAGCGAGTTGCGGTCTGAGGTGAGAACCGGACTGTCTGTACCGGTATATATCCCCTGTTATACTGGACTGTATATACCGGTGTATAGCCCCCGTTATACCGGCACTAATCTCTATATGTACCGGGAGCGAGCGGCGGGCTGAGGTGAGAACCGGACTGTATATACCGGTATATATCCCCCGTTATACCACCACTGATCTCTATATGTACCGGGAGCGAATGGTGGCCTGAGGTGGGAACCGGACTGTATATATCCCTCACTATACCGGACTGTATATACCGGTATATATCCCCGTTATACTGGACTGTATATACCGGTATATATTCTCCGTTATACCGGACTGTATCCCTCCCATATACTGGCACTGATCTCTATATGTACCGGGAGAGAGCGGCGGCGTGAGGTGAGGACCAGACTGTATATATCCCTCACTATACCGGACTGTATATATCCCCTGTTATGCCGGCACTGATCTCTATATGTACCGGGAGCGAATGGTGGCCTCAGGCGAGAACCAGAATGTATATACTGGTATATATCCCCGTTATACTGGCACTGATCTCTATATGTACCGGGAGCGAATGGTGGCCTCAGGCGAGAACCAGAATGTATATACTGGTATATATCCCCTGTTATACCGGCACTGATCTCTATATGTACTTGGAGCAAATGGTGGCCTCAGACGAGAACCAGAATGTATATACCGGTATATATCCTCCGTTATACCGGACTGTATATATCCCTCACTATACCGGACTGTATATACAGGTATATATCCCTGTTATACTGGACTGTATATACCGGTATATATTCTCCGTTATACCGGACTGTATCCCTCCCATATACTGGCACTGATCTCTATATGTACCGGGAGAGAGCGGCGGCGTGAGGTGAGGACCAGACTGTATATATCCCTCACTATACCGGACTGTATATATCCCCTGTTATGCCGGCACTGATCTCTATATGTACCGGGAGCGAATGGTGGCCTCAGGCGAGAACCAGAATGTATATACTGGTATATATCCCCGTTATACTGGCACTGATCTCTATATGTACCGGGAGCGAATGGTGGCCTCAGGCGAGAACCAGAATGTATATACTGGTATATATCCCCTGTTATACCGGCACTGATCTCTATATGTACTTGGAGCAAATGGTGGCCTCAGACGAGAACCAGAATGTATATACCGGTATATATCCTCCGTTATACCGGACTGTATATATCCCTCACTATACCGGACTGTATATACAGGTATATATCCCTGTTATACTGGACTGTATATACCGGTATATATTCTCCGTTATACCGGACTGTATCCCTCCCATATACTGGCACTGATCTCTATATGTACCGGGAGAGAGCGGCGGCGTGAGGTGAGGACCAGACTGTATATATCCCTCACTATACCGGACTGTATATATCCCCTGTTATGCCGGCACTGATCTCTATATGTACCGGGAGCGAATGGTGGCCTCAGGCGAGAACCAGAATGTATATACTGGTATATATCCCCGTTATACTGGCACTGATCTCTATATGTACCGGGAGCGAATGGTGGCCTCAGGCGAGAACCAGAATGTATATACTGGTATATATCCCCTGTTATACCGGCACTGATCTCTATATGTACTTGGAGCAAATGGTGGCCTCAGACGAGAACCAGAATGTATATACCGGTATATATCCCTGTTATACTGGACTGTATATACCGGTATATATCCTCCGTTATACCGGACTGTATATATCCCTCACTATACCGGACTGTATATACCGGTATATATCCCTGTTATACTGGACTGTATATACCGGTATATATCCTCCGTTATACCGGACTGTATATATCCCTCACTATACCGGACTGTATATACAGGTATATATCCCTGTTATACTGGACTGTATATACCGGTATATATCCTCCGTTATACCGGACTGTATCCCTCCCATATACTGGCACTGATCTCTATATGTACCGGGAGCGAGTGGTGGCCTGAGGTGAGAACCAGACTGTATATATCCCTCACTATACCGGACTGTATATATCCCCTGTTATACCGGCACTGATCTCTATATGTACCGGGAGCGAATGGTGGCCTCAGGCGAGAACCAGAATGTATATACCGGTATATATCCCCGTTATACTGGACTGTATATATCCTCCGTTATACTGGACTGTATCCCTCCCGTATACTGGCACTGATCTCTATGTACCGGGAGAGAGCGGCGGCGTGAGGTGAGGACCAGACTGTATATACCGGTATTTATATCCCCCATTATACTGGCATGTATACCCCACATGTACCGGCCAGAGGTGAGAACCAGACTGTGTGTGTATATATAAATAATATCCCCCATAATACCGGACTGTATACCAAAATAAATATATATATATATATATATATATATATATATATATATATTCTTCATTATACTTTACTCTATCCCCCATATGTACCGGCACTGATATCTATATGTACTGTCCAGAGGTGAGAACCGGACTGTATACTGTTAAATATCCCCCATTATATGGAACTGTATTCCCCCCCTGCCACATGTACCAGCACTGATATCTATGTGTATCGGGAGCAGATGGCGGCCTGAGATAAGAACCGGACTGTGTACATCTATATTCTCCATATACCGGTACTGATCTGTGTACTGGGAGCAAGCAGCAGCTTAAGGTGCGTATTGGGCTAGGTACCGGCTTAAATATACCCCCACCCACCATCCCTTCTGTATACCGGCACTGGGCTCTATATATCTACTGGTAGCGAACAGCAGCCTGAGGTGAGTATTGGGCTATGTACCAGCTTATATATATCACCCATCCCCTCTGTATACTGGCACTGGGCTCTATATATCTACTGGTAGCAAGCAGCAGCCTGAGGGGAGTATTGGGCTATGTACCAGCTTATATATATCACCCATCCCCTCTGTATACTGGCACTGGGCTCTATATATCTACTGGTAGCGAACAGCAGCCTGAGGTGAGTATTGGGCTATGTACCAGCTTATATATATCACCCATCCCCTCTGTATACTGGCACTGTGCTCTATATATCTACTGGTAGCGAACAGCAGCCTGAGGTGAGTATTGGGCTATGTACCAGC
>CM074724.1:1206021-1296513 GCA_037306005.1 Rhinophrynus dorsalis | reverse complement strand
TAGACACACAGACACGTTATTCTGGCAACCTTGCGCCGGCGTAGATGACGGAAGCGCAGGGGGTGCACTATGGCTAAGTAACGGTCCACGTTAATGCAGAGCAGGAACAGGCAGCTGCCATACATGTTGATTTGGAATATGGAGCCGGAGAGACGACAGAGAAAAGGTCCAAAGGGCCAGTGGTGAATAGCATAGTAGTAGATCCTCAGGGGCAAGGAGAGAGAGAAGAGCAGGTCACTGAGTGCCAAGTTACACATGAAGATTCCAACCACACTGAGAGGCCGCAGCCAGCGCAGGAACACAAACAGGGACATCCCATTTAATAGCACCCCAAGTGGCAGCAACAGACTGTATCCAACCAAGAGCAGGGTACGGGATGATGGAGGGGAGCGAAGAGAACATTCTTCTAACGCCGACCCATTCTGTACTGTAGAAGAGACCTAGGATAGAGAACAAGATGAGAACAAAGACCTAGGGTAGGGAACAAGGTGAGAACAGACACCGAGGGTAGGGAACAGGGTGAGAACAGACACCGAGGGTAGGGAACAAGGTGAGAACAGACACCGAGGGTAGGGAACAAGGTGAGAACAGACACCTAGGGTAGGGAACAAGGTGAGAACAGACACCTAGGGTAGGGAACAAGGTGAGAACAGACACCTAGGGTAGGGAACAAGGTGAGAACAGAGACCTAGGGTAGGGAACAAGGTGAGAACAGACACCTAGGGTAGGGAACAAGGTGAGAACAGACACCGAGGGTAGGGAACAGGGTGAGAACAGACACCGAGGGTAGGGAACAAGGTGAGAACAGACACCGAGGGTAGGGAACAAGGTGAGAACAGACACCTAGAGTAGGGAACAGGGTGAGAACAGACACCGAGGGTAGGGAACAAGGTGAGAACAGACCCCTAGAGTAGGGAACAAGGTGAGAACAGACCCCTAGAGTAGGGAACAAGATGAGAACAAAGACCTAGGGTAGGGAACAAGGTGAGAACAGAGACCTAGGGTAGGGAACAAGATGAGAACAGACACCGAGGGTAGGGAACAAGGTGAGAACAGAGACCTAGGGTAGGGAACAAGGTGAGAACAGACACCGAGGGTAGGGAACAAGGTAAGAACAGACACCGAGGGTAGGGAACAAGGTGAGAACATAGACCTAGGATAGAGAACAAGATGAGAACAGACACCGAGGGTAGGGAACAAGATGAGAACATAGACCTAGGATAGAGAACAAGATGAGAACAAAGACCTAGGATAGAGAACAAGATTAGAACATAGACCTAGGGTAGGGAACAAGGTGAGAACAGACACCTAGGGTAGGGAACAGGGTGAGAACAGACACCGAGGGTAGGGAACAAGATGAGAACAGACACCGAGGGTAGGGAACAAGGTGAGAACAGAGACCGAGGGTAGGGAACAAGGTGAGAACAGACACCGAGGGTAGGGAACAAGGTGAGAACAGACACCGAGGGTAGGGAACAAGGTGAGAACAGACACCTAGGGTAGGGAACAAGATGAGAACAGACACCGAGGGTAGGGAACAAGGTGAGAACAGACACCTAGAGTAGGGAACAGGGTGAGAACAGACACCGAGGGTAGGGAACAAGGTGAGAACAGACCCCTAGAGTAGGGAACAAGGTGAGAACAGACCCCTAGAGTAGGGAACAAGATGAGAACAAAGACCTAGGGTAGGGAACAAGGTGAGAACAGAGACCTAGGGTAGGGAACAAGGTGAGAACAGACACCGAGGGTAGGGAACATGATGAGAACAGACACCGAGGGTAGGGAACAAGGTGAGAACAGAGACCTAGGGTAGGGAACAAGGTGAGAACAGACACCGAGGGTAGGGAACAAGGTGAGAACAGACACCGAGGTAGGGAACAAGATGAGAACATAGACCTAGGATAGAGAACAAGATGAGAACAAAGACCTAGGATAGAGAACAAGATTAGAACATAGACCTAGGGTAGGGAACAAGGTGAGAACAGACACCTAGGGTAGGGAACAGGGTGAGAACAGACACCGAGGGTAGGGAACAGGGTGAGAACAGACACCTAGAGTAGGGAACAGGGTGAGAACAGACACCGAGGGTAGGGAACAAGGTGAGAACAGACACCTAGAGTAGGGAACAAGATGAGAACAGACCCCTAGAGTAGGGAACAAGGTGAGAACAGACCCCTAGAGTAGGGAACAAGGTGAGAACAGACACCTAGGGTAGGGAACAGGGTGAGAACAGACACCGAGGGTAGGGAACAAGGTGAGAACAGACACCGAGGGTAGGGAACAGGGTGAGAACAGACACCTAGGGTAGGGAACAAAGTGAGAACATAGACCTAGGGTAGGGAACAAGGTGAGAACAGACACCGAGGGTAGGGAACAGGGTGAGAACAGACACCTAGGGTAGGGAACAAAGTGAGAACAGTGACCTAGGGTAGAGAACAAGATGAGAACAAAGACCTAGGGTAGGGAACAAGGTGAGAACAGACACTTAGGGTAGGGAACAAGGTGAGAACAGACCCCTAGAGTAGGGAACAAGGTGAGAACAGAGACCTAGGCTAGAGAACAAGATGAGAACAAAGACCTAGGATGGAAAACAAGATGAGAACAGAGACATAGGGTAGGGAACAAGGTGAGAACAGACCCCTAGAGTAGGGAACAAGGTGAGAACAGAGACCTAGGATAGCCAACAAGATTAGAACAGAGACCTAGGGTAGGGAACAGGGTGAGAATAGACACCTAGGGTAGAGAACAGGGTGAGAACAGAGATGGAGGGTAGAGAACAGGGAGAGACCAGAGACATAGAGTAGAGAACAGAAACTTCATCTGCCCATTCACTTAGTTTATCTAAATCCTTCTGTAAAGATAAAACATCGAGCTCTGTATGTATTTCCTTACATAGCTTAGTGTTATCAGAAAAGATTGAGATGTGACTTTCAATTCCCACTTCTAGATCATTAATAAACAAATTAAAAAGTATTGGGCCCAGGACTGAACCCTGCGGCACCCCACTTATAACTTTACACTTAAGTGGAAAAGGTTCCATTTACACCAACTCTCTGCCATCATTTAACCAGTTCTCACTCCATGTACAGATAACACCACCCAAACCGAAGCCTTTTAATTCATGCAGTAACCTGTTGTGAGGCACTGTATCAAAGGCTTTTGCAAAATACAAGTATACTACATCAACAGCAATTCCCCTGTCCAAATTACTATTTACCGTTTCATAAAATGCAAGTAAATTAGTCTGACATGATCTGTTCTTCATGAAACCATGCTGATTCCTACTAATAATATTATTTATCTTCACATAGTTCTGAATACTGTCAGTTAGTAACAGTGGAGTACTAAGGGGGGGCGGGGGGGGCGGTCCGCCCCAGGTGCCACTCATTAGGGGGGTGCTGCCGGGTGCCAGACTAAGGCGCGATTTTGCCCTTAACTTCCAAAGAAGCAGTACCGGCTGCTGCCTGGAAGGAAGACGTAAGTGCTGCTTTGTGTGCGTGTGACGATTGGAGGAGGAGAAGACCTGGTCACGGGGGGGGGGGGGAGCACTGAGCAGTGATGCTGCTGGCAGGCTGTGGAGGCGGAGCGTGCTATTGCGTGTGAACAGTTGTTGGACTTGTGACAAGCAAGAGGAGCGAGAGGCGGTGGCCTGCTACCTCAGAGTAAGTCTGGGTCACCGGCACACCGCACTTCCTTGTCTCTTTGGCTCTACTTTTTTCCAGGTACTCGGCTCTTATTTTGTGTAGGTTTGTTCTTCAAGTGCTGGCAGTGCCTGTCCAAATTCCCACAGTGTGAAATGGGCGTTGGCCCGAGAGGGACAGGACGGGGGTGACTGTGCCCAGGGCCGGTGCAAGGATTTTTGAATACACAGGCGAAGGTGCATTTTGATGCCCCCCCCCGACACAATCCACCTGCCCCCCCTGACCTTACCACAGTCCCCTGCCCCGCCCACATATTCACCTCCACAATGCTCCCTTCATCTCCACATTGCCCCTTCCACAATGCCCCTTCATCTCCACATTGCCCCTTCCACAATGCCCCTTCATCTCCACATTGCCCTTCCATAATGCCCCTTCATCTCCACATTGCACCTTCCACAATGCCCCTTCATCTCCACATTGCACCTTCCACAATGCTCCTTCATCTCCACATTGCACCTTCCACAATGCTCCTTCATCTCCACATTGCACCTTCCACAATGCCTCCTTCATCTCAACATTGCCCCTTCCACAATGCCCCTTCATCTCCACATTGCACCTTCCACAATGCCCCTTCATCTCCACATTGCACCTTCCACAATGCCCCTTCATCTCCACATTGCTCCTTCCTTTATGCCCCTTCATCTCCACATTGCCCTTCCATAATGCCCCTTCATCTCTACATTGCTCCCTCCTTTATGCCCCTTCATCTCCACATTGCTCCTTCCTTTATGCCCCTTCATCTCCACATTGCCCTTCCATAATGCCCCTTCATCTCTACATTGCTCCCTCCTTTATACCCCTTCATCTCTACATTGCTCCCTCCTTTATGCCCCTTCATCTCCACATTGCTCCTTCCTTTATGCCCCTTCATCTCCACACTGCCCTTCCATAATGCCCCTTCATCTGCCCCTTCCATAATGCCCCCTCAGCTCCACATTGCTCCTTCCTTTATGCCCCTTCATCTCCACAATGCTCCCTACTTTGAGTCCCTGGTGGTCTAGCTCTAAGAGAGCTCTGTGCCTCCTTCGGCACAGAGCTCAGCCTCCCAGCGCTGTTGTCAGTAATGCAGAGCGCTGGGAGATGATGTCATCTCCCAGCGCTCTGTATTACTACAGAGCCTGGGTCGCTCTGCGTTGTGAGCGTCCCATAGACGCCGCGAGGGAGCGCTTGGTCGTGTAAATGAGCGCTCCCTCGCGGCAGATATAGTTAAAAAAAAAATAAAGAAATTCTCAGCTTCTCCCTTTCCGGCGCCCCTCCGATGCGGCGCCCTAAGGCAGCTGCCTGTGCTGCCTTAATGGTAGCGCCGACCCTGACTGTGCCATGCATTATTGTTTCTGCACGGCAGTGGAGACAGATAAAATAAAGCTAAGTATTTTATTTTGGCATTTAGGATTAGTTGCATCAGGTGTGCTTGAGACAACATCTGTTTTCCATACTTGTGCTGTTGTGAGGGATTCTACTCAGGGGTTGAACAATTCTGAGACTGGAGAAGTCATATACAGTAAGTTGCATTTTCAGTTGAATTTGGGGAAACCACTTGAAGCATTCGTTGTGTTGAGCTATTTCAATTGCTTTTGTTTTATTTTGTTCATTGCAAACAGCTGAAAGTCTGTACATTTTGATAATAAACCTGATTTGTAATTGGGTAATTTTAATTACAACTGTAATTACCTGCCCCACCTTCAGTTTCCTCTCAGCCTTTTGTTCAGTCCCTTGATGTGTTAATAGTTTGAATGATAAGCCCTTGTTTTTGGGCCTATACATCTGGACACAATCTGAGGGAGAGCATTTGGCTGGAGGTAGAGCATCGATGCCCCTCTTCCTAAGTGCCCCTCTTCTAAAGTGCCAGCAAGAGTTTAACAACTGAGTTCAACACGAGGAGAACACAGAAGGCACCAGAACTCCTACATCACCTGTAAAGAGAACCTGTAGGAAGATAATCAGCAGAGACATTTCTTCTCTGGCACCAAGAGCTGATTTACCATGTTCACATCTGCTATTTACCTTGTTGTTATATGTCCAGTGATCCCCAGGATTCCTATCAGCTTCAACTCTCCCCCTGACACCCTAAACTACATCCACATCTCCCCTTCTCTCCTCCCCATCACACCTGTCTGCTCCTACACACTTCTCCAGACTTTAACCCCTCTGCATTCCCTATTCCAAAGCACCAATATATATGATATATATAGAGATATAGAGAGATGATACATATATATATATAGATATAGAGAGATGATATATATATATATACAGATAGATGATATATAGAGATATAGAGAGATGATATATAGATATACAGAGAGATGATATATATATATATAGATACAGAGAGATGATATATATAGATATACAGAGAGATGATATATATATATATAGATACAGAGAGATGATATATAGAGATATATAGAGATGATATATAGAGATATATAGAGATGATACATATAGAGATATAGAGATGATATATATATATATAGATACAGAGAGATGATATATATAGAGATATACAGAGATGATATATAGATAGAGAGATGATATATAGAGAGATATAGAGAGATGATATATAGATACAGAGAGATGATATATATAGAGATATAGAGAGATGATATATAGATACAGAGAGATGATATATATAGAGATATAGAGAGATGATATATAGAGAGATATAGAGAGATGATATATAGAGATATACAGAGAGATGATATATATATAGATATACAGAGAGATGATATATATATAGATACAGAGAGATGATATATAGAGATATACAGAGAGATGATATATAGATATATAGAGATGATATATAGATATACAGAGAGATGATATATATATAGATATACAGAGAGATGATATATAGAGAGATATAGAGAGATGATATATAGAGAGATGATATATATATATATAGATACAGAGAGATGATATATATATAGATATAGAGAGATGATATATATAGAGATATACAGAGAGATGATATATAGAGAGATATAGAGAGATGATATATAGATATATAGAGATGATATATAGATATACAGAGAGATGATATATATATAGATATACAGAGAGATGATATATAGAGAGATATAGAGAGATGATATATAGAGAGATGATATATATATATATAGATACAGAGAGATGATATATATATAGATACAGAGAGATGATATATAGAGAGATATAGAGAGATGATATATAGATATATAGAGATGATATATAGATATACAGAGAGATGATATATATATAGATATACAGAGAGATGATATATAGAGAGATATAGAGAGATGATATAGAGAGAGATGATATATATATATAGATACAGAGAGATGATATATATATAGATATAGAGAGATGATATATAGAGAGATATAGAGAGATGATATATATATAGATATACAGAGAGATGATATATAGAGAGATATAGAGAGATGATATATAGAGAGATGATATATATATATATAGATACAGAGAGATGATATATATAGAGATACAGAGAGATGATATATATATATAGATACAGAGAGATGATATATATAGAGATATGATATATATATAGAGATACAGAGAGATGATATATATATATAGATACAGAGAGATGATATATATATATATAGATACAGAGAGATGATATATATAGAGATATGATATATATATAGAGATACAGAGAGATGATATATATATATATAGATACAGAGAGATGATATATATATATAGATATACAGAGAGATGATATATAGAGATACAGAGAGATGATATATAGAGATATAGAGAGATGATATATATAGAGATACAGAGAGATGATATATAGATATACAGAGAGATGATATATATATAGATATAGAGAGATGATATATATATATAGATACAGAGAGATGATATATATATAGATATAGAGAGATGATATATATATATAGATACAGAGAGATGATATATATATATAGATATACAGAGAGATGATATATATAGAGATACAGAGAGATGATATATATAGAGATACAGAGAGATGATATATAGATATACAGAGAGATGATATATATATAGATATAGAGAGATGATATATATATATAGATACAGAGAGATGATATATATATAGATATAGAGAGATGATATATATATATAGATACAGAGAGATGATATATATATATATAGATATACAGAGAGATGATATATATAGAGATACAGAGAGATGATATATATAGATATAAAGAGAGATGATATATATATATATATATATATATATATATATATATATAGATATATAGAGATGATATATAGATATACAGAGAGATGATATATATAGAGATATAGAGACATGATATATATAGAGATATAGAGACATGATATATATAGAGATATAGATAGATATAGATATAGAGAGATGATATATAGATATAGATATACAGAGAGATGATATATATAGAGATATAGAGAGATGATATATAGAGATATAGAGAGATGATATATATAGAGATATAGAGAGATGATATATATATAGATATACAGAGAGATGATATATATAGATATACAGAGAGATGATATATAGAGATATAGAGAGATGATATATATATAGATACAGAGAGATGATATATATAGAGATATAGAGAGATGATATATATAGAGATATAGAGAGATGATATATAGAGATATACAGAGAGATGATATATATATAGATACAGAGAGATGATATATATAGATATACAGAGAGATGATATATAGAGATATAGAGAGATGATATATATATAGATACAGAGAGATGATATATAGAGATGATATATATAGATACACAGAGATGATATATATATAGATATACAGAGAGATGATATATAGATACAGAGAGATGATATATAGAGATACAGAGAGATGATATATATATAGATACAGAGAGATGATATATATAGAGATATAGAGAGATGATATATATAGAGATATAGAGAGATGATATATATATAGACACAGAGACATGATATATATAGATATACAGAGAGATGATATATAGAGATACAGAGAGATGATATATATATAGATACAGAGAGATGATATATAGAGATATAGAGAGATGATATATATATAGATATAGAGAGATGATATATATATAGATACAGAGAGATGATATATATATATATATAGATATAGAGATATGATATATATAGAGATATAGAGATATGATATATAGAGAGATACAGAGAGATGATATATATATAGATATAGAGAGATGATATATATAGATACAGAGAGATGATATATATATATAGATACAGAGAGATGATATATATATAGATATACAGAGAGATGATATATATAGAGATATAGAGAGATGATATATAGAGAGATGATATATATAGAGATATACAGAGAGATGATATATATAGAGATATAGAGAGATGATATATAGAGAGATATAGAGAGATGATATATAGAGAGATAAAGAGATATGATATATAGAGATATACAGAGAGATGATATATATAGAGATACAGAGAGATGATATATATAGATATACAGAGAGATGATATATATATAGATACAGAGAGATGATATATATAGAGATATACAGAGAGATGATATATATAGAGATATAGAGAGATGATATATATAGAGATATAGAGAGATGATATATAGAGATATAGAGAGATGATATATAGATACAGAGAGATGATATATAGAGATATAGAGAGATGATATATATATAGATATACAGAGAGATGATATATATATAGATATACAGAGAGATGATATATAGAGATATAGAGAGATGATATATAGATATACAGAGAGATGATATATATAGATATAGAGAGATGATATATAGAGATATAGAGAGATGATATATATATATAGATATAGAGAGATGATACATAGATACAGAGAGATGATATATAGAGATATACAGAGAGATGATATATAGAGATATAGAGAGATGATATATATATAGATATACAGAGAGATGATATATATATAGATACAGAGAGATGATATATATAGAGATATAGAGAGATGATATATATAGAGATACAGAGAGATGATATATATAGAGATATAGAGAGATGATATATAGAGATATACAGAGAGATGATATATATATAGATACAGTGAGATGATATATATAGAGATATACAGAGAGATGATATATATATAGATACAGAGAGATGATATATATAGAGATATAGAGAGATGATATATAGAGATATAGAGAGATGATATATAGAGATATAGAGAGATGATATATAGATACAGAGAGATGATATATAGAGATATAGAGAGATGATATATATATAGATATACAGAGAGATGATATATATATAGATATACAGAGAGATGATATATAGAGATATAGAGAGATGATATATAGATATACAGAGAGATGATATATATAGATATAGAGAGATGATATATAGAGATATAGAGAGATGATATATATATATAGATATAGAGAGATGATACATAGATACAGAGAGATGATATATAGATATACAGAGAGATGATATATAGAGATATAGAGAGATGATATATATATAGATATACAGAGAGATGATATATATATAGATACAGAGAGATGATATATATAGAGATATAGAGAGATGATACATATAGAGATATAGAGAGATGATATATAGAGATATACAGAGAGATGATATATATAGAGATATAGAGAGATGATATATAGAGATATACAGAGAGATGATATATATAGAGATATAGAGAGATGATATATATAGATATAGAGAGATGATATATAGAGATATACAGAGAGATGATATATATAGAGATATACAGAGAGATGATATATAGAGATATACAGAGAGATGATATATAGAGATACAGAGAGATGATATATAGAGAGATGATATATATAGAGATATAGAGAGATGATATATATAGATACAGAGAGATGATATATAGAGAGATATAGAGAGATGATATATAGATACAGAGAGATGATATATATATAGATACAGAGAGATGATATATATATAGATACAGAGAGATGATATATAGAGATATACAGAGAGATGATATATAGATACAGAGAGATGATATATATAGATATACAGAGAGATGATATATAGAGAGATACACAGAGATGATATATAGAGAGATATACAGAGAGATGATATATATATAGATACAGAGAGATGATATATATATAGATATACAGAGAGATGATATATAGAGAGATACACAGAGATGATATATAGATATACAGAGAGATGATATATATATAGATACAGAGAGATGATATATATAGATATAGAGAGATGATATGTATAGATATAGAGAGATGATATATATATAGATATAGAGAGATGATATATATAGATATACAGAGAGATGATATATAGAGAGATATACAGAGAGATGATATATATAGAGATACAGAGAGATGATATATATAGAGATATAGAGAGATGATATATATAGAGATATAGAGAGATGATATATATAGAGATATATAGAGAGATGATATATATATAGATACAGAGAGATGATATATAGAGAGATATAGAGAGATGATATATATATAGATATAGAGAGATGATATATATAGAGATATACAGAGAGATGATATATATAGATATACAGAGAGATGATATATAGAGAGATACACAGAGATGATATATAGAGAGATATACAGAGAGATGATATATATATAGATACAGAGAGATTATATATATAGATATACAGAGAGATGATATATAGAGAGATACACAGACATGATATATAGAGAGATATACAGAGAGATGATATATATATATAGATACAGAGAGATGATATATATAGATATACAGAGAGATGATATATAGAGAGATATACAGAGAGATGATATATATAGAGATATAGAGAGATGATATATATAGATATACAGAGAGATGATATATATAGATACACAGAGAGATGATATATAGAGAGATATACAGAGAGATGATATATATAGAGATACAGAGAGATGATATATATATATAGATACAGAGAGATGATATATAGAGAGATATAGAGAGATGATATATATATATAGATATAGAGAGATGATATATATAGAGATATACAGAGAGATGATATATATAGAGATACAGAGAGATGATATATAGAGATATACAGAGATGATATATAGAGAGATATAGAGAGATGATATATATATAGATACAGAGAGATGATATATAGAGAGATATAGAGAGATGATATATATATAGATACAGAGAGATGATATATATAGAGATATAGAGAGATGATATATATAGAGATATAGAGACATGATATATATAGATATACAGAGAGATGATATATATAGAGATATAGAGACATGATATATATAGAGATATAGATAGATATAGATATAGAGAGATGATATATATAGAGATATAGATAGATATAGATATAGAGATATAGATAGATATAGAGAGATGATATATATATAGATATAGAGAGATGATATATATAGAGATACAGAGAGATGATATATATATAGATACAGAGAGATGATATATATAGATATACAGAGAGATGATATATAGAGAGATGATATATATAGATATACAGAGAGATGATATATATAGATATACAGAGAGATGATATATAGAGAGATACAGAGAGATGATATATAGATATAGAGAGAGATGATATATAGATATACAGAGAGATGATATATAGAGATATACAGAGAGATGATATATAGAGAGATACAGAGAGATGATATATAGATATACAGAGAGATGATATATAGAGAGATGATATATATATAGATACAGAGAGATGATATATATATATAGATATAGAGAGATGATATATAGAGAGATATAGAGAGATGATATATAGAGAGATAAAGAGATATGATATATAGAGATATACAGAGAGATGATATATATAGAGATACAGAGAGATGATATATATAGATATACAGAGAGATGATATATATATAGATACAGAGAGATGATATATATAGAGATATACAGAGAGATGATATATATAGAGATATAGAGAGATGATATATATAGAGATATAGAGAGATGATATATAGAGATATAGAGAGATGATATATAGATACAGAGAGATGATATATAGAGATATAGAGAGATGATATATATATAGATATACAGAGAGATGATATATATATAGATATACAGAGAGATGATATATAGAGATATAGAGAGATGATATATAGATATACAGAGAGATGATATATATAGATATAGAGAGATGATATATAGAGATATAGAGAGATGATATATATATATAGATATAGAGAGATGATACATAGATACAGAGAGATGATATATAGAGATATACAGAGAGATGATATATAGAGATATAGAGAGATGATATATATATATAGATATACAGAGAGATGATATATATATAGATACAGAGAGATGATATATATAGAGATATAGAGAGATGATATATATAGAGATACAGAGAGATGATATATATAGAGATATAGAGAGATGATATATAGAGATATACAGAGAGATGATATATATATAGATACAGTGAGATGATATATATAGAGATATACAGAGAGATGATATATATATAGATACAGAGAGATGATATATATAGAGATATAGAGAGATGATATATAGAGATATAGAGAGATGATATATAGAGATATAGAGAGATGATATATAGATACAGAGAGATGATATATAGAGATATAGAGAGATGATATATATATAGATATACAGAGAGATGATATATATATAGATATACAGAGAGATGATATATAGAGATATAGAGAGATGATATATAGATATACAGAGAGATGATATATATAGATATAGAGAGATGATATATAGAGATATAGAGAGATGATATATATATATAGATATAGAGAGATGATACATAGATACAGAGAGATGATATATAGATATACAGAGAGATGATATATAGAGATATAGAGAGATGATATATATATAGATATACAGAGAGATGATATATATATAGATACAGAGAGATGATATATATAGAGATATAGAGAGATGATACATATAGAGATATAGAGAGATGATATATAGAGATATACAGAGAGATGTTATATATAGAGATATAGAGAGATGATATATAGAGATATACAGAGAGATGATATATATAGAGATATAGAGAGATGATATATATAGATATAGAGAGATGATATATAGAGATATACAGAGAGATGATATATATAGAGATATACAGAGAGATGATATATAGAGATATACAGAGAGATGATATATAGAGATACAGAGAGATGATATATAGAGAGATGATATATATAGAGATATAGAGAGATGATATATATAGATACAGAGAGATGATATATAGAGAGATATAGAGAGATGATATATAGATACAGAGAGATGATATATATATAGATACAGAGAGATGATATATATATAGATACAGAGAGATGATATATAGAGATATACAGAGAGATGATATATAGATACAGAGAGATGATATATATAGATATACAGAGAGATGATATATAGAGAGATACACAGAGATGATATATAGAGAGATATACAGAGAGATGATATATATATAGATACAGAGAGATGATATATATATAGATATACAGAGAGATGATATATAGAGAGATACACAGAGATGATATATAGATATACAGAGAGATGATATATATATAGATACAGAGAGATGATATATATAGATATAGAGAGATGATATGTATAGATATAGAGAGATGATATATATATAGATATAGAGAGATGATATATATAGATATACAGAGAGATGATATATAGAGAGATATACAGAGAGATGATATATATAGAGATACAGAGAGATGATATATATAGAGATATAGAGAGATGATATATATATAGATATAGAGAGATGATATATATAGAGATATACAGAGAGATGATATATATATAGATACAGAGAGATGATATATAGAGAGATATAGAGAGATGATATATATATAGATATAGAGAGATGATATATATAGAGATATACAGAGAGATGATATATATAGATATACAGAGAGATGATATATAGAGAGATACACAGAGATGATATATAGAGAGATATACAGAGAGATGATATATATATAGATACAGAGAGATTATATATATAGATATACAGAGAGATGATATATAGAGAGATACACAGACATGATATATAGAGAGATATACAGAGAGATGATATATATATATAGATACAGAGAGATGATATATATAGATATACAGAGAGATGATATATAGAGAGATATACAGAGAGATGATATATATAGAGATATAGAGAGATGATATATATAGATATACAGAGAGATGATATATATAGATACACAGAGAGATGATATATAGAGAGATATACAGAGAGATGATATATATAGAGATACAGAGAGATGATATATATATAGATACAGAGAGATGATATATAGAGAGATATAGAGAGATGATATATATATATAGATATAGAGAGATGATATATATAGAGATATACAGAGAGATGATATATATAGAGATACAGAGAGATGATATATAGAGATATACAGAGATGATATATAGAGAGATATAGAGAGATGATATATATATAGATACAGAGAGATGATATATAGAGAGATATAGAGAGATGATATATATATAGATACAGAGAGATGATATATATAGAGATATAGAGAGATGATATATATAGAGATATAGAGACATGATATATATAGATATACAGAGAGATGATATATATAGAGATATAGAGACATGATATATATAGAGATATAGATAGATATAGATATAGAGAGATGATATATATAGAGATATAGATAGATATAGATATAGAGATATAGATAGATATAGAGAGATGATATATATATAGATATAGAGAGATGATATATATAGAGATACAGAGAGATGATATATATATAGATACAGAGAGATGATATATATAGATATACAGAGAGATGATATATAGAGAGATGATATATATAGATATACAGAGAGATGATATATAGAGATATACAGAGAGATGATGTATAGAGAGATACAGAGAGATGATATATAGATAGAGAGAGAGAGATGATATATAGATATACAGAGAGATGATATATAGAGATATACAGAGAGATGATATATAGAGAGATACAGAGAGATGATATACAGAGAGATGATATATAGAGAGATGATATATATATAGATACAGAGAGATGATATATATATATAGATATAGAGAGATGATATATATAGATATAGAGAGATGATATATATAGATATAGAGAGATGATATATATATAGATACAGAGAGATGATATATATAGATATACAGAGAGATGATATATAGATATAGAGAGAGATGATATATAGATATACAGAGAGATGATATATAGAGATATACAGAGAGATGATATATAGAGAGATACAGAGAGATGATATATAGATATACAGAGAGATGATATATAGAGAGATGATATATATATAGATATAGAGAGATGATATATATATAGATACAGAGATATGATATATATAGATATACAGAGAGATGATATATAGAGATATACAGAGAGATGATATATAGAGATATAGAGAGATGATATATATAGATATAGAGAGATGATATATATATAGATACAGAGAGATGATATATAGAGATATACAGAGAGATGATATATAGAGAGATACAGAGAGATGATATATAGAGAGATGATATATATATATAGATACAGAGAGATGATATATATATAGATACAGAGAGATGATATATATAGAGATATAGAGAGATGATATATATAGAGATATAGAGACATGATATATATAGATATACAGAGAGATGATATATATAGAGATATAGAGAGATGATATATATAGAGATACAGAGAGATGATATATAGAGAGATATAGATAGATATAGATATAGAGATATAGATAGATATAGATATAGAGATATAGATAGATATAGATATAGAGAGATGATATATATAGATATAGAGAGATGATATATATAGAGATATAGAGAGATTATATATATAGAGATATAGAGATATGATATATATAGAGATATGATATATATATAGATATACAGAGAGATGATATATATATAGATATACAGAGAGATGATATATAGAGATATAGAGAGATGATATATATATAGATACAGAGAGATGATATATATAGATATAGAGAGATGATATATATAGATATAGAGAGATGATATATATAGAGATATAGAGAGATGATATATATAGAGATATAGAGATATGATATATATAGAGATATGATATATATATAGATATACAGAGAGATGATATATATAGATATACAGAGAGATGATATATAGAGATATAGAGAGATGATATATATATAGATACAGAGAGATGATATATATAGATATAGAGAGATGATATATAGAGATATACAGAGAGATGATATATATATAGATATAGAGAGATGATATATAGATATACAGAGAGATGATATATATATATAGATACAGAGAGATGATATATAGAGATATAGAGAGATGATATATAGAGAGATGATATATAGAGTTATGATATATCTATATATATAAAAGAAGACTTTGTGCCTGCCAAAACACACCCAGGGGAGGCATAAAGTAGGAGTTACTATTCCTATTGGGTGATTCAGTCATGCAGGGAGTTGGCCCGCCCCCACTATGCAGCCCGCCCACCACTATCAAAGTCAGAAAAAACAATATGGCCGCCACTTGCTCCTACACCACAGACAAACACAGATGCCCCACTCACACAGCACCAAACTCACACACATGCCCCACTCACACACACTTGCCCCACTCACACAGCACCAAACACACATGCCTCACTCATACAGCACCACACACACACACAGACCACCACACACACACACACTTGCCCCACTCACACAGCACCAAACACACATGCCCCCACTCACACACACAGCACCACATACACACACAAAGCCAGAATTAAATATGGCTGACACACACACACAGTCACTCACCCTGATTCCCAGTCGCCTCAGCAGGACCTGTAGTGCAGCACCAGAGGAACAAAATGGTACTCAAAGGGTTAAGGTAGGCCCTCATTGCTCAATTATTTCTTCACTGTCATCATTTGCCATGCAAGACACAGGACAGACAGCCATCAGATTCACACTTAACCCACTGACTGCCACAGGGTTGTGTATCAAGTTTTAGCCCTCAGTGAGTGTGTTCAAACCCCTCACACTGTAAACTTGCATTTCCCTCCCACTTCTCCTCCTTCCCCAGCCTATTACTAACACTTTTCCACATTTATGTTAAGCCCCGCCCACTTTTAACCCAGATTGCCCCATTTGTCTCTCCACATCAGCACCACATCAGTCCCCTCTAGGGACTACACAAGTCAATGTTCCCAGGTATGAACACACTTCCCACTGCTATTTAACTCTGACATGCCTCTCTATATCTTAACCCTTTGACTGCCAGAGGGGTGCACAACTCATGAGTGCATGTGTTTCTGCTCATATATGTTGCGTGTGTGTTTGTGTACATCTCTATTACATATGTGTGTCCATGTGTGCATCTCCAGTGTGTCTGTGTGTGTGCGTGTCTTTTGCATGTCTCTGCCGCTCACTGTGTGTATGTGCATACCTCCCAACATTTCACATGGCCAAAGAGGGACACTGTAGTTTTAGGTGATATTGTTGGGGGCGTGGCTGGTGGGCAGGGCATTTGTAAGAATTTTTAGGTTATTTCATGACCTATTACTGGCTATTTATGTAACTGAATAAATGATTTAGTGCAAGACCAAAGTATTTTATTTGCACAGACTAATGTATAAACACATATACTGAAGTTTATTGCTTTATTGCTGGAGAGCAAAGTCATACACACCACACAGTCAGGGCTGGTGCAACGATTTTTGCCACCCTAGGCAAAACCTAATTTTGCCGCCCATTTCGCTCCGCCCCTTGTGTCCCACTCCTTTATACCCCGCCTACTTATACCCCACCTCTTTTCATGATTGTCCTCTCTCTGCCCCCTGGGCCAGTCTGCCCCTGGTCTGGAGATGCCTGTAAGAGATGCCCTCCACCAGCTCCAACTTGCCCCTTATCAGCTTCACTTTGGCCCACCAGCTCCACTTTGCCACAATCAGCTCCACTTTGCCCCCCATCCACTCCAACTTGCCCCCATCAGCTCCACTTTGCCCCTCATCCGCTCCAACGTGCCCCCACCAGCTCCACTTTGCCCCCCATCTGCTCTAACGTGCCCCCACCACCTCCACTTTGCCCCCCATCAGCTCCACTTTGCCCCCCATCCTCTCCAACTTACCCCCATCAGCTCCACTTTGCCCCCCATCTGCTCCAACTTGCCCCCCATCCGCTCCAACTTGCCCCCACCAGCTCCAACTTGCCCCCACCAGCGCCACTATGCCCCCCATCCGCTCCACTTTGCCCCCCATCCGCTCCAACTTGCCCCCATCCGCTCCACTTTGCCCCCCTTCAGCTCCACTTTGCCCCCCTCAGCTCCAACTTGCCCCCCCTCAGCTCCACTTTGACCCTCATCCGCTCCACTTTGACCCCATCAGCTCCAACTTGCCCCCACCAGCTCCACTATGCCCCCTCAGCTCCAGCTTTCCCCTAACAGCTCCAACTTGCCCCCATCATCTCCACTTTGCCCCACATCCGCTCCAACTTGCCCCCTCAGCTCCACTATGCCCCCTCAGCTCCAACTTGCCCCCTATCACATATCTGTAGGTCCCGCGCAGTCTTCTCTTCAGTAATGGAGAGCGCGGCTGGAGATCATGACTCCCAGCGCGCTCTGCATTACTAAAGATCCGACCCAATGAGGGAGCGCTGTAGCAACACAGACCTGACTGTGTTGTGGTTCCCGGCGTGGTGTGTGCGGACGCAGCTCTTCTCCACTGCATGCCCGCGCCCCCAGTACGTGTGCGCCCTAGGCCGGCGCCTACCTCGCCTATAGGTTGATCTGCCCTGCACACAGTCTGACCTCCTAAAAAGAGGGACAACAGGGTGGGAAAGAGGGACAGAGGGATTTGGCCCTCAAAGAGGGACTGTCCCTCCTAAAGAGGGACACTTGGGATGTATGGTATGTGTCTGCCTGTGTGTTGCATATGTCTGTGTTTATCCGTGTGACTTGCCACCATCAGCTCCAACTTGCCACCATCAGCTCCACTTTGCCCCCATCAGCTCCGCTTTGCCCCCCATCCACTCCAACGTGCCCCCACCAGCTCCACTTTGCCCCCCATCTGCTCTAACGTGCCCCCACCAGCTCCACTTTGCCCCCTCAGCTCCACTTTGCCCCCATCAGCTCCAACTTGCCCCCATCAGCTCCACTTTGACCCCCATCCTCTCCAGCTTACCCCCATCAGCTCCACTTTGCCCCACATCCGCTCCAACTTGCCCCCACCAGCTCCAACTTGCCCCCACCAGCTCCACTATGCCCCCCATCCGCTCCAACTTGCCCCCCCATCCACTCCAACTTGCCCCCCCTTCAGCTCCACTTTGCCCCCCTTCAGCTACACTTTGCCCCCCCTCAGCTCCAACTTGCCCCCCCTCAGCTCCACTTTGACCCTCATCCGCTCCATTTTGCCCCCATCAGCTCCAACTTGCCCCCACCAGCTCCACTATGCCCCCTCAGCTCCAGCTTTCCCCTAACAGCTCCAACTTGCCCCCATCATCTCCACTTTGCCCCCCATACACTCCAACTTGCCCCCATCATCTCCACTTTGCCCCCCCTCAGCTCCAACTTGCCCCCAGCAGCTCAACTATGCCCCCTCAGCTCCAACTTGCCCCCCATCACATACCTGTAGCTCCAGCGCAGTCTTCTCTTCAGTAATGCAGAGCATGGCGGGAGATCATGACTCCCAGCGCGCTATGCATTACTAAAGATCCGACCCAATGAGGGAGCGCTGTAGCAACACAGACCTCACTGTGTTGTGGTTCCCGGCGTGGTGTGTGCGGGTGCAGCTCTTCTCCGCTGCATGCCCGCGCCCCCAGCATGTGTGCGCCCTAGGCCGGCGCCTACCTCGCCTATAGGTGGAGCCGGCCCTGCACACAGTCTGACCTCCTAAAAAGAGGGACAACAGGGTGGGAAAGAGGGACAGAGGGATTTGGCCCTCAAAGTGGGACTTTCCCTCCTAAAGAGGGACACTTGGGATGTATGGTATGTGTCTGCCTGTATGTTGCATATGTCTGTGTTTATCAGTGTGTCTGCATTTCACACACGTGCACCCAACGGTCATAACATGACGGGCAACGCCGTCCCACATTGCTAGTATAGAGATATAGAGAGATGATATATAGAGAGATGATATATAGAGATATAGAGAGATGATATATAGAGAGATGATATATAGAGATATAGAGAGATGATATATAGATATAGAGAGATGATATATATAGAGATATAGATAGATATAGATATAGAGAGATGATATATATAGAGATATAGATAGATATAGATATAGAGAGATGATATAGATAGATATAGATATAGAGAGATGATATATATAGAGATATAGATAGATATAGATATAGAGAGATGATATATATAGAGATATACAGAGAGATGATATATATAGAGATGATATATAGATATAGATATAGAGAGATGATGTATAGAGATATAGAGAGATGATATATATAGAGATATAGAGAGATGATGTATAGAGATATAGATAGATATAGATATAGAGATGATATATATAGAGATATACAGAGAGATGATATATATAGAGATGATATATAGATATAGATATAGAGAGATGATGTATAGAGATATAGAGATATAGATAGATATAGATATAGAGAGATGATATATATAGAGATATACAGAGATGATATATATAGAGATCTAGTAAAACATCAGACAGACGGACGTGTTGTGTTCTTACCTGGATCTCTGTAATCGTCACTGTTGTTTTATGTAACATTCCTGTTCTCTGTGTTTCACATTCCAATGTCTCTGTCACTACTTCCTGTCTGTCCCTCTTTCTGTCTGTCTGTCTCTCTTTCTGTCTGTCTCTGTCTTTCTCTCCTTCTGTCTCCTATTTGTGCTTGACTATCTGACTCTGTCTCTTCCTCTCTCTCCCCTGTGTAAGTGAGACACTCTATTTCTGACACGCTGTCTCTCTCCTTATCTAGGAGTCTCTGTGACCTTCATACTCTGGTGTGTGAGCTCTGGGTGCAGGAAGCTGTCACTGTCTCTTCTCTATCTGAGTGACTCTCTGTCACAGCTGTCTCTGTCTCTGTCTCTTGCGGTTTGTCTCTTCCTCTCTCTCCTGTATGTGTGAGACACTCTATTTCTGACACGCTGTCTCTTTCCTTATCTAGAAGTCTCTGTGGCCTTTACACTCTGGGTGTTGCCAGGTGTGAGGTCTGTGTGCAGGAAGTTGTGTCTGTTTGTCTGTCTCTCCCACGTGCAGCACCCAGTGTGTCAGACGAGCGACACAGACAACAGAAAATCAGGGTCAGATATCAAGTGCTAATACCTCTCCAGGTCATATCACTAGCAGAATACACCATTATATATCACCAGATTAATATACCCTTATATACCACCAGACTAATATACCCTTATATACTACCAGCAGAATAATACACCCTTATATACCACCAGAACAATACACCCTTATATACCACCAGAACAATATACCCTTATATACCACCAGAATAATATACTCTTATATACCACCAGCAGAACAATATACCCTTATATACTACCAGAACAATATACCCTTATATACCACCAGAATAATATACCCTTTATACTACCAGCAGAACAATATATCCTTATATACCACCAGAATAATATACCATTATATACTACCAGAATAATATACCCTTATATATACTACCAGCAGAACAATATATCCTTATATACCACCAGAATAATATAACCTTATATACCACCAGACTAATATACCCTTATATACTACCAGCAGAACAATATACCCTTATATACCACCAATATACCCTTATATACCACCAGACTAATATACCCTTATATACTTGTAGTAGAACAATATACCCTTATATACCACCAGAATAATATACCCTTATATACTACCAGCAGAACAATATACCCTTATATACCACCAGAATAATATACCATTATATACTACCAGAATAATATACCCTTATATACCACCAGAATAATATACCCTTATATACTACCAGAATAATATACCCTTATATACCACCAGAATAATATACCATTATATACCGCCAAAATAATATACCATTATATACCACCAGAACAATATACCCTTATTTACCACCAGAATAATATACCCTTATATACCACCAGAACAATATACCATTATATACCGCCAGAATAATATACCCTTATATACCACCAGAACAATATACCCTTATTTACCATCAGCAGAACAATATACCGTTATACAGCAGAATAATATACCCTTATATACCACCAGAATAATATACCATTATATACTACCAGAATAATATACCCTTATATAAAACCAGCAGAACAATATACCCTTATATACCACCAGAATAATATACTCTTATATACCACCAGCAGAACAATATACCCTTATATTCCACCAGAATAATATACCCTTATATACCACCAGCAGAACAATATACCATTATATACCACCAGAATAATATACCCTTATATACCACCAGAATAATATACCATTATATACCACCAGAATAATATACCCTTATATACTACCAGAACAATATACCCTTATATACCACCAGAATAATATACCATTATATACCACCAGCAGAACAATATACCATTATATACCACCAGAATAATATACCCTTATATACCACCAGAATAATATACCATTATGTACCGACAAAATAATATACCATTATATACCAACAGAACAATATACCCTTATTTACCACCAGCAGAATAATATACCGTTATACACCAGAATAATATACCCTTATATACCACCAGAATAATATACCCTTATATAAAACCAGCAGAACAATATACCCTTATATACCACCAGAATAATATACACTTATATACCACCAGCAGAACAATATACCCTTATATACCACCAGAATAATATACCCTTATATACCACCAGCAGAACACTATACCATTATATACCACCAGAATAATATACCCTTATATACCACCAGCAGAACAATATACCATTATATACCGCCAGAATAATATACCCTTATATACCACCAGAACAATATACCCTTATATACCACCAGCAGAACAATATACCCATATATACTACCAGAACAATATACCATTATATACCGCCAGAATAATATACCCTTTTATACCACCAGAACAATATACCCTTATATACCACCAGCAGAACAATATACCCTTATATACCACCAGAATAATATCTATATATATAAAAGAGAAAGGCTCATAACATAATTTATGTCTCCTCAGGACACACACACACCCAGGGGTGGCAATAAGGAGGAGTTACTGCTCCCATTGGGTGAGTCAAAGGGGGTGTGATTTTCACACCAATTGCAGTGGCTGAAGGCCACTGCTATTGGTGTGAAAATCATGCAGGGAGTTGGCACACACACATGCCCAACTCACACAGCACCAAACACACACACATGCCCCACTCACACAGCACCAAACACACACACGCCCCACTCACACAGCACCAAACACACACACATGCCCCACTCACACACACAGCACCACACACAGAAATATGGCTGACACACAGTCGCTCACCCTGACTCCCAGTGGTCTCAGCAGGACCTGTAGTACAGCCACTGAGGAACAAAATGGCACTCAAAGGGTTAAGGTAGGTCCTCATTGCTCAATTATTTCTTGGCTGTCATCATTTGCCGTACAACACAGAGGACAGGCAGCCATCAGGTACACACTTAACCTACTGACTGCCACAGGGTTGTGTATCAAGTTTTACCCCTCAGGGAGTGTGTTCAAACCCCTCACACTGTAAACTTGCATTTCCCTCCCACTTCTCCTCCTTCCCCAGCCTATTACTAACACTTTTCCACATTTCTCTTAAGCCCCGCCCCTACTCACGATTACGCCCCGCCCACCTTTAACCCAAATTGCCCCATTGCTCTCTCCACATCAGCACCACATGAGGGACTCCACAAGTAAAAGTTCCCAGGTATTACACACACATGCCCCACTCACAGAGCACCAAACACACTAGGGTGACCACATGTCCCGGATTGCCCGGGACAGTCCCAGATTTTAAGTGTGTGTCCCTTGTCCCACGCAGATGCCTTCTGGGACAGTAGAAAGTCCCTGAATGAAGACTCAGAGAGCACAGAGTCCTAAACTCTAGGAGAACTGCCCATTGTCTACTGTGACAGGAAGTGATGTCTCTGTTGCGCTACAACAAAATGGCTTCCAGACAGATCTCAAGACACTAGAGAACTGAGCCATGATACGGGCATCAATCAGGAGCTACAGTGCATTTTGTGTTGAAGTGTAATGCTACGCTAAGACTTTGGACTTGATGTACAATTTTCTTCTGTCAGAGCAGTCAAAGGGTAGTTCTCCCTCTAGTGTTTAGAACTGTGCGGTGCGCTTTTATCTCCACAGTGTCCCTGAATGGCAGAATTCAAATGTTGTCACCCTGAAACACACACAAAGCCAGAAAGAAATATGGCTGACACACAGTCACTCACCCTGACTCCCAGTGGCCTCAGCAGGGCCTGTAGTACAGCCACTGAAGGGTAATACAGCACCAGGGGAACAAAATGGCACTCAAAGGGTTAAGATAGGCCATCA
The DNA here is from genome assembly GCA_037306005.1 of Rhinophrynus dorsalis. Taxonomy (NCBI): domain Eukaryota; kingdom Metazoa; phylum Chordata; class Amphibia; order Anura; family Rhinophrynidae; genus Rhinophrynus; species Rhinophrynus dorsalis. The sequence continues at coordinate 1,271,137 of CM074724.1, read as the reverse complement.
TTGATTAATTATTTCTTGGCTGTCATCATTTGCCATGCAAGACACAGGACAGACAGCCATCAGGTACACACTTACCCACTGACTGCCACAGGGTTGTGTATCAAGCTTTACCCCTCAGGGAGTGTGTTCAGATCCCTCACACTGTAAACCTGCATTACCCTCCCACTTCTCCTCCTTCCCCAGCCTATTACTAACACTTTTTCCACATTTATGTTAAGCCCCGCCCCTACTTGTGATTAAGCCCCACCCACTTTTAACCCAGATTGCCCCATTTGTCTCTCCACATCAGCACACATGACTCCCCTCCAGGGACTCCACAAGTCAATGTTCCCAGGTATGAACACACTTCCCACTGCTATTTAACTCTGACATGCCTCTCTATACCTTAACCATTTGAGTGCCAGAGGGGTGCACAACTCATGCACACATGTGTTTCTGAGCATATATGTTTTGTGTGTGTGTGTGTGTGTATATATCTCTGGTACGTATTTGTGTGCATGTGTGTATCTCCGGTGTGTGTGTGTGTGTGCATGTCTTTTGCATGTCTCTGCCGCTCACTGTGTGTATATGTCTGCCTGTGTGTTGCATTTATCTGTGTTTATCAGTGTGTCTACATTTCACACACGTGCGCCCAACGGTCATAACATGACGGCCAACGCGTCCCACATAGTGTATAAGCGCCCAGCATGTGTCACTTAACCCTTTCACTGCCAGAGGACTATACAACTCATTACACAGCAATGTGTTGCGCACCTCTCTCACACTCATCACTACAACCAGCTGCTACACTAGGTGTGTATAATGCAGTAACCCTACAGCCCTGTATTTCATTTCTACTTCACTGTCCATGTACAGTCATTTCTCCCCCTCACCCATTACTTTACTTTAACACTTCACTGTCCCTCTTCTCCTCAATCTCTCATTTCCTCCTCCCTTGTCACCCCCACTCACCTATCCCCTTGCCATTCATCCTTAGTCCCAGTCTCGCCATTTTACTCCCACATCACTATTACATTATCTATCATTGCATCTGTCAATTAACCCTGTCTGCCAACCTATTTCTTCAAATGTACTACAGTATCCACTGCTGTAATCTAAATTATTCCTTTACTCACAAACATCTTCTCACTGTGACCTTCACTAAGTACATAGCACACTCACGTCAACTGTAAGGATACAGGGCCTTATTCATCAAGTAACACAGCACACTCACTTCAACTGTAAGGATACGGGGTCTTATTCACCAAGTAACACAGTACACTCACTTCAACTGTAAGGATACAGGGCCTTATTCATCAAGTAACAGAGCACACTCACTTCAGCTGTAAGGATACAGGGTCTTATTCATAAAGTAACACAGCACACTCACTTCAACTGTAAGGATACAGGGCCTTATTCATCAAGTAACACAGCACACTCACTTCAACTGTAAGGATACATGGCCTTATTCATCAAGTAACACCCCACACTCACTTCAACTGTAAGGATACAGGGCCTTATTCACCAAGTAACACAAAATACTCACTTCAGCTATAAGGATACAGGGCCTTATTCATCAAGTAACACAGCTCAGTCACTTTAGCTGTAAGGATACAGGGCCGTATTCACCAAGTAACACAGCGCACTCACTTCAATTGAAAGGATACAGGGCCTTATTCACCAAGTAACATAGCGCACTCACTTTAACTGTAAGGATACAGGGCCTTATTCATCAAGTAACACAGCGCACTGACTTAAACTGTAAGGATACAGGGCCTTATTCATCAAGTAACACAGCACTCTCACTTCAACTGTAAGGATACAGGGCCTTATTCACAAAGTAATACAAAATACTCACTTCAACTATAAGGATACAGAGCCTTATTCATCAAGTAACACAGCACACTCACTTCAATTGAAAGGATACAGGGCCTTATTCACCAAGTAACACAGCACACTCATTTCAGCTGTAAGGATACAGGGCCTTATTCACCAAGTAACACAGCACGCTCACTTCAACTGTAAGGATACAGGGCCTTATTCACCAAGTAACACAGCACGCTCACTTCAACTGTAAGGATACAGGGCCTTATTCACCAAGTAACATAGCACACTCAATTCAACTGTAAGTATACATGGTCTTATTCATCAAGTAACACAGTGCACTCATTACATCTATAAGGATACAGGGCCTTATTCACCAAGTAACACAGCACACTCACTTCGACTGTAAGGATACAGGGCCTTATTCATCAAGCTGAAGAGCTGCAATTAAAAAATTTTTTACAACTCTTTTCAGCATATCTACATCACCACTGCGTCTGTCACACACTGTCTACATATGTGACATACGTCCATGTATGTGTGGGTCTCTCTGTATGTATGCGTTTCACAGTGTTACATTCTCTGTCTCTTTAAGTGCGTGTCTGTAACACTGCATATTTCTGTTTCACACAGTGTCTCTCTGTGTAAATAATATGACGGGCAATGCCGTCCCACATTGCTAGTATCTCCTAAAGAGGGACACTTGGGAGGTATGAAGCACTAATATATCCTAAAGAGGAAGACTTTGGAGGTATGAAGCACTAAAATATCCTAAAGAGGGGCACTTGAGAGGTATGAAGCACTAATATATCCTAAAGAGGGACACTTGGGAGGTATGAAGCAGTAATATATCCTAAAGATGGACACTTGGGAGGTATGAAGCACTAAAATATCCTAAAGAGGGACACTTGGGAGGTATGAAGCACTAATATATCCTAAAGAGGGACACTTGGGAGGTATGAAGCACTAAAATATCCTACAGAGTGACACTTGGGAGGTATGAAGCACTAATATCTCCTAAAGAGGGACACTTGGGAGGTATGAAACACTAATATATCCTAAAGAGGGACACCTGGGAGGTATGAAGCACTAATATATCTTAAAGAGGGACACTTGGGAGGTATGAAGCACTAATATATCCTAAAAAGGGACACTTGGGATGTATGAAGCACTAAAATATCCTAAAGAGCGACACTTGGGAGGTATGAAGCACCAATATATCCTAAAGAGGGGACACTTGGGATGTATGAAGCAGTAATATATCCTAAAGAGGGACACTTGGGAGATATGAAGCAATAATATATCCTAAAGAGGGGACACTTGGGAGGAATGAAGAAGTAATATATCCTAAAGAGGGGACACTTGGGAGGTATGAAGCAGTAATATATCCTAAAGAGGGGACACCTGGGAGGTATGAAGCACTGATATATCATCAAGAGGGACACTTGGGAGGTATGAAGCACTAATATATCCTAAAGAGGGACACCTGGGAGGTATGAATCACTAATATATCCTAAAGAGGAACACTTGGGAGGTATGAAGCACTAATATATCCTAAAGAGGGGACACCTGGGAGGTATGAAGCACTGATATATCATCAAGAGGGACACTTGGGAGGTATGAAGCACTAATATATCCTAAAGAGGGACACCTGGGAGGTATGAATCACTAATATATATCCTAAAGAGGAACACTTGGGAGGTATGAATCACTAATATATCCTAAAGAGGAACACTTGGGAGGTATGCAATGTTGTATTTTATTTCTCCTTTACTTTAGGCCAGAATTGCAGTATTATGCCTGTGTGTATTTGGGTTGTGCTAATAGAAAGCAGAAACTAAAAGGAGCGTTATACCAGCCTGTTAACCCTTTGAGTGGCAGAGGAGTTTGCAATGCGTTGTGCACACCACTCACATACAAAGGGTTACGGTATAGAGTGACATGCAGTATACACTGGTGGGTCATGTCACAGTTAAATAGCAATGGGAAGTGTGTTCATACTAGAGAACTTTGTCTTGTGGAGTCCCTGGAGGGGACTCATCTATTAACTGTATATTACACTACATGGATTACTGAATAGTTTCATAATTTACTGTTGGCCACTTGTGCAGGTTCAGTGCCCCTTGGGTCTCTCCTTGCTGATTTACCCTTTATGTGTATTAAACTGTTTATCTACTGTCATTTTACTCTGTTGCCTGGTGGGCTGGCCTGGTTTTTCATTTCTGTCCTATATTGTGTGTTTCCCTGCTTTTCGCTTTGTCCCAAGCGTCCCTTTCATCCCCTTTTGTGTCTCCTTTGCTGTTGCCCTGTCAGTCTAGGGCTTTTCTTGTGGCTTTCCCCCTCTCTGCACGCCCTTCCCTTCGTCTTTCCAGCCTCAGCCGCGGTCCGCCCATGCTTGCTTGTGCAGCTGTATCTACTTCCGGGTTTCAGTTCAGTAGTCGGCCAGTGTGCATGCACGAGGTGGCGGCCATCTTGGTACACTCACCTCACACGTTACACTGCTGTAGTGCAAGGGATCTGGTGGATAGCTCTTTCCTCTATTTGTTTTGGGGTAATAAAGTTCTGATAGCTTTCTACTTTTACTTTTCTGATGTGCATTAGTGGGGCATCTTGTGTTAGGTAATCGCTGCCTGTTGACTGTAGCCTGTAGGGTTTTGGCTGTACAGCTTTTCTCTCATCTCCCTTTTCCAATTGCCCTTACATTGGTCATTTATTGCCATTGGCCTGTACCGTTACCTCGCTATCCTCATGGCCTCTTCCAGTGATGAGGGCAGTTGCCGCTCTATTAATCCCTCTACTCAGCCTCCTAATGAAGTTACTTTAATGGCCGGGGCGGGCTACAGTCCCGGGGGGGGGGGGGGTAGACCACCCTACCTGGTTTGGGGACACCTCTTCCACAGTCAGAACATTTTAATGTTTTTCCTGAGCAGTCTATGCAGATGATGATGAAACAAATGTCTGCCAACCTATTTGATTCCTTGGTCCAAGCCATGACAAACCAGACACCTGTTTTGGAAAGTTCAATTGATGTCGCCGCACCTGCCACGCCCTCACCAGCGGTGTCAGCGCCACTGGCTCGGACCATTCCTAACAAGGAGGTTTCTAACATGAAAGCTGGGAAATGCCCACGCAAACTCAAAAATGTTACTGATATCAATATGCATTCACTCAGTGACAGCAAAGCAGGGTTTAAGTCGCTGTACTTGTAAATTGTTGGTGCTATGAGAAAGACAGCACAGCTTTGATTCCCCCGCCTTTCTCTATTTCATCCTCCTACCCCTCCGCTTGTTCTCCCATCTCGCTACGTCTCTGTTCTTAGGGTTCCTTTCAAGGTTGCATACGCAGCTGTCTATATTAACGGTCCTATTGTTAAGATGTTGTTTAGTAGCTGAGAAGTAGTGGGTGTGTAACACAATAATTGGGTGAAGGGTGACTAAACAAGATTGGGTGGATATATAGATAATCATAGTTGGTAGGTGTGAAGGGGAGGGAATATAATCATAGTGTTTCGCTTTTGGACTACAAATGTATCATGCTTGTAGTTTTTAGACCATAAAGGATCATGTTATTACCCAAAATGCTTTATGATTATTAGGGTGTGTACTAGTATATAAGTGAACTTCAAACTTTATTTTCCTTAGGACAGAACAATTTTTGTAGTATGTTCTCCTTTATTCGAATAAAGTGGATTCCTGTTTTGTCCCTGTAACGTGACGCCTTGTATCATAAGCTGGATACCTCTTTTATAGTTCCTTTCTCCCCTCAGAATAACAATCCAATAGTAAACTGACCCTCCTGTTCCCAAACATCAGCCGAGACTTGATGAAGGGAAGAACTCTCTTTTATTGAATCAAACACACAGCTTATATACACTACAGAGACTCTTATCTAGATCAGCATGCAAATGAATACTTGGGACAGTGTTTCTATGCTTGACCAATCAGCCACCAGCATCCTTATCAGGATAAGAATGCAGATTAGGAATTGAAATCCTACATTCTTAACTGGCTCATCAATAACCGCCTCTGATTGGTCAAGGAAGCACAGCAGGAATCAATTAACATTCCTTAGCACAGGCCTGGAGTATAGTGGAATCAAAGCCCAACCCCCCACTATCTCTGCACTCCAGCAATGTACTGGAATCAACTATGGCTAAGCTCAGTCCATGGGTGTTAGTATTTTGGGTAGAAATAGTCTCTAACACACCAATATCTCCCATAGTCACCCCAGTTCTGTCAGAGTCCCTTCTCCAAATCTTGTCTCTTCACTGACTGTGCGACAAGAGGTTAAAAGCATTGACAAGAGGTTAAAAGCATTTTGCTAACATTACTGCTCAGGAGGTCCCTGCCTCTCTGAGGTAACACGTTGCCAGCCCAGGCTTTTCACCTGCCCAGACACCTCTTGAAGACGGTGGTTTTGAATCGTGCGGCTCCATCCCACGGAACAGACCCTCATCTCCTGAGGCGGTTGACATAAGAAGACGAAAAGCTAAACGGGCCAAGCCTGATTCATTTTGTGCATCCTCTGACATGGATTCTTCAGATGAGGAGTGGGTTTTGTCTGAAACATAGCGAGAGTTCTGATACAGTTACTCATCCTCCTTCTAAGCCTAAAGGGTCACCTGCAGTCCCTGCAAAAGGGATGCTTCCTCTATCCTGGACGACCAGGGTAAACCCCTGTTCGATCCAGAGGCATCCGAGGTCCTCAGAATGGTCGCCAGTGGGCCATGTAGCACAATATGTTGAGCAGTGGGTGCGCAAACCCCTAAGTCGTAAGACCCGCAATAAGTTGAGGGCTGAATGTCCCTGCCTGGTGGTCCCCAATAATGCTTTTGATACCCCAGAGCTGGATCCCAAGATGGTCCAATTTATTGGGAATAACAGCAGGGACCCCAGTAGGGGTATGGACAGGTCTCTCAGGTCCTGTCAGGTTAAATTGCTAGATGTGTTTGGACCCATAACTAAGATCTTTGAGCTCAGTGAGGCCTCCCTCCTATCTGACTCCCCCGTAGACGTCCATATCCTGCATGACTGGGTTCAATGGGCCACCTGTCTCTTGGGGAGTGCCAATATGTATAAAAGGCACATCAGCAATGTGATGTGCCCCCATCCATACCCTCCCCTGCCTGCAGCATGGATACGCTCGCCAGAGCAGCTCTACCACTCAAGGACGCAAAGCACCACAAGCAACAGGCCCAAGGAGGAGCACAGCCGCAGGCCAACCACCATAGCAGATGAGATGGACGGAGGCCCCTGAACCAACCACACAAGGGGTAGGTCACAAGCTTGACAGTACTGCCCGCACAAGGCGTACACTCCGGGGACGAGCAGGACCTGGCAGCAGCTGAGTTCTGAGTCACTCAGCTGCTGCGAAAACAAATAATGTACTATCTTGTATAAAAAGAGGTGTAGATGTACGGGATGGGAATAGTATTCTACCTCTGTATAAATCCTTGGTTAGACCACATCAACACAACTGATAAAGGGATTGGAGGATCTGAGTTATAAAGAGAGACTAGCCAAACTGGGTTTGTTTACATTAGAGAAGGTCAATACAAAGAACTATCCAATGAATTATTTACACAAAGAGCTGAGCTAAGAACAAGAGGTCATCCATTAAGACTAGAGGAAAGGCAGATCAGCAAACTATAATATACTACCAGCAGAACAATACATCACTGCAGGTCACTAGCAGTGAAGCAAACAATAATAAACTACCAGCAGAGCAATACACCATTACATCTGTCCAGTGGGTCAATAAACCATTACATACCACTAGCAGAGCAGCAAACTATGATATACTACCAGCAGGACAATACACCATTACATGTCACCAGCAAGGACACTGTTGTACACCAAGGGCCTTGTACAGGCGCTGGTCGTGAAGATGACCGATCCAGGCACCAAAGGATCACTGTGTCAGTGCACCGGGGGTCTGGAAGCGCACCTGTATTTGGGTGCCAACGGATGACATCACCTTCACGTGACGTGGTCAAACCAGGAAACGTAGCGCAGCTCTGAGTGCAGGGATGAAGAGAGGACAGAGCCAGTAGTTGGCTGAGCAGGTAAGCGGTATGACAGTTCCCTTTCCACTCCTGTCTCTCTGACCCTTTATCTAGCACCTGTGAGCGATCTAAGTCTTGTTCGAGAGTTTCCAGTGTTCTTGACCCGTCTAGCCTTGCCTTCCCCTTCATCTTCTGATTTGGCTTCCTGTGTGTTATTCTCTGGTGTCTCCCTTGGCTTCATTCTCCAGGCCACTCTCCTGCTTATTCCTCTAGTACTTCGTTGTTCCGACTGGTTCTTTGTCTCCGGCCTGCTTGACTGCTCTACACTTCACTGTTTGGTACCGTCTTGTCCACTAGTTACCGACCCGCCTTGTCAACCATTCTCTGCCCTTGTATCTTTTACTAGCCTGCTCCACTCACGGTCGACATTTTCTTCTGGTTCTCCATCCTTCGACTGCCATTCAAGTCTGACAAACCCTCCATCTCTATCAACATTATTTGAGTCCGACTAGTAGTTCCTTTCTATGTTCGACCCTTGGTTGTCAGTTCCCGTTACCTTGTTTGTTATAGAGTTCCCTGCTTGTTGTGTAACAAATCTAGACAAATCTAGTTGTGGGTAAGTTCTACTCTCTGTTTCAGTCTCAGTGAGTAGCTGTCTGTATCTAGAGGTGTCATTCTGCTATCAGGCTTCACAGCCTACCACTTTTAATCCAGTCTTTGGCTACAGAAAGGCATCTCTAGAGCACCCTACACTCGTCAGCTATGCTCCCCAGCCAGTGCATCCCAGCTTCTTGCTCACTGAGGCCTACCCAGCTGTATAGCCTTGTATTGTATCCTGTTGCTTATTTGTTTATATTAATAGCTGCCTGTCTTCACTTCGTGGAGTTCCTCCTCTATCAAGTTCTCACTCACAGCTTATAAGGGCGCTTATAGATCTGAGTGTTACAGATCATCAATATAGCAACTATAGAAGACAAGGTTTGCCCTAAAACTCTTGCCATGAAAAGATGGAAAAGCTCAAAAAAACCATAAACAAATTTGCGTGGCTGGGGACGAACTTCGTCCACGTCGCTGCCCCCCTAATATGCAAATAAAATTGATCTAAGAATGTAAAATAATTGTGTCAGAACAACTGGCATCAGGAGATCTTCTTGTAAGAATTTTACTGCCTCTAAACCTCCTTCATGGGAATGTTGGAATAAAAACTGGACACATCTAATGCGACTCAATGACATTTATTAGTCCAAACAAAGTTTCTGAGTAATTGAAGTGAGAATGAATCCAAATCCGTTTCCAGCCATTGGAGATGGAAATCATTTAATTGGGATAGATTACACATTAGAGGATTCACCCCTCTAGGGCAACCAGGAGGAGCAGAGAGGACTTGTGGATCGTGGGGAGACGGTCCTCTATATCGGAGGTTGTGGGTCATCCACATAGAGAAAGTCCCTCTTTGCCCTAATGATCGTCCCTTCTAACTGTGCCTGATCAATCAACTTGCATATTTCTCTCTGGAAGACAGGGGTGGGAGCTTCACACAAGGTTCTAGAATTATTGGTATCCCCCAATATCCTGAGAGCTTCCACTATACAAATTGTTGTGTGTACCATATCCCTGGACCTTAGGTCTTTTGTAAAATGTACATTTCAAGTCTAGCTGTCTCTGCTTCAATTTCTTGTGTGATAATTGGGACCATATCTGTCTGTCTGTCTACATTGTTTCAATCTTGACAGAGCAAAATGTCTCTTACATTGTGAGTGAACCTGTCAGGATCTACTAAGAGATTAAATATTAGGTTTAGCCATAGGGAAAACATTTAAACCACTATTTAGAACATTTTCCTGAGTGGGAGTTAAATTATAAGAAGAAAAGATTATAAACAATAGGTTTGGATAAACCTAATTGTCTGTTCTTACTATTTTGCTCCTCTTTCTACATCTGTATCTGAATCTTCTTGGTCTTCCTCTAGGCTCCCAATACAGAATAATGGTTTACCTTTTGGAATTGCTCCCACCAGGGGAGCAACATGCTCTTTGTCCTCTGTTAGAGCCCGCACCTACAAAAAGGCTGTGGGTCTGTATTGGTGGATGTCCCCTCAAGTGGGTCTTCTGTCAAACTGTGTTCAACGGCTGTTTGAACCCATGTGACCACATGGTTATGATGTCCCAACACAATCTCAGGGGAGACACTCTCTGGAAGTGGTAAAGTGCTAACTGGAAAAAAAAACGATTATGTCCTGGAGGTCCCTGGTAGGACCACGGTTTTCCTTATGGTTAATAAAAAGGATAGCTGTGTCCTTACGTTAATTGGTACTGGGATGAGTATTCCTTGCCTCATTATCATAAGCTCTTCATGTCCGGGATGGTCTTCATCTGTAACGGTTTTCAGTACACTCAGAGGCAGGCAATTTAGTAAAACACAGTTTATTGAAACCAGACAGAATAAAGTAACCCTTGCGGGTCCAGCAGTAGTTAAACAGTACTGACACAGGACAGGTTACTAGATAACATTAGCCCACACCGGTCCAGTATACATATATCAGAGAGCAATTCATATACTGACACAGGTCAGGAACAGTTTGTGTGATATAGTGAGACACTGATGGTAAATGCTATAATAGCGAGGCCCAAGGAGCACTCTCTGAGGATGAGTGCTAAAATAGCGACTAGGACCAGGAAGGGTGAGTGAGGCCCAGATGGATCATGGACTACCAGTAGTACTGCAACCGGAGGAACAACGTAAACACACAGACTGCGACCCAGGGTAACGGTACCGGACAATAGATGTATTAATGCTAGGCTCAATGGCAACTGCCGGGTGACAGAGCTGACTGAGGCGCCCAGGAGACCAACCTCAATAACGGAGTAGTGACAAGCCAGTGTATAATGTGCCAAAGAGTAGCTCCTACCCGGGTGAGTAACGGGCACTTGGGCTTGTTGGCGACTGACAAGAGCGAAGACTAACTGAGGCACCCAGGAGACCAACCCCAGTGGTAAACAATAACAAGCCAAGTGTATAGTGAGCAAGCGAGATCTGCGTCAGCCCTGGGTAAGGAGACAGGAGGCAGCAAGGCACAAATGGGTCGCAGTCACGGAACGGTAATGCAGTACTTCAGGCAACCAATTGGGCAAGCACACTCAAGACAGCGCACAGGAGATACTCTCTACCGGACGCGGTAGTCAACCGGACTGGAGGCACAGAACAGGAACGTCAGCCAGGCCTGGTCGGTACACAGAGCAGGAACGTCAGCCAATCCAAGTCGGTACACGGAGCAGGAACGTCAGCCAGTCCAAGTCGGTACACGGAGCAGGAACGTCAGCCAAGCCGGGTCGGTACACGGAGCAGGAACAGCATCAGAGAGAGTAGTTAGGCAGTCCGGGTCATACACAGGATATCACACGATAACAGCAGCAAGCTCTATGCAACCGTAACACCACGAAAGGGCCCTGTATGAGTGACAGGGCACAGTATTTAAAGGCTACCTCTGGGTGGAGCAATCACACACTAGCCAATAAGAAAGCATCAGACATAATGTGTCAAAATGTCCCCAGCAATACACGGGCACCGTGATATCATCCTTCGCACCTTGGATCTCATCTCCCGTTATTTTTGGTGGTGAGAGCTAACGTCCAGCGTCTCTTCTTTTTGTCACTTCTTGTCTTGTCTGTGGTCATATAAAGATGACCACATCACGGCCTGTAGGTCTCTTGCCGCCTCTGTCTGTCCTTACTCTCTCCCCCAAATACCATCATTTGGGTTGTCGTGGACAGGTTTTCCAAACAGGTGCATTTTGCGTCATTAACCAGACTTCATAACTCTGTATAGTTGGCTGAGCTCTTCACATGGGAAATTTACCGCCTGCATTACATACTGCAACATATCACGTTTGATCGTGGGTAATAATTTGTGTCTCATTTTTGGAGATATTTCTGCTCTGAGCTCAGCATCCATCTTCAACATTTGTCTGCATATCACCTGCAGACAAATGGGCAGACCAAGAGGTTGAATCAGAACCTAGAGCACTTCCTCCGGTGTTACTGCTCTGCCCAGCAGGATGACTGGACTCAAGCTTTCACCCATGGCAGATTTCTCATTCAACTCTCTACTCCAGCTCTCTCTCAAGTGTTTCCATTTTTTGTGGCCCTTGGTTACTACTCTCCAGCTCTAACACTCTGACCCTCTGTATTCGAGGTTCCCTCTGCTGAGGCTCACATTCGTAAGGTGGCGGACCATTGGCAAGCTATTTGCTGCACTCTCTTGTCATCTCAAATACGGCAGAAAGTGGCAAAAGTGATCGTCATCATTCCTTAGCTCCTAAATTTGCTCCAAGAGATCTGGTATGGCTCTCTGCTAAGAAAATCAAACTCTGCCACTCATCAGACAAGTTGGGTCCTCGTTATCTAGGATCAATCAAGGTCCAGGCCCATCTCTCCCCGGTTTCTTACAGATTGGTCTTACCTCAGAACTTGAACATACATCCAGTCTTCTATGTATTCTTGCTTAAGTCTTGTTCAGGTTATTGCCTCTCATTCCTCCTCATCTCCTCCCCCATCTCTGTGGATGATGATGAGGAGTATGTCATCAACGACATCCTGGACTCCCATCTCTTCCATGGTATTTTACAGTACCTTGTTAACTAGAAGGGTTACGATCTGGGAGGGTTCTCTTGGGTGGTGGCCTCTGACATCCGTGCTTCCTCCGTTTACTTGACTTTCCCATTAGTCTTGAACCTGGTGGATTTCCATTCCTTGCACCCGCAGTTGATCATCGACCACCTTGACCATTGGTCAAACATCGACCACCTCGACTACCAGTCAAACTTTGTCTAGTCTGTTCTCTGTTATTTACTAATACTGCAGGTAGATTGCCTTCTCAGTTATACTCCTTGACCTCGTGGGCAGGCACTGTTCTCCAGGTTGTCATCTGTGGTGCGGGACAGTTCCACTGGTCGGCATTAATCTGGACTTGCGGCCAGCATCTCTAACCCAGCCTCGAACCCTTGGCACCAAGCAAGTTAAAATTGAATAGTTTGTCTCATAAAGACAAAAAAAAAAATTCCACTAATCCCCCCTGGTGTTTATATGGCAATTCAAGATGTAAAACATGTATTTACATTCCACACAAAACTAAAGAATTTATATCCAACCAAACAGGTGAGCACCTTGAGATCAAGTGCTCTTTAAATTGTGGTTCCATATATGTTGTCTATCTTTTGAACTGTGTTTATGGAGCATAGAATGTGGGCAGGACAACACAGACAATAATAAGATTTGGCCAACATAGGCACAACATCCTGAAGGGTTTTGATATGCACAATGTTTTGAAACACCGTACAGATAGACATCATAGGGATCCCAGTGTACTTACAGGGATATAATAGGTTGCAACAAGTGAATAACAGAAAATCTTGTTTTGATTTTTTGACTTACCCTGAAGGTCTTAATGAATTAGTGGTCAGTAGGCAATATAGGTTGGTCATTATTTCCTATTAGAGTCTATAGGTTAGCCATCATTCCCTTTCAATATATGTAACAGCATAATTTAGATGGTTATAGGCCATTGTACACAGTTAGTTGCATACATTTTATGATCATGTAGGTCATGGATGTATGTCCATCAAACCATATATGTATATGTGTCTATATGTGGGGTGATCTCACACATATGGGTGTTAGGGTTTGTGTTAGGGACCAGGAACCAGACAAACACAAAAATATAAAGTGCAAAACACCTTTATTAAAATAACAAAAGCAAACAAAGCAAAATTGTGATCCAAAATCGTAAAACCAAAAGACAAGCCGGGGTCAGGAACCACGACAGGTGCTCAGCCAAGCCGGGGTCAGGAATACAGAGACCAGTGATGTCAGGAACAAGCCAGCAGTCAGGAACCATAAGGGACGTCAGAGGAAGCCAGGTCATACACAGTAAATCAGGAACGTAGTAGAACACTCTTGCAGCCAGAATCAGACACAAGGAAAAACTAGGAAGTGAGCTAAGCTGCTTTAAATACCCTGGGAGGGTTGGCTGATAGCAGTCAGGTGAGCAATCACAGAGAGGTCAGCTGATTCAGCCAGACTCAGAACAGGGAAGTCAGTAGCAATAGATAGCAGAGCACTGGATTAGCTCAGACAGCAGAATCAAGCAGAAGAGAAAGAGCAGCTCAGCCAAACCTTGACAGTAGCCCCCCTCAATGACCCCCCACCCCCACGGGGCAGAACCAGGTTTATGGGGAAAGCATGCATGGAAAGCACGGAGGAGGGCGAACCCGAGGAAACATTGAAGGAAGCGGAGATCTACGGATTGCGGCCACTCGAGAACAGCCGAGAGTTTCTCAGGGTCCATAGTGAAACCGACCTCTGAAATTACGTACCCCAAGAAGGTGACCTGCAGAAAATCACAATTAACGTGATTCATTCATTGATTCATTTAATGTGATTCATTCATTGTGATTCATTTAATGTGATTCATTCATTGTGATTCATTTAATGTCAGTCATTTAATATGATTCATTTAATGTCAGTCATTTAATATGATTCATTTAATATGATTCATTTAATGTCAGTCATTTAATATGATTCATTTAATGTGATTTAAGGTGATTAATTCAATGTGATTCATTTAAAGTGATTAGTTCAATGTGATCCATTTAATATGATTAATTTAAAGGGATAGTTATACTTCGTTTTATCTTTATTTTATTTTGTAGGCATTAAAAAAACATGAAGAACGATATAAGTCTTATCTCTCAAACCTTTATGGTGTGAGAGATATTCACAAGCAAAGTTTCCCCTCCCGCCCCTTTTACCTAGTGTAAGCCATCTCTTCTCAGATGTGGAATCCAGTCCATAGACCAGACAGATAACAGCAGGGGACAGTCTTCTTCCTATGAGAACAATGAAAGCCCTGCCCCCATTGACAGGTTTTTCCCTTATCTAAAGTGAAGATTGTCCCTCTCTGAAGTCTACCTGGGCACCTCCCTTCTGATCTGACTGAGCAGTGTTACATCAGTAAAAGGGGCGGGAGGGGGATACTTTGTCATTGAATTACTCTTGTACTACACCTCTGACAGAATTGAACTAACACTCTCCAAGGTCCAAATACTATGATGATTAATTAGAGCTGCTTTTATTATGAAACATTACTATCCCTTTAATGTGATTAATTCAATGTGATTCATTTAATGTGATTCATTCATTTAATATTATTTGTTTAAGGTGTTTCATTTAATGTGATTAATTCAATGTGATTCATTTAATAGGATTCATTTAAGGTAAGTAATTCAATGTGATTAATTCAATATAATTCATTCATTGTGATTCATTTAATTTGATTCATTTAAGGGGATTAATTCAATGTGATTCATTTAAAGTGATTCATTTAAGGAGATTAATTCAATGTGATTCATTTCATGTGACTGATTTATTGTGATTCATTTAAGGTGTTTCATGTAATGCGATTCATGTAATGAGATTGCGATTCATGTAATGCGATTCATTCAAGGCACTTGTATGAGGCTGAAATAAAGACTGTTCTGGAACAAATGCAAAGCAGCACATGTATGAAGAACTTCCATTTCTTTCAATGGGGCTTTTTCTTCATAACTATGGGGCACTCGGTTTGTGTTACTTTTGGTCTGATGAACGTCACCCCATATGTAGTTTAGTGACTATCATTGTAGCTCTCCAGCGGTGGTGGTGTAATCAGTGGATCAGTCACGATTATAAAAAAAAAAACAGACCTGATTGTGGTGACAAGCGAGGAAGTGGGGGCTTGGTGGTCATCGCCAGTGGACCCATCTATAGGGAATACCCGTGTTGGCACACTAAATCGCTTGCCATTCTGCTTATATCTGTCACTCCATTCTGTTTACAGTTGCCCAAGTGACCGCTCCCATTGGTTGGCAGTGGAGTAAAGCACAATCACACTGGCGCATTGGTTGGCAGTGGAGTAAAGCACAATCACACTGGCACATTGGTTGGCAGTGGAGTAAAGCACAATTACACTAGCTCATTGGGTAGCAGTGGAGTGAAGCACGACCACAGTGGCGCATTGGTTGGCAGTGGAGTAAAGCACGATCACACTGGAGCATTGGTTAGCAGTGGAGTAAAGCACGATCACACTGGCGCATTGGTTGGCAGTGGAGTAAAGCACGATCACACTGGCGCATTGGTTAGCAGTGGAGTAAAGCACAATCACACTGGAGCATTGGTTAGCAGTGGAGTAAAGCACAATCACACTGGAGCATTGGTTAGCAGTGGAGTAAAGCACAATCACACTGGCACATTGGTTGGCAGTGGAGTAAAGCACAATTACACTAGCTCATTGGGTAGCAGTGGAGTAAAGCACGATCACAGTGGCGCATTGGTTGGCAGTGGAGTAAAGCACGATCACAGTGGCGCATTGGTTGGCAGTGGAGTAAAGCACGATCACACTGGAGCATTGGTTAGCAGTGGAGTAAAGCACAATCACACTGGCGCATTGGTTAGCAGTGGAGTAAAGCACAATCACACTGGCGCATTGGATAGCAGTGGAGTAAAGCACAATCACACTGGCGCATTGGTTAGCAGTGGAGTAAAGCGCAATCACACTGGCGCATTGGTTAGCAGTGGAGTAAAGCACAATCACACTGGCGCATTGGTTAGCAGTGGAGTAAAGCACGATCACAGTGGCGCATTGGTTGGCAGTGGAGTAAAGCACAATCACACTAGCTCATTGGTTAGCAGTGGAGTAAAGCACGATCACAGTGGCGCATTGGATGGCAGTGGAGTAAAGCACAATCACACTAGCTCATTGGTTAGCAGTGGAGAAAAGCACGATCACAGTGGCGCATTGGTTGGCAGTGGAGTAAAGCACGATCACAGTGTCGCATTGGTTGGCAGTGGAGTAAAGCACGATCACAGTGGCGCATTGGTTGGCAGTGGAGTAAAGCACGATCACAGTGGCGCATTGGTTGGCAGTGGAGTAAAGCACGATCACACTGGAGCATTGGTTGGCAGTGGAGTAAAGCACGATCACAGTGGCGCATTGGTTGGCAGTGGAGTAAAGCACAATCACAGTGGCGCATTGGTTAGCAGTGGAGTAAAGCACAATCACACTGGCGCATTGGTTAGCAGTGGAGTAAAGCACAATCACACTGGGGCATTGGTTGGCAGTGGAGTAAAGCACAATCACACTGGTGCATTGGTTGGCAGTGGAGTAAAGCACTATCACACTGGTAAATTGGTTGGCAGTGGAGTAAAGCACTATCACACTGGCGCATTGGTTATCAGTGGAGTAAAGCACGATCACACTGGCGCATTGGTTATCAGTGGAGTAAAGCACGATCACACATGCGCATTGGTTGGCAGTGGAGTAAAGCACGATCACACTGGGGCATTGGTTGGCAGTGGAGTAACGCATGACCACACTTGCGCATTGGTTGGCAGTGGAGTAAAGCACGATCACACTGGCGCATTGGTTAGCAGTGGAGTAAAGCACAATCACACTGGTGCATTGGTTGGCAGTGGAGTAAAGCACGATCACACTGGTGCATTGGTTGGCAGTGGAGTAAAGCACGATCACACTGGTGCATTGGTTATCAGTGGAGTAAAGCACGATCACACTGGCGCATTGGTTATCAGTGGAGTAAAGCACGATCACACATGCGCATTGGTTGGCAGTGGAGTAAAGCACGATCACACTGGGGCATTGGTTGGCAGTGGAGTAACGCATGACCACACTTGCGCATTGGTTGGCAGTGGAGTAAAGCACTATCACACTGGCGCATTGGTTAGCAGTGGAGTAAAGCACGATTACACTGGGGCATTGGTTAGCAGTGGAGTAAAGCACGATCACACTGGGCCATTGGTTGGCAGTGGAGTAAAGCACAATCACACTGGCGCATTGGTTGGCAGTGGAGTAAAGCACGATCACACTGGGGCATTGGTTGGCAGTGGAGTAAAGCACGATCACACTGGCGCATTGGTTGGCAGTGGAGTAAAGCACGATCACACTGGCGCATTGGTTATCAGTGGAGTAAAGCACGATCACACTAGCGCATTGGTTATCAGTGGAGTAAAACACAATCACACTGGCGTATTGGTTAGCAGTGGAGTAAAGCATGATCACACTGGGGCATTGGTTAGCAGTGGAGTAAAGCACAATCACAATGGGGCATTGGTTGGCAGTGGAGTAAAGCACAATCACACTGGCGCATTGGTTGGCAGTGGAGTAAAGCACAATCACACTGGCGCATTGGTTGGCAGTGGAGTAAAGCACCCGTTTGTGTACATCTCGCCGTCTGGATTCTGACCCTGGTTCTTAGCTTCTGACTTTGCCTCTGCCTGATGATTTGGTCCTCCGCATCTGTTGACTGCTTTCTGATTTTGATCCTGGCTCCAGTTGACTTGGTGTCTGTCCTCTCTGATGACTTCTGACCTGGCTCTCCTCAGACCTTTCTTCTGATTACTCCCCCAGAACCTCATCTACCCAAGTGGATTATCTGTTTCTGCCATTGGCTTGGTGTTTTACTTCCCTTTGCCTGTTCCTTCAGTACCTCTTCCAGTATTATTGATTCACTGCTCCTGACTCTTGGGGCTCGATTTAAAGCCAACCGTTAAACCAGCCGCTAAGTGAAAAAGGCACATCGCTCGCAAATAATACAGGAGTTACGGCAGATTCAATAGCTACTCTACGAGAATAGCTATCGAGCGTAGGCACACAAAAAACACGTAACACAAAACCCGTTGTCGCTCATGTTAATGCACAACGGGCGGACAAATCACACGATAACTGAGCTCCAAACAACATGTAACATAACGGCTGCCGTTGTCAAGCAACCCTGATTGATGCCAAAACAAATTCAAACACACATCCAATCCCAAAGGCCCAATGTATCAAATAACTTCAAATACACCTATATATACCCAAAAATAACCGCCACACACTGTCTGTTATCGAGTTCTTCAGAGCCAGATATCAGGACCCAGGAGCGGAGGATAGTCATTAGAGAGAGGGAGAGAGGCGCGTTCATTGGAGGTAGAGGAGTTTTGCAGTTTGGAGAGAGGAGAGAGGTGCACTATATATACACATATCACACTTTTGCACATATTACATACACACATACAAACACAAACACATACACATACATACACATAGTCCTTTTATTTCATAACACCTTACACATATTACTTTTTATTTTGACAGTGTGAATCTGGGAGTGAAAGTGTGTGACAGAGAGTGACTGGATCGAGTGTGTCTGTGAGGGCCTGTGGGAGTGCCTGGGTGTGACTGGGTGAGTGATGTCAAGGAGAGGAGGACAGGAGAGAGGGATGGGGAGAGTAGTGGAGGAGGAGGAAGCTCAGGAGGGGATCCCTCAGCAGAGCAGGGGTGGGAGAGGGAGATCCGCAGGGCGGAGGGGGACCAGGCCCACCAGAGCAGGAACACGCAGGACAGGGACAGAACCTGCAGTGGGACGAGGGGTAGTTCCTGGGGAGCACCCCACACAGGCAGGGTCAGACCAGGCAGGGCACTCCGGCTCTGAATCCTCCCATGCCGGAGCTGATGAGGGCAGGATCAGGGATCCCAGATATAGTGAGGAGGAGAACACGGCTCTTGTGGAAGCTGTCCTGGAGAGGCAGAGTGTTCTCCACCCGACGGCAAAGGTCCCTGGCCTGGCAGCACGGAGGAAGGCAGCCTGGAACCAGATCTGCAGCCGGGTGAACGCGGTGGCAACATGCAGGCGGGACGTGGAGTCTGTGAAGAAGAGATGGGGCGACTGCCGGAGGGTGGTCAAGAACAAGATGTCTGACATGGCCAAGCAAGCCCGAGGCACCGGAGGTGGCCCATCTGTGCCCATCACATTCTGCGGCTGGGAGGAGATGGTGCGGCAGAACATGTCCCCGACCATGATCGAGGGGGTCGTGGGAGGAACTGACACTGGGGATGAGAGGAGCCTCCACACTACCGGTAAGTGCAACACTACAGAACAACACACTACAGCAACCAACACCAGCTGCACACACACTCACACCTCAACACATGGCCATCACTCAGCCATACAACTGCACCAACACAGCACCATGAGGGTTAAAAAAAGGACACAACACCTGGACAAATGGCAACGTCCAACTTGGGACAAACCTGTCAAAGTCCTACTTCAACCCTCCTGTCGCTGTGCTCATTACACACAATACACAAACCTTCATTTTCAAATTGTCGACTGTAATAGATCATCACTGTTCACACACAATGTCACCCATGTCCCCACCCCCACCCTAACCCCGTGAGTGCTAGAGGGATCATCAATGCATCGATCAACAATGCATTGGCAACCCCTCTGGGACTCAAGGGGTTAACCTGACAACAAACAAGTCAATAGGCCAACGATCACATGCTACACAGGGGACATTCACTAAGCGGTGACAAACACATGGTGGACACAAAGTAACCCTCACACACCCTCACTTCACCAGTACCAGTGTTAGTCCATGGAGAATATGCCAAAACAAGAATCAAGTTCATAGGGTCCCATTGTACAGACTCCATGGAAAACACTGGAAATGGGGAAAGGAGATCACTGGAGAAGTCACCATCATGTTCATGTCATCGGTTCAACATCACCGCTTACTGAATCACAAAAGGGGGCATCAGATCACACATCACAGTGTCACACAGAATAAATGCTTGTAGGTGCAACACACAGGCCGAAAACTATTTTACAGAATTCAAGCAGGAAAAAGTACGCATTGGTGTTGTGGCTGCAATCATTTCTCTGACTTGAAATGACATATCCCATATCTGATTCCCACATGGATCCACAGGGGTGCTGATGCCATGGATCGATGGTACACCAGCATCTCTATGCAGGATACATATGGGAAACAAATAGCAAACATTGTACCTTGGTCACCAACAGGCCATGACTGATGGATATCTAGGACTGAGTACGGTTGCCTCACACAGAAGGATGGATGGGCTCATACACAGACAAAAAAACAGGCCTCAATCAAAGATATCCCTCACTACTGGCTGGATTGTTGCCCTTAGGATTCAAATGTTACTAAATATGTTCCAACATGATGTGAACACAGAGATCACTTCACTGGATGTGATTGCCTTACTGGCCAGATATGTGCACCCATCACATATCAACCTACATTGCTACCATCCAAATACACATACATAGTATATCACACCCTACGTAGATGGGATATACGAGGTATGTTCATATCCATCATATCAATACAATGTCTTGTTGGATGGGTGCACATATATAGCCAGTAAGGCAATCACACCTAATGAAATGCTCTCTGGCATCACATCTTGGAAGGATATTACTCCATCCATATGAAGGGTACATATCCACATACATATATGACCATTTCTACTTGTGTGTCACTGTAATGGGATAGCAATGGGTAATGTCATCATGATGTCATATCATTGCCATCGTTAACAGATGTGTCTTGATCTAAGTCCCATCCCTCCAACACTCATGGTTATACAGATATTGCTCCATGTGACAGGTGAAGATATCCATCATTTGACCACACGGAGGCTCTTCAGCAGAGCCAAAGTCACAACATATAGAGAGAAATACCTCTTTGGAATGGTCCACAGAGTGTGCTTGTAAATCATGCACACCCTGTACACCATTCCAATTAAGTATTGTTCTCTAAATGGGTTGATTTTGTCTCTGCTGAAAATCCCTCGTGTAGACAAATGACTGAAATCTACATCCGTCACATAGAGCATTATCTGAACAACCATGAGGGTAGGAAGGATAGGACTAACAGAGAACAACATCTGTTCCAACAATGTCTACAATCTGACATCAAGGTGGACTTAACCTTTGCCACCCCCCTGGAGGGATAGCCATCCCTACAAGTTGTGAAGACAAATATATGTTGTTGGATCTCCCCCCCCCCCCCGAGTTAAACAATGGTATTCGTACTGCTGAAAGGTGTGTTGATGCAAAAGGTATCACAGCTCAGACATGGATATGTCAGGGGCAATATCCTAGTGGCCTGATATTGTACAGTGGTGCTGTTACTACACAATCATATGGACAGCTCTGGTACAGGGACCAGATATCTACATGGGAGGGTGTAGCAACAGCCCCACTGTACTATTTCTGGCCACTGTGATATTGCACCTCAGAATGAAACCTTCACCCATAATAACTCAAACACCTTTCAGCAGTGGGAGTACCCTTGTTTACCCAGGGGGATTAACACAAACACATATATTTTTCTTCAACACATATCAAAGTAGAATTGTCTCCACAAACATATGGCAAAGGTCACTAATCACAACATCTTCTTCCTCCACACAGCTTACGGCCGTCAAGCCCAGCAGGAGACAGTGGAGGAGGCTATGTCACCCCCCAGTGAGGAGGACACAGAGGAGGGGACCAGCCGGTGGTCACCTTACCCACCATCACCATCCCCTCCAACACAGGCTGCACCACCCCTTCCAGCTGCACCACCACAGGCTGCACCACCCCTTCCAGCTGCACCACCACAGGCTGCACCACCCCTTCCAGCTGCACCACCACAGGCTGCACCACCCCTTCCAGCTGCACCACCACAGGCTGCACCACCCTTTCCAGCTGCACCTCCCCAGTACAGTGGCTGGATGCCACAGGAGGAGAGGTGGACACATCCATCCACCTCCACCAGCTACTACCCTCCATCAGCAGCACCACCACCGCCAGGGAGGCAATGGCTGCCAGGGACAGTGGCCAACACCCAATATGGGCCATATGCCTCCCAGATCAACCCACCCTCCTGGATGGCTCCACAGCATGCCCCAAGGTATGATCCAAGGTGGGGTCCCACCACCTATCAGTGGCCACCATATGACCCTTGGCCACTGGACTACACACACCTGGGCCTGATTGGTGAGCCCCAGCGCCCCCTACCCAGGGACATATTCACACCTCCACCAGCACACACATCTCTGGGCAGCTCTGCATCACTTGATGTGGTGGGCATATGCCCATCATCTGCACCAGCCACTCCAACAGCAGCCACAGCACCCTCAGCAGCAGCAGAGGATACAGCACCTCCAGCAGCAGAGGAAACAGCACCTCCAGCAGCAGAGGAAACAGCACCTCCAGCAGAGGAGGAAACAGCACCTCCAGCAGAGGAAGAAACAGCACCCTCAGCAGCAGAGGAAGAAACAGCACCCTCAGCAGCAGAGGAAGAAACAGCACCCTCAGCAGCAGAGGAAGAAACAGCAGCACCAGGGACACCGGGCACATCCACCTCCAGCACCGCACGCCTCACAGGGATGGAGGCGGAGTGTATGGCCCTTCAGAGGAGACTACTCCGGTCGAGCAGGAGTACTGACAGCAATATCACCAGGAGCAGGAGGCAATCCAGGAGGAACATTGTCCAATTGGAGAGCAGGATCCAAGGTTTGGAGTCGGAGGTGTCCAGGGGGAATACACTACTCCAGCAGCTCAGGACTGGTGTGATGGACATGTTAACACAGGTCCTTGTGGAGCTGAGGGAGATAAACCGCAGGGAGAACCTGAGGATGGAGAGGGAGAACTTGCGTTCCACTGAGGGGTCTACTGCAACCACCACCCCCTCTAGTGTTACCCCTGAAGCAACACCTAGGGGGCAGAGGGTTACCAGGAGATCCACAAGGGCATCCACCTCTGGCACCCAGGCTAAGGCCCCCCACCCAAAGAAGAAAAAATGAAAGGCCCAACCTGTTAAGTTTCCCCTCAATAAAGAAAACATTTTTTTTTTAATTCCAGTCTGATCTGTTGTGTCTTCAGTTATGGATTGGGTGGCAGGGTTGTCTCCAATGCATTGCCATACAATGCAGTGAACACAACCTCTGCCTATGTGAAATGTTAGTGGGATGCTACAACATGGGTTCACACACACACCGTTGTACAAATTCAACTTGTAATACATCCCTGGAGCCATATTACACCACTGTGTTATATGGCGGTGTTGTGTGTTGAATTTGAACAACAAAACATACCCCTTAGCACAACAAATTGTACAACACTGAACATTTGTCTACATCATGTGCTGTGTTTAACCCTTTGAGTGCCAGAGTGGTAGACAACGCATTGTCAAGAAATGCGTTGGGGACCACTCTTGCACTCAGTGGGTTAATGGGATAACCAGACAAACAGCTCTGTGATTTAGCAGGGACATTATAAGCAGGATAGATAAATGGGACATGTATCCATGTTGTCTTGGATTCACACACTCATTGTGCAACTGACTTACTGAAGAAGCCAATGTTTTTAACCTAGGATTTCAACGTGTAGCACACACATTGATATCCTGGGCTGAGCATTGGGGTCTCCTGTAAGTTGAGTTGCTGTTTCCCTAAGGGTGTAACAGACTTCACCAGTGATAACACATGTCCACTTAGTCTGGTTGTTCGTTAGCCCATGTACTGAGATATGTCAAAGTGGAGCAAAATCTCCGAACATGGATTATACTGAGCAATACAGATACTGTGGACAGGTATTCACTGTGGAAGTATGTCCCCTGTATCACCTCTTCATCACTCCCACAACACATTGGTGCATCACTGCCACCATCATCTGTTTGCATTGATACATCACAGAGTCCAGTCACTGGCAAACAAGTGGTGGACTCCTGTGATGTGGGTGTTGCCTTTCCATGTATGGGGCATACTCTACCCTGGGTGTGGTAACACATTGACATATGTGTTCTCAAATATATCCTCCTACAGACACAGATAGAATGGTGATGGTTCATCTTTATTGTGTCTCAAAGTACATTAGAATGTACATGTGTTTTGTGTGTGTATTGCCTATATGCATTGAACACCTGTATGAGAACACTAAATGTACTTTGAAACTAAATTGTAATACTTCAGTAACACTGCTGCCCTGCTCATGTGTTGTCCATGAGGTTTGACAACTCTGTAGCTGAGCATCCTGACTGTACAGGTTACAACACTCAAGAATTAGTGTTTTCTGTGTCTCTATGAGAATGTTCCAGTAGAGGTTTGTGTGAACCTCAGGTCAAACTTTGCATCACCAACAACATCACCATAAACAGCAAGGGGTGATCTTCATGAAGGTGTTGTCAAGACATCAATCCAGTCACATGGAAGCTCTTCAGTTCAAGGATGGATCATGTTACGGATGCCTGCGGGACAAGAGGACAGGATTTGGAGCAGTAGACCTGAACTGATCATCAAGCAACAACAATTTAGTCTTTTTCATCCCCTCAGTTTTCACAGTTACAGGTGAGTACACAAACCATTGCTTGACAATGTGTTGTGTACTCATCTGTAACCAATTCTGTGGGGAACTAAGGACATGTGCATCAGTCCTAGGGATATGTGCCCCTGACATGTATACACACATTAACAAGTGTTCTGAGAGCTCCATGGAAGTAATGACATTGTGCTGCCACTGTGAAAGTGACAGTGGCAGCCCAATGTCATTTGTTCCATGGAACTGTTAGGACACATTTGTTGATGTGTGTATTCATGTCAGGGGCACATACGTCTGCACACTCACAGGTCTGCATGGAGTCCGTGGTAATCTGATCTACGTCTCATGACCTCTACATTGTGTGCCCATACCACTGTACATCCACCCCTGTGCTGCTCTTCTCAGCTGTAGCACAGTACAGGTCCCATATTGAGTCTGATGTCCCTTCTCATGCAAATCATTAGATAATACTCTTTCACTACTGGGCTAGCATGGTTGTTCAGGCTCTAATCATGGCATATCCAGTTAGTTGCTGTCAATCAAGCCGTGTAAGGTGATGAACATGGGTAATATGTTGTACCTTGTTTCTCCTGAGGGTGTGCGTGATATCCTTGGGGTCTGTATGTCAACGTGGAGAGTGGAATGGAGGATGGTTGCTGAGTCCACACACACAATTTTCCACGTCCACTGCCAGTGCAGTGCTGTGTCACTGTTCCTGTGGGGTGAGACAGAACAAAATGTGCAGTGTGGTTAGTGTCACAGGACTGCTGGGGGACTTGCATGGATTGTTTGCATGCCTGTGTTATACTCACAGGTGAAGTATTCCGTGATGAGCCTGTCTCTGATCTGTGCCCCTCTCATGGTCTCCTCCACATGCCCGATGTCCATGGGCACTTCCTGTATGGGGGGGTCCGGGATGTGCTCCAGCAGCCTGGTGTCCACTGCGATATTGTGCAGTATTGCGCACGCCACAATGATGTCACACACCTTAGCCGGTGCATACTGCAGTGCTCCCCCAGAGTGGTCCAGACATCGGAATCTTGACTTGAGGAGCCCAAATGTCCGCTCAATAGCATTCCTGGTTCTGGCATGAGCCTGGTTGTAGCTTTCCTGGGCATGTGTTTGGGGATTGGCCAGAGGGGTCAGTAGCCAGGACTTGCATCCATAGCCAGCATCACCTGTGTAATGTGAGTGACATGGTGAAACAGGGAGCACATGTTGTGTGAATGATGTTTTGTGTGGTGGACGTAGTAGGTGTGGGTCAGGTGCATGCTGAGCTGAGTGGTGTGTACGCCTGTGTATGTGGTGTGATTTTGTTTTGTGAACTCACCCAGTAGCCATCCCCCTGTAAAGGTTCCATTCTCAAAATCTCTGTGGACTGAGGAGTTTTGTAGAATGTATGCATCATGTGTGCTGCCAGGATATTTTGCACAGACATTCATGATCCTCATGTTGCTGTCACACACCATCTGCACGTTGATGGAGTGGAAGTTCTTCCTGTTGATGAATATCTGTGCGTCACGTGCTGGGGCCTTAATCCGGACATGGGTGCAATCTATAGCACCCATGACCCTGGGCATGCCTCCCTTTGCGTAAAAGGCCTGCTTGACGTGTATCCAGTCCATGTCGGTGGTGGGAAAATGTATATGGGTACTGGCCTTGATTTTGAGGGCTGGCAGGACCTGGGCCAGCACTCTGGAGAATGTGGCCTGGGACATGCCAGATGCGTAACCCTCAGTGGACTGGAAGGCCCCGCTTGCCATGAAGTGTATGGCACAGAGTAGTTTCTGCAGGCCAGTTAGGGCATGGTTGTGGATGTAGATGGGATCCACCTGCTCCTTGATGACCTCATACAAGGCAATGATGCTGTCAGGCCTCAACCTGTAGCGATCAATGACCTCGTCATCAGCCATTCCAAAGAGTGTGACCCTTGGGCGGTATACCCTGGGCCTTGGTGGTCGTCTATACATCCTGTGCCCTCCAGGTGGGGATGGACTCCTGTGTGGCTGCTGAGCCAGAGCCTCCTCACTTGCAACAGGTGGAGGCTGTTGATGAGGCGTGCTTGGGGTTTGCTGATGTTCCCTAGCTCTCTCCCTTGCACGCCTTCTCCGCAGTCTTCGCAACAATATGTAACCCAACATACTGTTTGCTCTCTCTATCTGTCTCTATCTATCTGTATCTATCTATCTGTCTCTCTCTCTCTCTCTCTCTCTCTCTGTCTATCTCTCTCTCTCCCTCCCTGAGTGGAAAACAAGCCACAAGTGAGTGTGTTGAGTTGTCCCTTTAAGTACTTGCTAGGGCGTTGTGTAGGTGTGGTGATGAGGTGAGTGCTGACCAATGGTGAGTTGTTTGTGTCCAGGTAAGTGTTTGCAGGTGTGTGTGTGTTATAAGATGTGGTGTGTTGTGCTTGTTCTGTGTGTGCCATTTGCGGGCGTGCAGTTGTGGGGTGCAGGTCGCGTGTTGATGTTGCCCAGGTGAGCTTGTATTTGCAGGGTCCGCTTTGTGTGATGACCCCCATTGTTCCGTGCCATGTTGTGTTGTTGTTTTTTTGTGTGTCATTGTTCCTGTGGTGTTGGTTGTTGTTTTGTGTGTAGTGATTTGTGTTGTGTGTGCATGTTTTTGTGTTGTTTTGGCATTGCACGGGTTAATTTTCCCATTTACATGGTTGTGCGGTAAGCCTTTTGTGTGTTTTCCTCTGTAACGGGTGTTTAGTTTTGGCCGTTAAGTGTCTAACGTGTGTGAGAAGTGGGTCTTAACTTTTAGCCGTTAGGTGTGTCTTTTTTTCAGCCGTTATCAGTACCGCAAGCCTTTGAATAGCTCTGGGGTATGTTGTTCCATGTTGTTCCATGCGTCTGAATGCACGTAAGTGTAGCGGCCGTAGGAATTGTGCAACTGCCGTTAGCTGTTGTTTAGACGGATCTTTGAATTGCAACATGACACTTAACGCACCCGTTAGTGTTTTTTTTGGTTAACGGCTGCCTTTAAATCGAGCCCTTGGTATTTCTCTCCACTATGATTTAGCCTGCTCCTCACGCACTTCATACCAGATCTGACTGATTTCCTGGCTGCTGTCATTGCTTGTCTTATCTACCGATCTGTCAGGTACTCTCTATCCAGTTAGCCTATCCACTGTGTGTGGCAGAAACCCCCTCCATGCTAACTTATTCATTTTTGTACTATGAACTGGTGTTTTACAGCCTTTTCCCTGTTGTATCTGTGATCTTATTCTTTTACAGCGACCTCCCGCTGTCTGGGTGCCGATCATTCTGCAGTGGCACATCTGCACACCTGGATTCTGGACCCTCCTCCCCAGTTGGTCCTAATAGAGTCTGTGAGGTATTGGGGTTCTTATCCTTTCTGCAGACTCACATTTCTCTGCAGAGAGATTCTAGTATTTTGTTTCCTTTCCCACTGTGGTTACGCTTCTGTAATATTTTTATCAGGTTTAGCACCATATTTCTTTTGTCATCCATAGATTTATCTGCTAACAAGGATCCATCCCTAGCCTTACTCAAGTATCCTCCAGGTCCAAAGTTTTCAAGAATGTTTATCCTGGTCCCGACCTCGACAACTGGTGTCACGGCCAGCATCTTTAACCCAGCATTTCCTGAAGCACAAGCATTCTTGGGATTCCTGCTTTCCCGAAATAAGCTCCCTAGCCATCACTTCCAAACTTTCACCCTAGAGTACACTGGTTCCAGATTTTAGATTGTTACAATATTGTTCTTTTATCTCCTCAGACTCCACACCTCAGCTCTCCCCACACAACTAGAAAACATCTGAGCCTACTCTTGCTGCAGTAGGTTCGTGGACACCCTCGACCAGGGCCTCAAAGTCACAGGCTACATTTTTGTATCTGGCTGTGGGGAGATAATGGAGACTGTGTCACACTGCTGAATTTGGATTACAGTTCCTTAGCTTTCAGGGTAAGCACTATACCACGTGACCATGCCTTTCTACATGTGGTGGATACGCAGTTTACAGAGAACTAGACGGGAACTGCCCCATCTGCAGTACAGGCCTAGAACGGTGTTCCATTAGAGTGACAGCGAGGCATCAAAAGGCAGTTTCAGGTGAAGTAAGGGGGGTGGTATGGAGAATTGGCTCACTAGAATATACACAGATGGAGTTGTCTGGTACCACTAAGGTGCGATAAACAGGTTATAAATAGGAGATAAATTCTCTGGTGATATCACTTCTCCAGTTCCAGTGTTATTCTATACTGCCAATGCACTAAGATCTCTCTCACATAGCAACTGGAGAAGTAATATCTCTGGAGAAGACATCCCCTCTTTATAACTTCTTTATCACTCCCTTTGTGCATCCCCCCCCCCCATGAGAATGATGTTCCGGGCCCTTAATCTGCTTCTGGTCCCCACTGCCTTCATCTTTTGGCCTTTGGCCCAGTCTATGAAGCAGCCCCCCTTGTATTCCTGGCATGGTTTACTCCTACTGACCCCCGCACCCTCCTTTATTCTCTTTTACCCCTAATTTTATTCTTCTCTTCAAACTTCAGTGACTTTCTTCTTTTTTTCTCCCTCGGGTTTTTTTTTTTCCACCATACCTACTTTTATATTTTGCATCCAATACCTGCTTTATTTCACTTACTAAAACATACTGGATGACATAGGTTACCTGAAAAAATTGGATTTTATAAACTTGTAATTGTTAATGCTGGTTCCTCCCCTCCCGATCCTCTTCTTTTCCATAATACATTTTAAGTTTTAAAAAGACTCGCTGAGAGAAATTTTTTTTTAGAATGTTTATTTTTCACCAATAAATCATAAAAAAGTACCGGAATGGAAAGAAATGAGTGCTGAGATGGAGGTGTGCGTCAGAACGCAGAAGAGGAGGCGTGCTGGAAATAAATGGTGAGTCCAGGTTATAAATAGTGAGGAACGGGTCACATCAAACACAGCTTGATTCAGACACAAAGTAGATAACAGACTCAACACTTCTTATCAGAGGACAAAGGTACACCCCCATCACTGACCGATTCCATTCACTTTACAGAGTCACTCACTGTTTTGGGGCAGCCATCCCATACAGGACACCCAGCACATAGAATCAAAATCTGTCCAGCACCAAATCCAGTAGGGGAGGTCCAATATGTAGGCATGGGTGCGTCTGGGTGGGCCTATATCAAGGTGTAAGTGCGCCTGGGTTGGTCAATATCTAGGCACTGCATGAGACAATATCGTGGTGTGGATGCGCCTGGGTTGGTCAATATCTCTGCACTGCATGGGCAGATATTGAGGTGTGGATGTGCCTGGGTTGGTCAATATCTAGGCATAGGTGTGTCTGGGTGGGACGATATTGAGGTGTGGCTGTGCCTGGGTTGGTCAATATCTAGGCATGGGTGTGTCTGGGTGGGACGATATTGAGGTGTGGCTGTGCCTGGGTTGGTCAATATCTAGGCATGGGTGTGTCTGGGTGGGACGATATATAGCAGGGCTTAAAATTTTAAGTCCTTTGCTACTAGCCAGACCTGAAAAGTTACTCGCCACTGCAAGCCATAACCATACCTGGGAACTCTCCGGATTTGCCCCGGAGACTCCGGTTCTGACAGAATTTTACCGGGTCTCCGGGGCAGAGGCTGATTCCTCCGGATGTGGAGAGTTTCTATTGAAACTCTGCCACATCCGCTTTTTCTCCCGCTGATCCTCAGTCCCCAGCCTTCTGTGTGACACCTTTAACCCTCTGAGTGCCAGAATGGTAAGGAATGCATTGCTTTGCAATGCATTCCGTACCACTCTGGCACTCAAAGGGTTAAGCCCCCCCCCTCACTCGCGGCAAGCCTGCCCCTTTTTGACGCGATTAGCGTCATTTTTGTCACCCCCCTGGTGAACAGAGGACTACCCTCCGGGTAGCCCTCAACTGGAAGTTCCCAGGTATGGCCATAACATACCCACCAGGGCTGAATTTTCACTCGCCATTGGCTAGTGGCAAGTGAAAATTTTGAGGCCTGATATATAGGATATAAGGAGGACAGATATTTAGAAGAGGGAGTGGGGATGGAGATGTAGGTTTAGGGGCTTGGGAAGATATTTTACACACTGAAATGTGTGTGGGGGGATGCATCATATTTACATGAGAATTCAGGGAGAGAATACCAAGATAAGAAGTGTGTGTACACAATGATGTAGTTGGAATATCTAGGTGGGGGGTGGGGGATGTAAAGGAAGAGAGATGAGAGAACAATGAGTGAAAAGGAAGACAGATCTGACTGTATGTGTGGGGTGGAAGGGCTGAAGTCTGGAGACAGGCAAAATGTAGGGTTGTGAGGACAACGATTGTCACCCAGTCAGTAAAGTGAAAATGGACGAGGTCCCCTAATACTGTTGGTAGCAAGCGGTTACAGGACTTGGAGACAGAGGGAGCTACAAAATCTCCTATTCCCAAGTACTGTGGCTTTCCTCACCACACGGAAGCAAGCACACACCTTTACGCACGTTCGCGTGCGCGCACACACACACGCATGCACATACACACACACACGCACGTACACACACTCGCCCGTGCACGCACATACACGCACGCACGTACACGCACTTGCACACACGTACACGCACTCGCACGCACGTACACACACTCGCACGCACGTACACACAATCGCACGTACACACTTGCACACACGTACGCACGCACACAGACAAAGATCCAGTTGCTTTACGTCCTACTTCTTCTTCCTCTCCTGGGAACAACGTGGACAAAACCTGAGGGGGAGAGAGACTGTGAGACATAGAACTAACAGGGTGGGGGGTACGTTAACAGGGAGGGGCAGAGAAATTGAGGAAAGAATATGGGTAAGACAGAACCAGAAATAGGGGAGATGGGGGGGAAGCTCCAGCATGAGGGGAGGAGAGCGCCGGCCCTCGAGAGGAAGGGGAGGAGAGCGCCGGCCCTGGAGAGGAAGGGGAGGAGAGCGCCGGCCCTCGAGAGGAAGGGGAGGAAAGCGCCGGCCCTCGAGAGGAAGGGGAGGAGAGTGCCGGCCCTCGAGAGGAAGGGGAGGAGAGCGCCGGCCCTGGAGAGGAAGGGGAGGAGAGCGCCGGCAGTGAAGGAAGGGGAGGAGAGCGCCGGCCCTGGAGAGGAAGGGGAGGAGAGCGCCGGCAGTGAAGGAAGGGGAGGAGAATGCCAGCAGTGAAGGAAGGGGGAGAATGCCAGCAGTGAAAGAAGGGGAGAATGCCAGCAGTGAAGGAATGGGGAGAATGCCAGCAGTGAAGGAATGGGGAGGAGAATGCCAGCAGTGAAGGAAGGGGGAGGAGAATGCCAGCAGTGAAGGAATGGGGGGGAGAATGCCAGCAGTGAAGGAATGGGGAGGAGAATGCCAGCAGTGAAGGAAGGGGGAGAATGCCAGCAGTGAAGGAAGGGGAGAATGCCAGCAGTGAAGGAAGGGGGAGAATGCCAGCAGTGAAGGAAGGGGGAGGAGAATGCCAGCAGTGAAGGAAGGGGGAGAATGCCAGCAGTGAAGGAATGGGGGGGAGAATGCCAGCAGTGAAGGAAGGGGGAGAATGCCAGCAGTGAAGGAAGGGGGAGAATGCCAGCAGTGAAGGAATGGGGGGGAGAATGCCAGCAGTGAAGGAAGGGGGAGAATGCCAGCAGTGAAGGAAGGGGAGAATGCCAGCAGTGAAGGAAGGGGGAGAATGCCAGCAGTGAAGGAAGGGGGAGGAGAATGCCAGCAGTGAAGGAAGGGGGAGGAGAATGCCAGCAGTGAAGGAAGGGGGAGAATGCCAGCAGTGAAGGAAGGGGGAGAATGCCAGCAGTGAAGGAAGGGGGAGAATGCCAGCAGTGAAGGAAGGGGGAGGAGAATGCCAGCAGTGAAGGAAGGGGGAGGAGAATGCCAGCAGTGAAGGAATGGGGAGGAGAATGCCAGCAGTGAAGGAATGGGGAGAATGCCAGCAGTGAAGGAAGGGGGAGGAGAATGCCAGCAGTGAAGGAAGGGGTAGAATGCCAGCAGTGAAGGAAGGGGGAGGAGAATGCCAGCAGTGAAGGAAGGGGGAGGAGAATGCCAGCAGTGAAGGAAGGGGAGAATGCCAGCAGTGAAGGAAGGGGGAGAATGCCAGCAGTGAAGGAAGGGGGAGGAGAATGCCAGCAGTGAAGGAAGGGGGAGAATGCCAGCAGTGAAGGAAGGGGGAGAATGCCAGCAGTGAAGGAAGGGGGAGAATGCCAGCAGTGAAGGAAGGGGGAGGAGAATGCCAGCAGTGAAGGAAGGGGGAGGAGAATGCCAGCAGTGAAGGAATGGGGAGGAGAATGCCAGCAGTGAAGGAATGGGGAGAATGCCAGCAGTGAAGGAAGGGGGAGGAGAATGCCAGCAGTGAAGGAAGGGGTAGAATGCCAGCAGTGAAGGAAGGGGGAGGAGAATGCCAGCAGTGAAGGAAGGGGGAGGAGAATGCCAGCAGTGAAGGAAGGGGAGAATGCCAGCAGTGAAGGAAGGGGGAGAATGCCAGCAGTGAAGGAAGGGGGAGGAGAATGCCAGCAGTGAAGGAAGGGGGAGAATGCCAGCAGTGAAGGAAGGGGGAGAATGCCAGCAGTGAAGGAAGGGGGAGAATGCCAGCAGTGAAGGAAGGGGGAGGAGAATGCCAGCAGTGAAGGAAGGGGAGAATTCAAGCAGAGAGGGAACAATAAGAAAATGAGGTGGGGGGGGAGGGTCCAGTGGAAATGTGAAGGTAAGAAAGGTTTGGTGAAATATCACATAAAACAGGGCAGACAGCGCGGTTATTAACATAAATGAATAGTTACCATTTCCCACGAGGCTTCGTGGAGAGTCCAACACAAGCAAAGTGAAACCATTCAATGGAGCACTGTGGACAGAAGGGGAATAAGAATGTGAGCGTGAGAAGACCACGCACCGACATCAACAAACACATAGACACACATAGTAAGGGCAGTAAAATGATGGAATTCTGTGCCTCATGATGCTGTGCTGCAATTGGATCCCTATCTAGCACAGAGCAATAGTGAGAATTATGACAGATAGGTTGTTGATCCAGGGAACTGACTGCCATTTGTAGTCAGGAAGGAATTTTTGGGGGGTTTAATTGGGAATGGCTTCCATAAGCCATTTTGCCTTTGTGGATCAACAGGGGTGGTTTGGCATGGACTGTCTTTTAGAGTCCTCAGTTATGTTACATACATGTGTATGTACAAAAGCTGATAAGGGCCATCCTGTAATAAGATGACCATATTCAGGTAATGACAACCCCTGAGGAACTATACAGGAAGTAATCACTCACAGGACTTCAGAAAATAAACCGTGAGACTGAATATAACTGTATCTCCCGCATTATGTGCCTATGCATATGAAACAGACTGATCCTGGGTAGGAGGCCGTCACAGACATAACTAGCACACAGGCATCAGTACTAGGGAGGAGAGGAACAGAACATTTTATCAATTAAACAAACAACCAACCAACAAATGTCTGGGTTTTTATTAGTATTCAACCCCCCCCCCCCCACACACACAAACTCAATACTTGGTACAGGCTCTGCCAACTTTGCACATTTGGATCCTGCAATGTTTGCCCAGTCTTCTTGACAAAATTGCTCATGATCTGCCACGTTTGATGGACCTTAGGTGAACAGTAATCTTATAGTCTTTCCATATATCTTCAGTCAGATTTGTTTCTGAACCACTGCAGTGAAGATGAACATCCGACTCTGTCCCTGGCAAACAACAGGGTTTCCTCTAGAACTGCCCTGTACTTGTCTTTGTCCATCTTGCACTCAGTATGGGCTAGGTCTCCAGTCTCTGCAGATAACAAGCATCCCACCACACGATACTACCACATTCATGCTTCAGAGGGGATGTTGTTCTCTGGGGAGACGAGCAAAGCTGTCATTAGCCATTCAGTGTTTTGAACTAAGGACAAAAATTTCAAGAGACTAGAGAACCATTTTCCATGTTTATGAAAATCCAAAAGAGATTTTTTTTTTCTTCTCTCCACTCTTCCATAAAGTCCAAGACTTGTGGTAGGTCTGAGTGAAAGTCATCCCATGGACAGTTCCTCCCATCTCAGATGTGGATTCTTTCAAGCTCCTACCAACAGCCTCTTGGTTGCGTCTCTGTCTAAGGCTCTCCATATCCGGTTTGGTTAGACGGCCTTCTCTAGGCAAAGTCACAGTTGTGTCATATTCTTTCCAATTTTAATAATGAATTTAACGGTGCTCTGGGAAATATTCATCATCTGGGATTTAGATTTTTTTTTAAAAAACCCAACCCTGATTGGTGCTTCTCCTGAATTTAACCCCAGACTTGCTTTGATGGGTCTTCATAATAAGGTTTGTTTAGATTCATTCTCTAAACCACACTGGAGCCCTCTAGAAACAGGAGTATTTATCATGTGACACTTATTGTGAACACGAGGACTCCATTCCGCTACTGATGTGACTTCTGCAGGCAGTCGGTGCATATTTAGTGGTGTCACAGCAAAGAGAGGGGGGAAACTTGTGCATTCACACAGGTTTTCCCTGAGCTATGCAGGACCATCTGTCCCCTATGTGTTTATACCAGCTTGTAATAAGTGTCAAATATTGCACAATGAAGGTCAATAAACAGGAGATAAAAGAATTCTAACATTAATAACAAATAGGATTCTTTTCTCATTCATGTATGACAAATGTTAGAAATATTTTTTGAAGGAAACTTCTTTTTTATACACACTATACTTAGTGCTTCCCGTGGGTACAAAATATTTGAAAATAATTATTCTTTTCAGTTTTGACAATAAACGCCCATCTACCCCCTTTGCTGGTAAAGACATCAGGGAGGTGTTCTCAGTATAACTCCAAAAAACTGGTAGAGACAGATTTTTTTTTTTTTAACAAAAATGGGTGGTAGAACTCACTTGAGGGTTAGTCTCGCATACCAACACATAGTCCTGACTATGTATGCTAGTGACCACCACCAGACAACAGGAAGTACATGGACGCAGGCGGTGTCCTCTTAACACAACCCATAGTTCTGAAATCCCGAGTTCTATCTAAACTCTACAGAAATCCACCAGACAACAAGAAGTATATGGAGGCAGGAGGAGTCCATATCTCAGAATCTCCGAGTTCTATCTAAACTCTAGTGACCACCACCACACAACAGGAAGTATATGGAGGAGTCCTCTAACAGAGCCCATATCTCAGAATCTCCGAGCTCTGTCTAAACTCTAGTGTCCACCACCAGACAACAGGAAGTATACAGACGCAGGAGAAGTCCTCTAACAGAGCCCATATCTCAGAATCTCAGAGATCTATCTAAACTCTAGTGACCACCACCACCAGACAACAGGAAGTATACAGAAGCAGGAGGAGTCCTCTAACAGAGCCCATATCTCAGAGATCTATCTAAACTCTAGTGACCACCACCACCAGACAACAGGAAGTATACAGAAGCAGGAGGAGTCCTCTAACAGAGCCCATATCTCAATCTCCGAGTTCTATCTAAACTCTAGTGACCACCACCACCACACAACAGGAAGTATATGGAGGAGTCCTCTAACAGAGGCCATATCTCAGAATCTGCGAGCTCTACCTAAACTCTAGTGACCACCACCACACAACAGGAAGTATATGGAGGAGCCCTCTAACAGAGCCCATAGCTCAGAATCTCCGAGTTCTATCTAAACTCTAGTGACCACCACCACACAACAGGAAGTATATGGAGAAGTCCTCTAACAGAGCCCATATCTCAGAATCTGCAAGCTTTACCTAAACTCTAGTGACCACCACCAGACAACAGGACGTATACAGAGGTAGGAGAAGTCCTCTAACACAACCCATATCTCAGAATCTGCAAGCTCTATCTAAACTCTAGTGACCACCACCAGACAACAGCAAGTAAATGGAGGCAGGAGGAGTCCTCTAACAGAGCCCATATCTCAGAATCTGCAAGCTTTATCTAAACTCTAGTGACCACCACCACACAACAGGACGTATACAGAGGTAGGAGAAGTCCTCTAACACAACCCATATCTCAGAATCTCTGAGTTCTATCTAAACTCTAGTGACCACCACCAGACAACAGGAAGTATATGGAGGAGTCCTCTAACAGAGCCCACATCTCAGAATCCCTGAATATCTAAACAAAATGTTATAACTGGAAGAGACACTCCCTGTTCCACAGATTGGCAACATGTGGGTATTCATGCCAGTAATCATACAAGCACTGACATGGACACTTGGTAAAGGAAGAGTCTCCCCTTTCCCTAGATATACTCATGAAGTTCCGTAAAGTATTTGTATCTTTGGAGATCTACTTTATTGGAACTTCAATTTAAAACTTTTTTTTTTCCAGGTGGAGGGCATTCTGGGAATGTACTTTTGGTCAAGTTTATGGGTATCCACAAACTAAAAGGATTTTTTGAAAGAACAGCCCCTACCAAAAAAACAAAAACAAATGGCTTATGGGGGCATTATCTAAAACTGGAAAGGCTTTCAGGTTCCTACACTATAAATAGCAGTACCCCTAGCCAGAGTTTCTACACTGGCTGGGCTGTAATCACAAATCACTTAATGAGATGGTAATGTCCTGCAAAAAATATTCTTCAATTTATAGTCCTTAAAAAGTTGAGAACAGCACAAAAAACTGTATCTCTCAAACCGCTATGGTTTGAGAGATACATGCATTTAAAGTTCCTGATTTCCTGCTGTCAGCAGGAGATCCGTGTCAGACGACACAGAGGCTCTGCAGCAGAGCCGCAATCGCGTTATTTACAATTAATTACTTCATTGGAATGGTCTAAAAAGTGTGCTTGGTTTGCAAGCACTGATACCTCAGAGACGTCTCCTACCCACAGACAGTGACTGGAGGATATTTATCATTGAGGTATTAGTCTTGTCTCTGGTATCAGAAGTGAAGGATTACCGATCCCTCAGAGACGTCTCCTACCCACAGACAGTGACTGGAGGATATTTATCATTGAGGTATTAGTCTTATCACTGGTATCAGAAGTGAAGGATTACCGATACCTCAGAGATGTCTCCTACCCACAGACAGTGACTGGAGGATATTTATCATTGAGGTATTAGTCTTATCACTGGTATCAGAAGTGAAGGATTACCGATACCTCAGAGACGTCTCCTACCCACAGACAGTGACTGGAAGATATTTATCATTGAGGTATTAGTCTTGTTACTGGTATCAGAAGTGAAGGATTACCGATACCTCAGAGACGTCTCCTACCCACAGACAGTGACTGGAGGATATTTATCATTGAGGTATTAGTCTTGTTACTGGTATCAGAAGTGAAGTATTACCGATACCTCAGAGACGTCTCCTACCCACAGACAGTGACTGGAGGATATTAATCAATGAGGTATTAGTCTTATCACTGGTATCAGAAGTGAAGGATTACCGATACCTCAGAGACGTCTCCTACCCACAGACAGTGACTGGAGGATATTTATCATTGAGGTATTAGTCTTATCACTGGTATCAGAAGTAAAGGATTACCGATACCTCAGAGACGTCTCCTACCCACAGACAGTGAATGGAGGATATTTATCATTGAGGTATTAGTCTTGTTACTGGTATCAGAAGTGAAGTATTACCGATACCTCAGAGATGTCTCCTACCCACAGACAGTGACTGGAGGATATTTATCATTGAGGTATTAGTCTTATCACTGGTATCAGAAGTGAAGGATTACCGATACCTCAGAGACATCTCCTACCCACAGACAGTGACTGGAGGATATTTATCATTGAGGTATTAGTCTTGTCTCTGGTATCAGAAGTGAAGTATTACCGATACCTCAGAGACATCTCCTACCCACAGACAGTGACTGGAGGATATTTATCATTGAGGTATTAGTCTTATCACTGGTATCAGAAGTGAAGTATTACCGATACCTCAGAGATGTCTCCTACCCACAGACAGTGAATGGAGGATATTTATCATTGAGGTATTAGTCTTGTCTCTGGTATCAGAAGTGAAGTATTACTGATACCTCAGAGACGTCTCCTACCCACAGACAGTGACTGGAGGATATTTATCATTGAGGTATTAGTCTTATCACTGGTATCAGAAGTGAAGTATTACCGATACCTCAGAGACGTCTCCTACCCACAGACAGTGACTGGAGGATATTTATTATTGAGGTATTAGTCTTGTTACTGGTATCAGAAGTGAAGGATTACCGATACCTCAGAGATGTCTCCTACCCACAGACAGTGACTGGAGGATATTTATTATTGAGGTATTAGTCTTATCACTGGTATCAGAAGTGAAGGATTACCGATACCTCAGAGACGTCTCCTACCCACAGACAGTGACTGGAGGATATTTATCATTGAGGTATTAGGCTTATCACTGGTATCAGAAGTGAAGGATTACCGATACCTCAGAGACGTCTCTTACCCACAGACAGTGACTGGAGGATATTTATCATTGAGGTATTAGTCTTGTCTCTGGTATCAGAAGTGAAGGATTACCGATACCTCAGAGATGTCTCCTACCCACAGACAGTGACTGGAGGATATTTATCATTGAGGTATTAGTCTTATCACTGGTATCAGAAGTGAAGGATTACCGATCCCTCAGAGACGTCTCCTACCCACAGACAGTGACTGGAGGATATTTATCATTGAGGTATTAGTCTTGTTACTGGTATCAGAAGTGAAGGATTACCGATACCTCAGAGACGTCTCCTACCCACAGACAGTGACTGGAG
Organism: Rhinophrynus dorsalis; assembly: GCA_037306005.1. Lineage (NCBI taxonomy): Eukaryota > Metazoa > Chordata > Amphibia > Anura > Rhinophrynidae > Rhinophrynus > Rhinophrynus dorsalis. Next base: position 1,231,465 of record CM074724.1, on the reverse strand, counting down.
GATATTTATCATTGAGGTATTAGTCTTGTTACTGGTATCAGAAGTGAAGGATTACCGATACCTCAGAGACGTCTCCTACCCACAGACAGTGACTGGAGGATATTTATCATTGAGGTATTAGTCTTGTTACTGGTATCAGAAGTGAAGGATTACCGATACCTCACAGACGTCTCCTACCCACAGACAGTGACTGGAGGATATTTATCATTGAGGTATTAGTCTTATCACTGGTATCAGAAGTGAAGGATTACCGATACCTCACAGATGTCTCCTACCCACAGACAGTGACTGGAGGATACCTACACACAAACTCATACATGGAGAGACATTTATAGTTACATATATATTCACTCACATGGAAAAGCACATTCACAGATGTAGGTTTCATAATAAAAAAAATTGTCCGTGTGTGTGTGTATAAATACATACATGTGTGTGTCTGTGTACGTGTGTCTGTGTGTGTTACATGTATTTTTGCAACTGTGTTTACTCAATAAAAATAGAAAATGTCTCAGGACCATGGTGTCACACTCACGTCTGGATTGTCACAGCCGATCATCTCTCCATAGGAGACCTGGTGGCACAGACAGTACGTGGGCTCATTGGGGTCCACAGGCATATCCAGTACATCCGAGGGGTGCACCTTTCCGAAATTACCAGCCGGGGCCCCGTACTCTGCCCTGAGAGGAGAGGGGAGTGAGGGGGCAGAAACACTGCAAAGCCTCCAGTCTCCATCTGGCCCACCTCCACTTACCCAAACACTGTGACCCAACCATCACAATATCACCCCTCCTACCACCTACACACTGAGGTTTTCCCTCTTATCCCAACTTCCCGAAGTTTATGTTTCCTCTACAAAGATAATTCCCACCATGTTCCATTATAACAGAGTTCAGTTCACCCACAGGTCACTTACGTCTGCACAAGTTTGATTTTCTTCTGAGTGTTCTTTGCTGTCTCTTCATCAGAATTCTTCACCTTTGACCTAACCTTTGCAGTTTTCTTCTCTTTTTGACCTCTGCCTTCTGCAGGGAGGATAATCAGAGTGTTATCCCAAGGAGGGGACAGGAACAAGGGGGTGAGGGACCAGATCTGGGGGTAAGAAAACACAAGTGACAGCTTACTAATCAGATAGTAATGGCCAGAAAGAGGAAGTAGATAGGTCCCAAAGGAAACTGGAAGTACAAATTCCCAAGAAGCAAGGGCAGAGGTAGAGGAGGAAGTGGGTTTGAAGGATCTACAGACAGTAAAGGAGTGAATATGAGGAAGAGGTATTGCAGAATCTATAGCAGGCAGAACAGTAGTACAGAATGTTAGTGATGTGCAGGTATAAAGCAGGCAGAGCAGTAGTACAGAATGTTAGTGATGTGCAGGTATAAAGCAGGCAGAGCAGTAGTACAGAATGTTAGTGATGTGCAGGTATAAAGCAGGCAGATCAGTAGTACAGAATGTTAGTGATGTGCAGGTCTAGAGCAGGCAGAGCAGTAGTACAGAATGTTAGTGATGTGCAGGTCTAGAGCAGGCAGAGCAGTAGTACAGAATGTTAGTGATGTGCAGGTATAGAGCAGGCAGAGCAGTAGTACAGAATGTTAGTGATGTGCAGGTATAAAGCAGGCAGAGCAGTAGTACAGAATGTTAGTGATGTGCAGGTCTAGAGCAGGCAGAGCAGTAGTACAGAATGTTAGTGATGTGCAGGTCTAGAGCAGGCAGAGCAGTAGTACAGAATGTTAGTGATGTGCAGGTATAGAGCAGGCAGAGCAGTAGTACAGAATGTTAGTGATGTGCAGGTCTAGAGCAGGCAGAGCAGTAGTACAGAATGTTAGTGATGTGCAGGTCTAGAGTAGGCAGAGCAGTAGTACAGAATGTTAGTGATGTGCAGGTATAGAGCAGGCAGAGCAGTAGTACAGAATGTTAGTGATGTGCAGGTCTATAGCAGGCAGAGCAGTAGTACAGAATGTTAGTGATGTGCAGGTCTAGAGCAGGCAGAGCAGTAGTACAGAATGTTAGTGATGTGCAGGTATAAAGCAGGCAGAGCAGTAATACAGAATGTTAGTGATGTGCAGGTCTAGAGCAGGCAGAGCAGTAGTACAGAATGTTAGTGATGTGCAGGTATAGAGCAGGCAGAGCAGTAGTACAGAATGTTAGTGATGTGCAGGTATAGAGCAGGCAGAGCAGTAGTACAGAATGTTAGTGATGTGCAGGTCTAGAGCAGGCAGAGCAGTAGTACAGAATGTTAGTGATGTGCAGGTCTAGAGCAGGCAGAGCAGTAGTACAGAATGTTAGTGATGTGCAGGTATAGAGCAGGCAGAGCAGTAGTACAGAATGGTAGTGATGTGCAGGTATAGAGCAGGCAGAGCAGTAGTACAGAATGTTAGTGATGTGCAGGTCTAGAGCAGGCAGAGCAGTAGTACAGAATGTTAGTGATGTGCAGGTCTAGAGCAGGCAGATCAGTAGTACAGAATGTTAGTGATGTGCAGGTATAAAGCAGGCAGAGCAGTAGTACAGAATGTTAGTGATGTGCAGGTCTAGAGCAGGCAGAGCAGTAGTACAGAATGTTAGTGATTTGCAGGTCTAGAGCAGGCAGAGCAGTAGTACAGAATGTTAGTGATGTGCAGGTATAAAGCAGGCAGAGCAGTAGTACAGAATGTTAGTGATGTGCAGGTCTAGAGCAGGCAGAGCAGTAGTACAGAATGTTAGTGATTTGCAGGTCTAGAGCAGGCAGAGCAGTAGTACAGAATGTTAGTGATGTGCAGGTCTAGAGCAGGCAGAGCAGTAGTACAGAATGTTAGTGATGTGCAGGTATAAAGCAGGCAGAGCAGTAGTACAGAATGTTAGTGATGTGCAGGTATAAAGCAGGCAGAGCAGTAGTACAGAATGTTAGTGATGTGCAGGTCTAGAGCAGGCAGAGCAGTAGTACAGAATGTTAGTGATTTGCAGGTATAAAGCAGGCAGAGCAGTAGTACAGAATGTTAGTGATGTGCAGGTCTAGAGCAGGCAGAGCAGTAGTACAGAATGTTAGTGATGTGCAGGTATATAGCAGGCAGAGCAGTAGTACAGAATGTTGGTGATGTGAAGGTCTAGAGCAGGCAGATCAGTAGTACAGAATGTTAGTGATGTGCAGGTATAGAGCAGGCAGAGCAGTAGTACAGAATGTTAGTGATGTGCAGGTCTAGAGCAGGCAGAGCAGTAGTACAGAATGTTAGTGATGTGCAGGTATAGAGCAGGCAGAGCAGTAGTACAGAATGTTAGTGATGTGCAGGTATAAAGCAGGCAGAGCAGTAGTACAGAATGTTAGTGATGTGCAGGTCTAGAGCAGGCAGATCAGTAGTACAGAATGTTAGTGATGTGCAGGTATAAAGCAGGCAGAGCAGTAGTACAGAATGTTAGTGATGTGCAGGTATAAAGCAGGCAGAGCAGTAGTACAGAATGTTAGTGATGGGCAGGTATAAAGCAGGCAGAGCAGTAGTACAGAATGTTAGTGATGGGCAGGTATAAAGCAGGCAGATCAGTAGTACAGAATGTTAGTGATGTGCAGGTATAAAGCAGGCAGCACAGTAGTACAGAATGTTAGTGATGTGCAGGTCTAGAGCAGGCAGAGCAGTAGTACAGAATGTTAGTGATGTGCAGGTCTAGAGCAGGCAGAGCAGTAGTACAGAATGTTAGTGATGTGCAGGTATAGAGCAGGCAGAGCAGTAGTACAGAATGTTAGTGATGTGCAGGTATAGAGCAGGCAGAGCAGTAGTACAGAATGTTAGTGATGTGCAGGTATAAAGCAGGCAGAGCAGTAGTACAGAATGTTAGTGATGTGCAGGTCTAGAGCAGGCAGAGCAGTAGTACAGAATGTTAGTGATGTGCAGGTCTAGAGCAGGCAGAGCAGTAGTACAGAATGTTAGTGATGTGCAGGTATAAAGCAGGCAGATCAGTAGTACAGAATGTTAGTGATGTGCAGGTCTAGAGCAGGCAGATCAGTAGTACAGAATGTTAGTGATGTGCAGGTCTAGAGCAGGCAGAGCAGTAGTACAGAATGTTAGTGATGTGCAGGTATAAAGCAGGCAGAGCAGTAGTACAGAATGTTAGTGATGTGCAGGTCTAGAGCAGGCAGATCAGTAGTACAGAATGTTAGTGATGTGCAGGTATAAAGCAGGCAGAGCAGTAGTACAGAATGTTAGTGATGTGCAGGTCTAGAGCAGGCAGAGCAGTAGTACAGAATGTTAGTGATGTGCAGGTATAAAGCAGGCAGAGCAGTAGTACAGAATGTTAGTGATGTGCAGGTATAGAGCAGGCAGAGCAGTAGTACAGAATGTTAGTGATGTGCAGGTATAAAGCAGGCAGAGCAGTAGTACAGAATGTTAGTGATGTGCAGGTCTAGAGCAGGCAGATCAGTAGTACAGAATGTTAGTGATGTGCAGGTATAAAGCAGGCAGAGCAGTAGTACAGAATGTTAGTGATGTGCAGGTATAAAGCAGGCAGAGCAGTAGTACAGAATGTTAGTGATGTGCAGGTCTAGAGCAGGCAGATCAGTAGTACAGAATGTTAGTGATGTGCAGGTATAAAGCAGGCAGAGCAGTAGTACAGAATGTTAGTGATGTGCAGGTATAAAGCAGGCAGAGCAGTAGTACAGAATGTTGGTGATGTGCAGGTCTAGAGCAGGCAGATCAGTAGTACAGAATGTTAGTGATGTGCAGGTATAAAGCAGGCAGAGCAGTAGTACAGAATGTTAGTGATGTGCAGGTCTAGAGCAGGCAGATCAGTAGTACAGAATGTTAGTGATGTGCAGGTATAAAGCAGGCAGAGCAGTAGTACAGAATGTTAGTGATGTGCAGGTATAAAGCAGGCAGAGCAGTAGTACAGAATGTTAGTGATGTGCAGGTCTAGAGCAGGCAGATCAGTAGTACAGAATGTTAGTGATGTGCAGGTATAAAGCAGGCAGAGCAGTAGTACAGAATGTTAGTGATGTGCAGGTATAAAGCAGGCAGAGCAGTAGTACAGAATGTTGGTGATGTGCAGGTCTAGAGCAGGCAGAGCAGTAGTACAGAATGTTAGTGATGTGCAGGTCTATAGCAGGCAGAGCAGTAGTACAGAATGTTAGTGATGTGCAGGTCTAGAGCAGGCAGAGCAGTAGTACAGAATGTTAGTGATGTGCAGGTCTAGAGCAGGCAGAGCAGTAGTACAGAATGTTAGTGATGTGCAGGTCTAGAGCACGCAGAGCAGTAGTACAGAATGTTAGTGATGTGCAGGTATAAAGCAGGCAGAGCAGTAGTACAGAATGTTGGTGATGTGCAGGTCTAGAGCAGGCAGATCAGTAGTACAGAATGTTAGTGATGTGCAGGTATAAAGCAGGCAGAGCAGTAGTACAGAATGTTAGTGATGTGCAGGTATAGAGCAGGCAGAGCAGTAGTACAGAATGTTAGTGATGTGCAGGTATAAAGCAGGCAGATCAGTAGTACAGAATGTTAGTGATGTGCAGGTATAAAGCAGGCAGAGCAGTAGTACAGAATGTTAGTGATGTGCAGGTATAGAGCAGGCAGAGCAGTAGTACAGAATGTTAGTGATGTGCAGGCATAAAGCAGGCAGAGCAGTAGTACAGAATGTTAGTGATGTGCAGGTCTAGAGCAGGCAGAGCAGTAGTACAGAATGTTAGTGATGTGCAGGTTAGAGCAGGCAGAGCAGTAGTACAGAATGTTAGTGATGTGCAGGTCTAGAGCAGGCAGAGCAGTAGTACAGAATGTTAGTGATGTGCAGGTATAAAGCAGGCAGAGCAGTAGTACAGAATGTTAGTGATGTGCAGGTCTAGAGCAGGCAGAGCAGTAGTACAGAATGTTAGTGATGTGCAGGTATAAAGCAGACAGAGCAGTAGTACAGAATGTTAGTGATGTGCAGGTATAGAGCAGGCAGAGCAGTAGTACAGAATGTTAGTGATGTGCAGGTATAAAGCAGGCAGAGCAGTAGTACAGGATGTTAGTGATGTGCAGGTATAGAGCAGGCAGAGCAGTAGTACAGAATGTTAGTGATGTGCAGGTATAGAGCAGGCAGAGCAGTAGTACAGAATGTTAGTGATGTGCAGGTATAAAGCAGGCAGAGCAGTAGTACAGAATGTTAGTGATGTGCAGGTCTATAGCAGGCAGAGCAGTAGTACAGAATGTTAGTGATGTGCAGGTATAAAGCAGGCAGAGCAGTAGTACAGAATGTTAGTGATGTGCAGGTATAGAGCAGGCAGATCAGTAGTACAGAATGTTAGTGATGTGCAGGTATAGAGCAGGCAGAGCAGTAGTACAGAATGTTAGTGATGTGCAGGTCTATAGCAGGCAGAGCAGTAGTACAGAATGTTAGTGATGTGCAGGTATAAAGCAGGCAGAGCAGTAGTACAGGATGTTAGTGATGTGCAGGTATAGAGCAGGCAGAGCAGTAGTACAGAATGTTAGTGATGTGCAGGTATAAAGCAGGCAGAGCAGTAGTACAGAATGTTAGTGATGTGCAGGTCTATAGCAGGCAGAGCAGTAGTACAGAATGTTAGTGATGTGCAGGTATAAAGCAGGCAGAGCAGTAGTACAGAATGTTAGTGATGTGCAGGTATAGAGCAGGCAGATCAGTAGTACAGAATGTTAGTGATGTGCAGGTATACAGCAGGCAGAGCAGTAGTACAGAATGTTAGTGATGTGCAGGTCTAGAGCAGGCAGAGCAGTAGTACAGAATGTTAGTGATGTGTAGGTCTAGAGCAGGCAGAGCAGTAGTACAGAATGTTAGTGATGTGCAGGTATAAAGCAGGCAGAGCAGTAGTACAGAATGTTAGTGATGTGCAGGTCTAGAGCAGGCAGAGCAGTAGTACAGAATGTTAGTGATGTGCAGGTCTATAGCAGGCAGAGCAGTAGTACAGAATGTTAGTGATGTGCAGGTATAAAGCAGGCAGAGCAGTAGTACAGAATGTTAGTGATGTGCAGGTCTATAGCAGGCAGAGCAGTAGTACAGAATGTTAGTGATGTGCAGGTCTAGAGCAGGCAGAGCAGTAGTACAGAATGTTAGTGATGTGCATGTCTAGAGCAGGCAGATCAGTAGTACAGAATGTTAGTGATGTGCAGGTCTAGAGCAGGCAGAGCAGTAGTACAGAATGTTAGTGATGTGCAGGTCTAGAGCAGGCAGAGCAGTAGTACAGAATGTTAGTGATGTGCAGGTATATAGCAGGCAGAGCAGTAGTACAGAATGTTAGTGATGTGCAGGTATATAGCAGGCAGAGCAGTAGTACAGAATGTTAGTGATGTGCAGGTATAGAGCAGGCAGAGCAGTAGTACAGAACGTTAGTGATGTGCAGGTCTAGAGCAGGCAGAGCAGTAGTACAGAATGTTAGTGATGTGCAGGTATAAAGCAGGCAGAGCAGTACTACAGAATGTTAGTGATGTGCAGGTCTAGAGCAGGCAGAGCAGTAGTACAGAATGTTAGTGATGTGCAGGTCTAGAGCAGGCAGAGCAGTAGTACAGAATGTTAGTGATGTGCAGGTATAAAGCAGGCAGAGCAGTAGAACAGAATGTTAGTGATGTGCAGGTATAAAGCAGGCAGAGCAGTAGTACAGAATGTTAGTGATGTGCAGGTCTAGAGCAGGCAGAGCAGTAGTACAGAATGTTAGTGATGTGCAGGTATAAAGCAGGCAGAGCAGTAGAACAGAATGTTAGTGATGTGCAGGTCTAGAGCAGGCAGAGCAGTAGTACAGAATGTTAGTGAAGTGCAGGTCTATAGCAGGCAGAGCAGTAGTACAGAATGTTAGTGATGTGCAGGTCTAGAGCAGGCAGAGCAGTAGTACAGAATGTTAGTGATGTGCAGGTATAAAGCAGGCAGAGCAGTAGAACAGAATGTTAGTGATGTGCAGGTCTAGAGCAGGCAGAGCAGTAGTACAGAATGTTAGTGATGTGCAGGTCTAGAGCAGGCAGAGCAGTAGTACAGAATGTTAGTGATGTGCAGGTCTAGAGCAGGCAGAGCAGTAGTACAGAATGTTAGTGATGTGCAGGTCTAGAACAGGCAGAGCAGTAATACAGAATGTTAGTGATGTGCAGAATCTATAGCAGGCAGAGCAGTAGTACAGAATGTTAGTGATGTGCAGGTCTAGAGCAGGCAGAGCAGTAGTACAGAATGTTAGTGATGTGCAGGTCTAGAGCAGGCAGAGCAGTAGTACAGAATGTTAGTGATGTGCAGGTATAAAGCAGGCAGAGCAGTAGTACAGAATGTTAGTGATGTGCAGGTCTAGAGCAGGCAGAGCAGTAGTACAGAATGTTAGTGATGTGCAGGTCTAGAGCAGGCAGAGCAGTAGTACAGAATGTTAGTGATGTGCAGGTCTAGAGCAGGCAGAGCAGTAGTACAGAATGTTAGTGATGTGTAGGTCTAGAGCAGGCAGAGCAGTAGTACAGAATGTTAGTGATGTGCAGGTATAAAGCAGGCAGAGCAGTAGTACAGAATGTTAGTGATGTGCAGGTCTAGAGCAGGCAGAGCAGTAGTACAGAATGTTAGTGATGTGCAGGTCTAGAGCAGGCAGAGCAGTAGTACAGAATGTTAGTGATGTGCAGGTCTAGAGCAGGCAGAGCAGTAGTACAGAATGTTAGTGATGTGCAGGTCTAGAGCAGGCAGATCAGTAGTACAGAATGTTAGTGATGTGCAGGTATAAAGCATGCAGAGCAGTAGTACAGAATGTTAGTGATGTGCAGGTCTAGAGCAGGCAGAGCAGTAGTACAGAATGTTAGTGATGTGCAGGTATAAAGCAGGCAGAGCAGTAGTACAGAATGTTAGTGATGTGCAGGTCTAGAGCAGGCAGAGCAGTAGTACAGAATGTTAGTGATGTGCATGTCTAGAGCAGGCAGAGCAGTAGTACAGAATGTTAGTGATGTGCAGGTATAAAGCAGGCAGAGCAGTAGTACAGAATGTTAGTGATGTGCAGGTATAGAGCAGGCAGAGCAGTAGTACAGAATGTTAGTGATGTGCAGGTCTAGAGCAGGCAGAACAGTAGTACAGAATGTTAGTGATGTGCAGGTATAGAGCAGGCAGAACAGTAGTACAGAATGTTAGTGATGTGCAGGTATAAAGCAGGCAGAGCAGTAGTACAGAATGTTAGTGATGTGCAGGTCTAGAGCAGGCAGAGCAGTAGTACAGAATGTTAGTGATGTGCAGGTCTATAGCAGGCAGAGCAGTAGTACAGAATGTTAGTGATGTGCAGGTCTAGAGCAGGCAGAGCAGTAGTACAGAATGTTAGAGATGTGCAGGTCTAGAGCAGGCAGAGCAGTAGTACAGAATGTTAGTGATGTGCAGGTCTAGAGCAGGCAGAGCAGTAGTACAGAATGTTAGTGATGTGCAGGTATAGAGCAGGCAGATCAGTAGTACAGAATGTTAGTGATGTGCAGGTCTAGAGCAGGCAGAGCAGTAGTACAGAATGTTAGTGATGTGCAGGTATAAAGCAGGCAGAGCAGTAGTACAGAATGTTAGTGATGTGCAGGTCTAGAGCAGGCAGAGCAGTAGTACAGAATGTTAGTGATGTGCAGGTCTAGAGCAGGCAGAGCAGTAGTACAGAATGTTAGTGATGTGCAGGTCTAGAGCAGGCAGAGCAGTAGTACAGAATGTTAGTGATGTGCAGGTCTAGACCAGGCAGAGCAGTAGTACAGAATGTTAGTGATGTGCAGGTCTATAGCAGGCAGAGCAGTAGTACAGAATGTTAGTGATGTGCAGGTCTAGAGCAGGCAGAGCAGTAGTACAGAATGTTAGTGATGTGCAGGTCTAGAGCAGGCAGAGCAGTAGTACAGAATGTTAGTGATGTGTAGGTCTAGAGCAGGCAGAGCAGTAGTACAGAATGTTAGTGATGTGTAGGTCTAGAGCAGGCAGAGCAGTAGTACAGAATGTTAGTGATGTGCAGGTCTAGAGCAGGCAGAGCAGTAGTACAGAATGTTAGTGATGTGCAGGTATAAAGCAGGCAGAGCAGTAGTACAGAATGTTAGTGATGTGCAGGTCTAGAGCAGGCAGAGCAGTAGTACAGAATGTTAGTGATGTGCAGGTCTAGAGCAGGCAGAGCAGTAGTACAGAATGTTAGTGATGTGCAGGTCTAGAGCAGGCAGAGCAGTAGTACAGAATGTTAGTGATGTGCAGGTCTAGACCAGGCAGAGCAGTAGTACAGAATGTTAGTGATGTGCAGGTCTATAGCAGGCAGAGCAGTAGTACAGAATGTTAGTGATGTGCAGGTCTAGAGCAGGCAGAGCAGTAGTACAGAATGTTAGTGATGTGCAGGTCTAGAGCAGGCAGAGCAGTAGTACAGAATGTTAGTGATGTGTAGGTCTAGAGCAGGCAGAGCAGTAGTACAGAATGTTAGTGATGTGTAGGTCTAGAGCAGGCAGAGCAGTAGTACAGAATGTTAGTGATGTGCAGGTCTAGAGCAGGCAGAGCAGTAGTACAGAATGTTAGTGATGTGCAGGTCTAGAGCAGGCAGAGCAGTAGTACAGAATGTAGTGATGTGCAGGTCTATAGCAGGCAGAGCAGTAGTACAGAATGTTAGTGATGTGCAGGTCTAGAGCAGGCAGAGCAGTAGTACAGAATGTTAGTGATGTGCAGGTCTAGAGCAGGCAGAGCAGTAGTACAGAATGTTAGTGATGTGCAGGTATAAAGCAGGCAGAGCAGTAGTACAGAATGTTAGTGATGTGCAGGTATAAAGCAGGCAGAGCAGTAGTACAGAATGTTAGTGATGTGCAGGTCTAGAGCAGGCAGAGCAGTAGTACAGAATGTTAGTGATGTGCAGGTATATAGCAGGCAGAGCAGTAGTACAGAATGTTAGTGATGTGCAGGTCTAGAGCAGGCAGAGCAGTAGTACAGAATGTTAGTGATGTGCAGGTCTATAGCAGGCAGAGCAGTAGTACAGAATGTTAGTGATGTGCAGGTCTAGAGCAGGCAGAGCAGTAGTACAGAATGTTAGTGATGTGCAGGTCTAGAGCAGGCAGAGCAGTAGTACAGAATGTTAGTGATGTGCAGGTATAAAGCAGGCAGAGCAGTAGTACAGAATGTTAGTGATGTGTAGGTATATAGCAGGCAGAGCAGTAGTACAGAATGTTAGTGATGTGCAGGTCTATAGCAGGCAGAGCAGTAGTACAGAATGTTAGTGATGTGCAGGTCTAGAGCAGGCAGAGCAGTAGTACAGAATGTTAGTGATGTGCAGGTCTAGAGCAGGCAGAGCAGTAGTACAGAATGTTAGTGATGTGCAGGTCTAGAGCAGGCAGAGCAGTAGTACAGAATGTTAGTGATGTGCAGGTATAAAGCAGGCAGAGCAGTAGTACAGAATGTTAGTGATGTGCAGGTCTAGAGCAGGCAGAGCAGTAGTACAGAATTTTAGTGATGTGCAGGTCTAGAGCAGGCAGAGCAGTAGTACAGAATGTTAGTGATGTGCAGGTCTAGAGCAGGCAGAGCAGTAGTACAGAATGTTAGTGATGTGCAGGTCTAGAGCAGGCAGAGCAGTAGTACAGAATGTTAGTGATGTGCAGGTATAGAGCAGGCAGAGCAGTAGTACAGAATGTTAGTGATGTGCAGGTCTAGAGCAGGCAGATCAGTAGTACAGAATGTTAGTGATGTGCAGGTCTAGAGCAGGCAGAGCAGTAGTACAGAATGTTAGTGATGTGCAGGTCTAGAGCAGGCAGAGCAGTAGTACAGAATGTTAGTGATGTGCAGGTCTATAGCAGGCAGAGCAGTAGTACAGAATGTTAGTGATGTGCAGGTCTAGAGCAGGCAGAGCAGTAGTACAGAATGTTAGTGATGTGCAGGTCTAGAGCAGGCAGAGCAGTAGTACAGAATGTTAGTGATGTGCAGGTATATAGCAGGCAGAGCAGTAGTACAGAATGTTAGTGATGTGCAGGTATAGAGCAGGCAGAGCAGTAGTACAGAATGTTAGTGATGTGCAGGTATATAGCAGGCAGAGCAGTAGTACAGAATGTTAGTGATGTGCAGGTATAGAGCAGGCAGAACAGTAGTACAGAATGTTAGTGATGTGCAGGTCTAGAGCAGGCAGAGCAGTAGTACAGAATGTTAGTGATGTGCAGGTATAAAGCAGGCAGAGCAGTAGTACAGAATGTTAGTGATGTGCAGGTCTAGAGCAGGCAGAGCAGTAGTACAGAATGTTAGTGATGTGCAGGTATAAAGCAGGCAGAGCAGTAGTACAGAATGTTAGTGATGTGCAGGTATAGAGCAGGCAGAGCAGTAGTACAGAATGTTAGTGATGTGCAGGTCTAGAGCAGGCAGAGCAGTAGTACAGAATGTTAGTGATGTGCAGGTCTAGAGCAGGCAGAGCAGTAGTACAAAATGTTAGTGATGTGCAGGTCTAGAGCAGGCAGAGCAGTAGTACAGAATGTTAGTGATGTGCAGGTATAAAGCAGGCAGAGCAGTAGTACAGAATGTTAGTGATGTGCAGGTCTAGAGAAGGCAGAGCAGTAGTACAGAATGTTAGTGATGTGCAGGTATAAAGCAGGCAGAGCAGTAGTACAGAATGTTAGTGATGTGCAGGTCTAGAGCAGGCAGAGCAGTAGTACAGAATGTTAGTGATGTGCAGGTCTAGAGCAGGCAGAGCAGTAGTACAGAATGTTAGTGATGTGCAGGTATAGAGCAGGCAGAGCAGTAATACAGAATGTTAGTGATGTGCAGGTATAAAACAGGCAGAGCAGTAGTACATAATGTTAGTGATGTGCAGGTATAGAGCAGGCAGAGCAGTAGTACAGAATGTTAGTGATGTGCAGGTCTAGAGCAGGCAGAGCAGTAGTACAGAATGTTAGTGATGTGCAGGTCTAGAGCAGGCAGAGCAGTAGTACAGAATGTTAGTGATGTGCAGGTATAAAGCAGGCAGAGCAGTAGTACAGAATGTTAGTGATGTGCAGGTCTAGAGCAGGCAGAGCAGTAGTACAGAATGTTAGTGATGTGCAGGTCTAGAGCAGGCAGAGCAGTAGTACAGAATGTTAGTGATGTGCAGGTATAAAGCAGGCAGAGCAGTAGTACAGAATGTTAGTGATGTGCAGGTCTATAGCAGGCAGAGCAGTAGTACAGAATGTTAGTGATGTGCAGGTATAAAGCAGGCAGAGCAGTAGTACAGAATGTTAGTGATGTGCAGGTCTAGAGCAGGCAGAGCAGTAGTACAGAATGTTAGTGATGTGCAGGTCTAGAGCAGGCAGAGCAGTAGTACAGAATGTTAGTGATGTGCAGGTCTAGAGCAGGCAGAGCAGTAGTACAGAATGTTAGTGATGTGCAGGTCTAGAGCAGGCAGAGCAGTAGTACAGAATGTTAGTGATGTGCAGGTCTAGAGCCGGCAGAGCAGTAGTACAGAATGTTAGTGATATGCAGGTCTACAGCAGGCAGAGCAGTAGTACAGAATGTTAGTGATGTGCAGGTCTAGAGCAGGCAGAGCAGTAGTACAGAATGTTAGTGATGTGCAGGTATAGAGCAGGCAGAGCAGTAGTACAGAATGTTAGAGATGTGCAGGTCTAGAGCAGGCAGATCAGTAGTACAGAATGTTGGTGATGTGCAGGTCTAGAGCAGGCAGATCAGTAGTACAGAATGTTAGTGATGTGCAGGTATAAAGCAGGCAGAGCAGTAGTACAGAATGTTAGTGATGTGCAGGTATAGAGCAGGCAGAGCAGTAGTACAGAATGTTAGTGATGTGCAGGTATAAAGCAGGCAGATCAGTAGTACAGAATGTTAGTGATGTGCAGGTATAAAGCAGGCAGAGCAGTAGTACAGAATGTTAGTGATGTGCAGGTATAGAGCAGGCAGAGCAGTAGTACAGAATGTTAGTGATGTGCAGGCATAAAGCAGGCAGAGCAGTAGTACAGAATGTTAGTGATGTGCAGGTCTAGAGCAGGCAGAGCAGTAGTACAGAATGTTAGTGATGTGCAGGTTAGAGCAGGCAGAGCAGTAGTACAGAATGTTAGTGATGTGCAGGTCTAGAGCAGGCAGAGCAGTAGTACAGAATGTTAGTGATGTGCAGGTATAAAGCAGGCAGAGCAGTAGTACAGAATGTTAGTGATGTGCAGGTATAAAGCAGGCAGAGCAGTAGTACAGAATGTTAGTGATGTGCAGGTCTAGAGCAGGCAGAGCAGTAGTACAGAATGTTAGTGATGTGCAGGTCTAGAGCAGGCAGAGCAGTAGTACAGAATGTTAGTGATGTGCAGGTCTAGAGCAGGCAGAGCAGTAGTACAGAATGTTAGTGATGTGCAGATCTAGAGCAGGCAGAGCAGTAGTACAGAATGTTAGTGATGTGCAGGTCTAGAGCAGGCAGAGCAGTAGTACAGAATGTTAGTGATGTGCAGGTCTAGAGCAGGCAGAGCAGTAGTACAGAATGTTAGTGATGTGCAGGTCTAGAGCAGGCAGAGCAGTAGTACAGAATGTTAGTGATGTGCAGGTCTAGAGCAGGCAGAGCAGTAGTACAGAATGTTAGTGATGTGCAGGCATAAAGCAGGCAGAGCAGTAGTACAGAATGTTAGTGATGTGCAGGTATAGAGCAGGCAGAGCAGTAGTACAGAATGTTAGTGATGTGCAGGTCTAGAGCAGGCAGAGCAGTAGTACAGAATGTTAGTGATGTGCAGGTCTAGAGCAGGCAGAGCAGTAGTACAGAATGTTAGTGATGTGCATGTCTAGAGCAGGCAGAGCAGTAGTACAGAATGTTAGTGATGTGCAGGTATAGAGCAGGCAGATCAGTAGTACAGAATGTTAGTGATGTGCAGGTCTAGAGCAGGCAGAGCAGTAGTACAGAATGTTAGTGATGTGCAGGTATAAAGCAGGCAGAGCAGTAGTACAGAATGTTAGTGATGTGCAGGTATAAAGCAGGCAGAGCAGTAGTACAGAATGTTAGTGATGTGCAGGTCTAGAGCAGGCAGAGCAGTAGTACAGAATGTTAGTGATGTGCAGGTATAAAGCAGGCAGAGCAGCAGTACAGAATGTTAGTGATGTGCAGGTATAAAGCAGGCAGAGCAGTAGTACAGAATGTTAGTGATGTGCAGGTATAAAGCAGGCAGAGCAGTAGTACAGAATGTTAGTGATGTGCAGGTCTAGAGCAGGCAGAGCAGTAGTACAGAATGTTAGTGATGTGCAGGTCTAGAGCAGGCAGAGCAGTAGTACAGAATGTTAGTGATGTGCAGGTCTAGAGCAGGCAGAGCAGTAGTACAGAATGTTGGTGATGTGAAGGTCTAGAGCAGGCAGAGCAGTAGTACAGAATGTTAGTGATGTGCAGGTCTAGAGCAGGCAGAGCAGTAGTACAGAATGTTGGTGATGTGAAGGTCTAGAGCAGGCAGAGCAGTAGTACAGAATGTTAGTGATGTGCAGGTCTAGAGCAGGCAGATCAGTAGTACAGAATGTTAGTGATGTGCAGGTATAAAGCAGGCAGAGCAGTAGTACAGAATGTTAGTGATGTGCAGGTCTAGAGCAGGCAGAGCAGTAGTACAGAATGTTAGTGATGTGCAGGTATAAAGCAGGCAGAGCAGTAGTACAGAATGTTAGTGATGTGAAGGTATAAAGCAGGCAGAGCAGTAGTACAGAATGTTAGTGATGTGCAGGTCTAGAGCAGGCAGATCAGTAGTACAGAATGTTAGTGATGTGCAGGTCTAGAGCAGGCAGAGCAGTAGTACAGAATGTTAGTGATGTGCAGATCTAGAGCAGGCAGATCAGTAGTACAGAATGTTAGTGATGTGCAGGTCTAGAGCAGGCAGAGCAGTAGTACAGAATGTTAGTGATGTGCAGGTCTAGAGCAGGCAGATCAGTAGTACAGAATGTTAGTGATGTGCAGGTCTAGAGCAGGAAGATCAGTAGTACAGAATGTTAGTGATGTGCAGGTCTAGAGCAGGCAGATCAGTAGTACAGAATGTTAGTGATGTGCAGGTCTAGAGCAGGCAGAGCAGTAGTACAGAATGTTAGTGATGTGCAGATCTAGAGCAGGCAGATCAGTAGTACAGAATGTTAGTGATGTGCAGGTCTAGAGCAGGCAGAGCAGTAGTACAGAATGTTAGTGATGTGCAGGTCTAGAGCAGGAAGATCAGTAGTACAGAATGTTAGTGATGTGCAGGTATAAAGCAGGCAGATCAGTAGTACAGAATGTTAGTGATGTGCAGGTCTAGAGCAGGCAGAGCAGTAGTACAGAATGTTAGTGATGTGAAGGTCTAGAGCAGGCAGAGCAGTAGTACAGAATGTTAGTGAAGTGCAGGTCTATAGCAGGCAGAGCAGTAGTACAGAATGTTAGTGATGTGCAGGTATATAGCAGGCAGAGCAGTAGTACAGAATGTTAGTGATGTGTAGGTATATAGCAGGCAGAGCAGTAGTACAGAATGTTAGTGATGTGCAGGTCTAGAGCAGGCAGAGCAGTAGTACAGAATGTTAGTGATGTGTAGGTATATAGCAGGCAGAGCAGTAGTACAGAATGTTAGTGATGTGCAGGTCTAGAGCAGGCAGAGCAGTAGTACAGAATGTTAGTGATGTGCAGGTCTATAGCAGGCAGAGCAGTAGTACAGAATGTTAGTGATGTGCAGGTCTAGAGCAGGCAGAGCAGTAGTACAGAATGTTAGTGATGTGTAGGTCTAGAGCAGGCAGATCAGTAGTACAGAATGGTAGTGATGTGCAGGTCTAGAGCAGGCAGAGCAGTAGTACAGAATGTTAGTGATGTGTAGGTCTAGAGCAGGCAGCGCAGTAGTACAGAATGTTAGTGATGTGCAGGTCTAGAGCAGGCAGAGCAGTAGTACAGAATGTTAGTGATGTGCAGGTCTAGAGCAGGCAGAGCAGTAGTACAGAATGTTAGTGATGTGTAGATCTAGAGCAGGCAGAGCAGTAGTACAGAATGTTAGTGATGTGCAGGTCTAGAGCAGGCAGATCAGTAGTACAGAATGGTAGTGATGTGCAGGTATAAAGCAGGCAGAGCAGTAGTACAGAATGTTAGTGATGTGCAGGTCTAGAGCAGGCAGAGCAGTAGTACAGAATGTTAGTGATGTGCAGGTCTAGAGCAGGCAGATCAGTAGTACAGAATGTTAGTGATGTGCAGGTATAAAGCAGGCAGAGCAGTAGTACAGAATGTTAGTGATGTGCAGGTCTAGAGCAGGCAGAGCAGTAGTACAGAATGTTAGTGATGTGCAGGTATAAAGCAGGCAGAGCAGTAGTACAGAATGTTAGTGATGTGCAGGTCTAGAGCAGGCAGAGCAGTAGTACAGAATGTTAGTGATGTGCAGGTATAAAGCAGGCAGAGCAGTAGTACAGAATGTTAGTGATGTGCAGGTATAGAGCAGGCAGAGCAGTAGTACAGAATGTTAGTGATGTGCAGGTATAAAGCAGGCAGAGCAGTAGTACAGAATGTTAGTGATGTGCAGGTATAAAGCAGGCAGAGCAGTGGTAGTGAGGGTGTACAGGTAGAGCACTGTACTGTGGTAGTGAGGGTGTACAGGTAGAACTATGGCAGTTAGGAGTAGGGGCTTCTGGGAGTTTGGACGCTCACTCTTTTTGCCTTTGCTGGAGCAGCTGTCGTAGTCACTGGATTCAATATGTTTCTCCTTCAGATCAGCTTCAAAACGAGCCAGGTCTGTGTCCAACCGCCTTATGTGCTTGTCTACCTGTGGGAAGAGAGGGGATTTGTGGAATTGGGGACAGAACCCGGGGTGTGAAGACGGAGACGACTCAGCATTATCAGAAGTGGTGATAGACTGGCATGGGAAGACCTTGGCACATTACTTTAGGTATCAACTACTGCAGCACTAATCCTGGTAACACCCCTATAAAGAAACACCACTACGTAATATCCCTGCTCTGGTGCCCACTAGGGGGAACCGCGGAGATAAAGGTGCACCAGTCATGTACGTGCAGATATAAACAACCGGACTTTACACAGGAGACACAATCCCAATGGTGGAGTTAACATAAAACAGAGTCCGCAGAACACGGACCCCCACACAGCAAACAAAAGATCATCAATACTGGAACAAGCCAAGTGCAGCAGAGGGGACATATGAGATGTCACACTGAGTGAAAGGGGCACTTTAACTCCTACAAAACTAGAGAGATCCGCCTTGGGAATCAGCTCACTGGGGCCCTCTCTCCAACATTCAAGTTCCTTAAGTTCCATTTAAATCCACGGGAATTTGGGGAATATTTATCTTTTATGGCGCAGTTGGTTTGCACCAGAATTGCTCCTATGTAGCGCCAGAACACGGACACAGTAGGAGTAGAGAATGTCTCGTACATTTCCAGGCAAGGTGATAGGACAATCTGTTTCCTGTGTGATGGAGGCCAGGCACATGTGTGACCAACCGTGTGACCAGCCGTGTGGACAACCTGTGGCACTGCAGACAATAATGACCTGGCATGATAAACCTGCACGCGTCCAACATACAAACAACAGCCTGGCATGATAAACCTGCAAGTGTCCAACATACAAATAACGACCTGGCATGATAAACGTACACGTGTGCAACATACAAATAATGGCCTGGTATGATAAACCTACACGTGTCAAACATACAAATAACAGCCTGGCATGATAAACCTACACGTGTGCAACATACAAATAACAGCCTGGCATGATAAACCTGCACGTGCCCAACATACAAATAACAGCCTGGTATGATAAACCTGCACGTGTCCAACATACAAATAACGGCCTGGCATGATAAACCTACACGTGTCAAACATACAAATAACAGCCTGGCATGATAAACCTACACGTGTCCAACATACAAATAACGGCCTGGTATGATAAACCTACACGTGTCCAACATACAAATAACAGCCTGGCATGATAAACCTGCACGTGTCCAACATACAAATAACAGCCTGGCATGATAAACCTACACGTGTCCAACATACAAATAACAGCCTGGCGTGATAAACCTACACGTGTCCAACATACAAATAACGGCCTGGCATGATAAACCTACACGTGTCCAACATACAAATAACGGCCTGGCATGATAAACCTACACGTCTCCAACATACAAATAACGGCCTGGTATGATAAACCTACATGTGTCCAACATACAAATAACAGCCTGGCGTGATAAACCTACACGTGTCCAACATACAAATAACGGCCTGGCATGATAAACTTACACGTGTCCAACATACAAATAACAGCCTGGCATGATAAACCTACACGTGTCCAACATACAAATAACGGCCTGGCATGATAAACCTACACGTGTCCAACATACAAATAACAGCCTGGCATGATAAACCTACACGTGTCCAACATACAAATAACGGCCTGGCATTATAAACCTACATGTGTCCAACATACAAATAACAGCCTGGCATGATAAACCTACACGTGTCCAACATACAAATAACGGCCTGGTATGATAAACTTGCACGTGTCCAACATACAAATAACAGCCTGGCATGATAAACCTGCACGTGCCCAACATACAAAGAACGATCTGGCGTGATAAACCTACAAGTGTCCAACATACAAATAACGGCCTGGCATGATAAACCTACACGTGTCCAACATACAAAGAACGATCTGGCGTGATATACTTGCACGTGTCCAACATACAAATAACAGCCTGGTATGATAAACTTGCACGTGCCCAACATACAAATAACGCCCTGGTATGATAAACCTACACGTGTCCAACATACAAAGAACGATCTGGCGTGATAAACCTACACGTGTCCAACATACAAATAACGGCCTGGCATGATAAACCTACATGTGTCCAACATACAAATAACAGCCTGGCATGATAAACCTACATGTGTCCAACATACAAATAACAGCCTGGCATGATAAACCTACACGTGTCCAACATACAAATAACAGCCTGGTATGATAAACCTACACGTGTCCAACATACAAATAACGGCCTGGCATGATAAACCTACACGTGTCCAACATACAAATAACGGCCTGGTATGATAAACCTACACGTGTCCAACATACAAATAACGGCCTGGCACGATAAACCTACACGTGTCCAACATACAAATAACGACCTGGTATGATAAACTTACATGTGTCCAACATACAAAGAACAATCTGGCATGATAAACCTACACGTGTCCAACATACAAATAACGGCCTGGCATGATAAACCTACACGTGTCCAACATACAAATAACAGCCTGGCATGATAAACCTACACGTGTCCAACATACAAATAACGGCCTGGTATGATAAACTTACATGTGTCCAACATACAAAGAACAGCCTGGCATGATAAACCTACACGTGTCCAACATACAAATAACGGCCTGGCATGATAAACCTACACGTGTCCAACATACAAATAACGGCCTGGTATGATAAACCTACACGTGTCCAACATACAAATAACAGCCTGGTATGATAAACCTACACGTGTCCAACATACAAATAACAGCCTGGCATGATAAACCTACACGTGTCCAACATACAAATAACAGCCTGGTATGATAAACCTACACGTGTCAAACATACAAATAACGGCCTGGTATGATAAACCTGCACGTGTGCAACATACAAATAACAGCCTGGCAGGATAAGCCTCCACGTGTCCAACATACAAATAACAGCCTGGCATGATAAACCTACACGTGTCAAACATACAAATAACAGCCTGGCATGATAAACCTACACGTGTCAAACATACAAATAACAGCCTGGCATGATAAACCTACACGTGTCCAACATACAAATAACAGCCTGGCATGATAAACCTACACGTGTCCAACATACAAACAACAGCCTGGCATGATAAACTGCACGCACCCAACATACAAATAACGGCCTGGCATGATAAACCTACACGTGTCCAACATACAAATAACAGCCTGGCATGATAAACCTACACGTGTCCAACATACAAATAATGACCTGGCATGATAAACCTGCACGTGTCCAACATACAAATAACGAACTGGCATGATAAACCTACACGTGTCCAACATACAAATAACGGCCTGGCATGATAAACCTACACGTGTCCAACATACAAATAACGGCCTGGCGTGATAAACCTACACGTGCCCAACATAAAAATGTCTCCAATGTGCAGGACACAGCAATGGACCTTGTGAACAGCCTTGTGGACCCTGTGAACAGCCTTGTGGACCCTGTGAACAGCATCAGAAGGGGAATGTGGTTTCACAGGGTGCGATAATCACAGAAAAATAACTTCACACCAGGGTCACCGTGTCATCTAATAACCATTGGTTACTTACTCACCTGTAGTCGCAGCTAAATGAAAACTGAAAACACTGGAGGGGTGCTGGTAAGAGGATTTTAGTGAACTTTCCGGAACACAGGAACCATGGGGTACAGTTACCCTCCTCCAGTGGCAGAGACTCCCTTCTTCCCTCTACTCTCAGTTTCATATATAGCAAAGTGAAAAGAAAAAAAAAAGCAAAAGGAAATCCCCTGAACAGAGACCCCAAGAGGATCCTCTACCCCAGGACAAACCGTATGTTTTTACCTCCAGAGGGATCCCTGTGTTCCACTTAGGCTTAAGAGAAAAGCATTTGAAAGTAATCATTTCCCACACCAAATGACTGAACAAGAACCAACTGAACAGTCACACCAAATGACTGAACAAGAACCAACTGAACAGTCACACCAAATGACTGAACAACAACCAACTGAACTGTCACACCAAATGACTGAACAACCACCAACTGGACTGTCACACCAAATGACTGAACAACAACCAACTGGACTGTCACACCAAATGACTGAACAACAACCAACTGGACTGTCACACCAAATGACTGAACAACAACCAACTGGACAGTCACACCAAATGACTGAACAAGAACCAACTGGACTGTCACACCAAATGACTGAACAACAACCAACTGGACTGTCACACCAAATGACTGCACAACAACCAACTGGACTGTCACACCAAATGACTGAACAAGAACCAACTGAACAGTCACACCAAATGACTGAACAACAACCAACTGGACAGTCACACCAAATGACTGAACAACAACCAACTGGACAGTCACACCAAATGACTGAACAACCACCAACTGGACAGTCACACCAAATGACTGAACCGTCACACCAAATGACTGAACCGTCACACCAAATGACTGAACCGTCACACCAAATGACTGAACCGTCACACCAAATGACTGAACCGTCACACCAAATGACTGAACAAGAACCAAATGAACTGTCACACCAAATGACTGAACAAGAACCAACTGAACGGTCAAACCAAATGACCGAACAACAACCAACAGTATTTAGAAGTCTGTGGAATAAAAAGATGAGAAAGATCCCTAAACAGACACCACCGCCTGAAGGACCTTCTAGTCAAAACTGGCCTCAGCTGAGAACCGGCCCTTCACATTGTAGTGTTTGGTTAAAGTGTGCAGAGACAACCAACCACACTGAAACCTTGCACAGCTGCTCAGCAGTGGTCTGTTTCTAATAGATCCAAGAGGCACCCACCACTCTGATGGAACACACCTCAACTCGAAAAGGTTTGTTCCTGAGAACCTACACCTGCTGGATGGACAACTTTATACTAAATACTAAACCTAGAGAACTAGACTCCTAACACAGACTATAGTAAATACTAAATCTATACAACTAGACCCCTAACAGAGACTATAGTAATACCTAAATCTATACAACTAGACCCCTAACACAGACTGTAGTAATACCTAAATCTATACAACTAGACTCCTAAAACAGACTATAGTAATACCTAATTCTATACAACTGGACTCCTAACACAGACTATAGTAATACCTAAATCTATACAACTAGACTCCTAACACAGACTATAGTAATACCTAAATATATACAACTAGACTCCTAACACAGACTATAGTAATACCTAAATCTATACAACTAGACTACTAACACAGACTATAGTAATACCTAAATCTATACAACTAGACTCCTAACACAGACAATAGTAATACCTAAATCTATACAACTAGACACCTAACAGAGACTATAGTAATACCTACATCTATACAACTAGACTCCTAACAGAGACTATAGTAATACCTACATCTATACAACTAGATTCCTAACACAGACTATAGTAATACCTAAATCTATACAACTAGACACCTAACAGAGACTATAGTAATACCTAAATCTATACAACTGGACTCCTAACACAGACTATAGTAATACCTAAATCTATACAACTAGACTACTAACACAGACTATAGTAAATACTAAATCTATACAACTAGACCCCTAACAGAGACTATAGTAATACCTAAATCTATACAACTAGACTCCTAACACAGACTATAGTAACACCTAAATCTATACAACTAGACTACTAACACAGACTATAGTCAGGGCTTATAATTTTAAATCCTTTGCTACTAGCCAGACCTGAAAAGTTACTCGCCACTGCAAGCCATAACATACCCACCAGGGCTGAATTTCTACTCTCCAGGGCTAAATTTTCACTCGCCATTGGCTAGTGGCGAGTGGAAATTTTGAGCCCTGCTATAGTAATACCTAAATCTATACAACTAGACTCCTAACAGAGACTATAGTAATACCTAAATCTATACAACTAGACTCCTAACACAGACTATAGTAACACCTAAATCTATACAACTAGACCCCTAACACAGACTATAGTAAATACTAAATCTGGACAATTAGACTCCTATCCAAGCCTATACTAAATACTAAACCTAGAGAACTAGTCTACTAACAGAGACTATAAACATCCCTCTTATCTCTGTAATGTTCCTGATTAGTCCTGACCTGTACTATAATCTTCCCTTCTATACCCATAACGTTCTCCTGATTAGTCCTGACCTGTACTATAATCTTCCCTCTTATTCCCGTAACGTTCTCCTGATTAGTCCTGACCTGTCCTATAATCTTCCCTCTTATCCCCATAAAGTTCTCCTGATTAGTCCTGACCTATAATCTTCCCTCCTATCCCTGTAACGTTCTCCTGATTAGTCCTGACCTGTCCTATAATCTTCCCTCTTATGTTTGTAAAGTTCTAGTGATTAGTCTCGACGCGTGCATGTGTGCATATAGTTGCTGCTGACTGTACATTGTGTGATTCTTACCATCTCATATGTCTGCATAGCCAGTTGCACCTTGTCATCCCCATACTCCTTGCACTTCCCGTACGCTTCCTGAACTTGTCTCAAAAGCTGCAACTTTTCCTCAGAACTCAGAGAACGAGCAGTGCTCATATACTGACAGGATAAGCGGTCTATGTGGCACTTCAGATCTGAAGAGAGAAGATAAAGAGAATAGAGGCCAAACAATCACACCGTGTGCACTGAGCACTTCATGCTGAGTACAGTGCTTAGAGGTCAGTCTGTGTACAGTCAGCAGATCACATTGATTACAGGTCAGTGTGTGTACAGTCAGCAGATCACATTGATTACAGGTCAGTGTGTGTGTACAGTCAGCAGATCACAGTACTTACAGGTCAGTGTGTGTATACAGTCAGCAGATCACAGTACTTACAGGTCAGTGTGTGTGTACAGTCAGCAGATCACAGTGCTTACAGGTCAGTGTGTGTGTACAGTCAGCAGATCACAGTACTTACAGGTCAGTCTGTGTACAGTCAGCAGATCACATTGATTACAGGTCAGTGTGTGTACAGTCAGCAGATCACAGTGCTTACAGGTCAGTGTGTGTGTACAGTCAGCAGATCACAGTGCTTACAGGTCAGTGTGTGTGTACAGTCAGCCGATCACAGTGCTTACAGGTCAGTGTGTGTACAGTCAGCAGATCACAGTGCTTACAGGTCAGTGTGTGTACAGTCAGCAGATCACAGTGCTTACAGGTCAGTGTGTGTGTACAGTCAGCAGATCACAGTGCTTACAGGTCAGTGTGTGTACAGTCAGCAGATCACAGTGCTTACAGGTCAGTGTGTGTGTACAGTCAGCAGATCACAGTACTTACAGGTCAGTGTGTGTGTGTGTGTACAGTCAGCAGATCACAGTGCTTACAGGTCAGTGTGTGTACAGTCAGCAGATCACAGTGCTTACAGGTCAGTGTGTGTACAGTCAGCAGATCACAGTGCTTACAGGTCAGTGTGTGTACAGTCAACAGATCACAGTGCTTACAGGTCAGTGTGTATACAGTCAGCAGATCACAGTACTTACAGGTCAGTGTGTGTACAGTCAGCAGATCACAGCACTTACAGGTCAGTGTGTGTACAGTCAGCAGATCACAGCGCTTACAGGTCAGTGTGTGTACAGTCAGCAGATCACAGTACTTACAGGTCAGTGTGTGTACAGTCAGCAGATCACAGCGCTTACAGGTCAGTGTGTGTACAGTCAGCAGATCACAGTACTTACAGGTCAGTGTGTGTACAGTCAGCAGATCACAGTGCTTACAGGTCAGTGTGTGTACAGTCAGCAGATCACAGCGCTTACAGGTCAGTGTGTGAACAGTCAGCAGATCACAGTACTTACAGGTCAGTGTGTGTACAGTCAGCAGATCACAGCGCTTACAGGTCAGTGTGTGTACAGTCAGCAGATCACAGTACTT